>JACCIC010000054.1:585000-1185000 GCA_018907035.1 Sycobia sp. Sy_11 | reverse complement strand
ACTGCCGACGCGTCGAAACGTTAAATTTTCTATAAAGTATAAAAAGTTTTGAAACGATTGCTCCTCACGGAATTTATTGCAACGCCGTCGGAACTAAGCTGCAATACCCGAGCCAGGCCTTTTATCCGCGGCTTAGAGAGACCCGGCACGATTGCGGAAACGAGGGTCGTTCTCAAGGTCCCCGTTCCATTTCCCGTATTAATGCGCAATTATAGCTAATTCCGCGCGAAGAGACGCGCTCCTCGTCGTTCTCGACGCAAGGCTGCTGGAAAGTAGTCGCGGCGGGCTGCGTCGCGCGCTCGCGCTTTCGCTGCTTCTCGGCCGTTCGTGCCTCGCCTCGATCCATACCGCGGAGAATTCAATTTGCCGCCCTACTTGTTGACTCGTAGGAAAAGGAATTGATTTTGCTACAGTGTTGTCGTTTGCAATACATACGACTCCCTCGCCCCCCCCAAAACCTCTCCTTCCTCCATTTGTCGATTTATGACGCGAAGCATTCGTACGATTTTCAAAAGGAGACTTGAAAAGAAAGTTGAGATTCTCTGCTTAATTTTTAGGTGTCAGCATGACATTTTCAAATAACTGTGAACGCAAATTCCGTGCCTTTCAAATTCGTGGTTTTAAACTTTATAATAATATCAAATACGTCGCTGTGTCCAGAGGCCGTATTAATTTATTTTCAACAATTCAACAATTAAAAGATATAAGCGCAAATATTTATTTATTATTTTGAACATTAAATTTTATCTTCTGATTTATAAATCTTTTTAACTTTTTGAAGGAAAAAAATGAAAGTAAGAAAACCGCATTTTATTGTAGGTAATTTTTTTTTAATAATTATGTTCAACGTACAAAGCTTGTTTACAAAGAATCAAAAAAGTACGGATACATCATCGCTTCTCTTCTAAAGGAGAACGCTCCTGCTTCAACTACGTTCTGCCGCTATGTAATTAAACGTTAAAATTGTACAATTACTGTTTCATATCCGCTCAATCGTGATCGTAATTCGTGTTGCCAAGCGTCTACTTAGATGTGTTGAATCATCGCGGCAATTCGACGCCATTATTCGTCAGCGACCGTTTGCAATAAGTATGCACATTGTCGTTTAATAAAAGAATAAACGAGGCCTCGTAAAAGAACCTGTTGAAGCCAGATCCGTGCTCGAACGCGCACTTGTTGCTCGCAAAAGGGACAACACACTCGGGCGAAAGAGGGCAGGAAGAAAAACAAAACGAGGGCAACGAAGACACAAGGCTCATAAGCAAGACGGAAATCGAGGCCTATCTTTGATTTTCGAGCACTTCTCCTCTCCCCCTTTCTACGTATGCAAGGTCGTGACCGGAGGCGCGGACCCTCGTGTATGTTCTGCTTCCCACCCCCCACGCTTTTCGATTCTGTCTGTCTCTCTCTTTCTCTCTGTACTTTCCTCATACCATATATACAAATACGCACGCACACGGCATATCTTGAGTCTGGATTGCGTCTTTCCCTCCCGCTCTCCCCCCCCACCACTTGCTCCTACACTTCCAGTCCCTTCCCCTCGCGACCTCTGCCTCCCCGTCCTCGACTGCTAGAAAGCCTCGAATACGAGGCGCCTGAGCTTATCGCTTTAGCGTCCCACCCACCCGCCACCCTCTTATATGGATATTGGAAACTGGCGCGAAAGATTACTTTGGAGAATGGGGCAGACGCACGGTGGGTCGGGGAGGTGGGGGAAGGGGCGAGGGGGGTAGAAACGAGGCTGTAGATGTACCCTCGTCGATAAGAGCGAACTGCACGAACGAGAGGGAGAGGGGGAAGGGGTATGTATAAGTGAGAAAGAGAGAGAGAGAGAGAGAGAGAGAGGGAGAGGGAGAGGACGGTATAAGTAGCGTGCGGGGCTCGCTCGGAACACGGGGGATTTCCCTCCCGGAGTCTATATATGGAGATCGGATGAATGGATATACGAGAGCTCTGCCTCAGATGCGCGCGAGCACTGTCGTCGGGCTTATGCTTTTCCACGCGCGCGTTGTCGTTCCCGCTGCCGCTCCCGCTGTTGCTGCTCCGAATGCAACCGGATCCCGCGGTACCTCGTGGGCGCGGCGCGGCAAATGCGCTCGCATGCCGAATATTAGTATGGGGGCCTAGGCACGGTATAAGAGCAGCCGCATATACATATATATATATCTGTATATATATAAACACATAATACACATGTGTTACCTTTTTCTCGCGTTTCCCTTCGCATTACGGCTGATGCATAGTGGGGGGGGGGGGCTGCGTTCTCTTCTACATCCATCACATACTGTCACTGTCTGTCTCCCCGTCACGAGAACACATTGTAGGACCTGGTAGGACAATTTTGTTCGAATGCCCCCCCCCCTGTTCGCTCGGCGCAAGCGCTCGTGCGCAGAGTTATCTACACGTGACATGCCAGCGATCGGTTCAGAACTCCCACTCTCTCTGTCTCTCTCTCTCTCTCTCTCTCTCTCTCTCTCTCTCTCTCTGTCTTGCACACTCTCTGTTTCACACACTTTCCTGACACATACAATCGTGCCATTTACGGCACACCGATTTACGCACAACGTTTGTCATGCTATGTTTACATTCGTTAGAAATACTAAATATCTTTGTAAAATACTAAATCTAGAAAAGTTTTCTTTATAAGCAATACGCTGTTATTTTAATTGTACTAACTACTACACAAAATTAATTTACAATTAAATGAAGGAAATTTTTCACTAAAAAGTGAACCATGTAAATAAAACTAAATACTTTTATTTCTTTGATTATTATCGTAACACCCTAATGTTTTAAATTTTAGTTTTTGAAAAATATACATTAAAAGAGTTCTTTTGAATTTTCATTAAATATAAATGTTTGTTTACATTCGTCATGTATGTATTTTCAAATTTGCATCGAAAATTTTAACTTTTTATGGCTCAATATCTTTTTGCCAATGTAAATTTTATTATCTAGATGAAAATGTAAACGACGTTTTAACGAAACCGTGGATCATCTCGTACTATCTTCGAATTGTACTATTAAAAAACGAATCAGAAAGAAGAAGTTGCAATTTTTACTAATGTTTTACAGGCTATGATAATAACTGATTAATAAAAAAAGATATATACTGAAAAACATTTAAGGTTACTTCGATCATTATCCTCTAATGTACCCAAATCTACGCAAAGCTTCGTTATATATATATATATAAAAAGTGGTGCTATATATATAACATCATTTTCCAAATGATTTGTTTTTTTCGTCTTTCCCAGCCTATAACGATACATAACGAACTGAAACCGAGTATATAATCCATGCACACACCCCTCCCCCGCTCTCTCCCCGCCTCCGTCGATCACCATGCACTGCCCCCATGCTCGCCTCATCGAAGACATCTTCTTCCCTGACCCGCAGGAACGGCCACATGCTGACGCATCGCAACAAGAAGCCGTACGAGTGCAAGGCCGAGGGCTGCGGCAAGTCGTACTGCGACGCTCGCAGCCTGCGCCGGCACACGGAGAACCATCACGCCAGCGGCGGCGGCGGCGGCGGCGGCGGAAGCGCGAACGAGAGCGGCAGCCCGAGCAGCCCGGCCACGGGGCCCAACACGCCCGGGAGCAATCCCGGCACGCCGAGCACGCCAGGCGGCGCGACGGCCGCGTCGCAGGCGGTGACGACGACGCCGACCGCGGCGCCCGGTCAGAGCGGCCACGGGCACACGGCCCTGAAGCAGCTGCTCGCCTCGGAGCCCGCGCCAGCCCAGCTCAAGGTTCGTGACAGCATTATTCAGTTAACGCTATATAAACGTTACTTGTCGGTGGAGTTGTCCGTGGCGCGCGCGCGTGTGTGGGTGTGTACGTGTGTGTGTGTGTGTGTGCGTGTACGTGCGCGTCTGTGTTTTTACATAATTGTTGTGGACATTATTACTTAAAGTTTGATTTGTTTTGCAAAACCAATGTCAAAATCAAGGTTTTTCGTGAAAATCATCTTCAGATTTTGCAGTAGATACCGAATTTAATTAAGAGTTAAGTAACCATCCTAAGGAATAATGTATCCTGTATTCGGAATGAGAGAGCGCTAAATCTTTAAACTTAGCATTTTCAAGTCGGAGCATATCTAACGTCACCTAAATGTCTCTCATTGTAAGTGAAGCTGATACGTTTTTAGAAATGTAAAATTGTAAGATCATATCAATAATATTTCATATGCCCTAACGGAACGCGTTTCCAGGAGATTACTAGATTGTTAAATTTACATGAGAGGAGAAAATGCGTCTTAGATTAACACGACATCCCTGATGGTTAGATGTATGATTCAAAGCATACTCCATGCTTCTTCTTATATGGACTCAGCAATCGACATTTCGATATATGCAAGTCCAATGACATAAGGCGCCGCCTGGTGACGAATGCACAACGTTGCATTTATTCTACCATATTTCATTGGACTTAAATAAACCAGTTGGACACCTATATTGGAGAAAAAATAATATTCTCCTTATTAGAAACTAATACATTTTCCTTTTATTTCAATAATTGCTTACTCAATATTTTATTTATATTTAGAAGCAGTTCCGTGATTAAATTGTTCAGCTGGTGACTGATTTGTAAAGATCATTATTCGAAAATGTTCTTTTAAATCTGCTTCAGGGTACGAATTATTGATACGTTCTAAACAAAGTAGGATTTGTTAAAATTGAAATAAATTTTCATGATCCAAATGTTACTCATTATACCTTAAAATCATTATTTTATAATAGAAACGTAAATCTTACCGAAAATAATTTTAAAAAACTTATAGTGTTATGTCCTGAAATGTATTCGATAAAAGTTTATTCAGGAATTCTCTTGTATACAAATTTTCCAGTTATCTTCAACGCACAGACAAATTTAAGAAACACGCAGACCAGTTATTGGCTTTAAAACTACATCAATGAAAGACCGGATTTATTTTAAATTTTACTTTCATGTTAAACAGTCTTTATTAAAAACAAAGAGCAAGTAGAAAAATTCTTAGCAGCTATACGTTAACAAATACGTGACTAATAAATACAATCTAAAACTTTAAACCTGTGATTTAGATTGCCATAAAAACTTGATATCGATTGAATGCCAATATCACTAAAATCTATAGAATACTAGTATCATTCAAATCTTCACGAAAATCTCTAGTATCCGATCGTATTAATTTCTATAATTATGGATTTTTAAAAATGCAAGTATCAAATTACGAAAAATTTGTGGATGAAGGAAGACTAAACGATTATGCCAGTAAACTATGCTTCGTAATTCATTTGATTAGATAACATATGAATTTATGCTGTAGACTACTTGCCTAATATAAGTTAAAATTATTAAATGTCCTGTAATAGATTGTGACGTCGATTGCACATCGAAATTCTGCTCGTGAAAAGATATTCTGGCTTTAAACAAAATATTGATGTATTATCGGAATTAGAACAGTATTTCAAATTTTAAGAAGTCAATCCATAAGATAGATTTTCTCCCACAAAAGTTTGGCTAGGACAACACTTTTGCTTAATCAGAGAGTGAGAAATGAGTATCACAGTAAAAACACTTTGTTTTGGTCAGAGATCAACCACTTCCTGGTTTTTATAGATTGAAAGAGCAGACTTTATAAGATGTTTTTTCTCTAATCAAATAATTCCTCAATACATTCATATATTTTTATATTTATAAAAGTTTCAATCCAAAAAACTGAAGATGCTTTGAACTTCGAATCAGTCAAATTATTGCAAATATAAATATTAAATTCTACACACCTGACTGGATCAGTGCACAATATTTTTATTTTGCTGCGAATGTATTGCCAAAAACAAAACGTAGAACTTAATCTACTAAAACGAAGGAAGAGAATGAAAGAGACTGGGCGAAAAATTCCAAGTCCTGGGAGTTCTGGATCTTATTCTTACCAGTGATCGGGCAAAATAAATGAAGCGTGCGCGTAAAGATTACCGAACGCAGCTCTCCCCGGCTGGTACATAATACGCCGCGCAAATGAGAGTTTTTTTTCCAACGCCTCAATTCACTTATATCTACGCAGATCCACGATTACGGAAAATTAATGACAGCGAGGCAGAGAGAGAGAGAGAGAGAGAGACAGAGAGCGCGATTACATTGCCTTCGTAACGAGGTCGCTCTGACATCTGAGGATAGTCTATTCTAATGAACGAACGGAGCGGGTCGGACGTTGCGCGGGCGGTGCGAGGAAAACGCTCGAAAGTTCGAGAGTAAGAGACGCGCAGAGCGAATCGCGGAGGAGGGCGGGGAGGTTCGCTTTCGAGAAGTGCGCCGAAATTATTGTTGCTTTCAAAGGGAGGACCTCGATAGAGAAAAGAGGACGGGGGCAGTGGTTAGGGGACAAAGCAGAAACGTACCAGGAGAGCGGAAAAACGACGGGACGAAAAGGAAAATGCCGCAGGCACGCACGCGCGTCACGGGGACGAGGAGGACGGGGGAGGCGATAACGAGCGCGCACCGGTTACGAAAACGCTGAAGAAGAGGCATGACTGACGGTAGAGAGCGTGGGAGAGTGTAAGAAGTTGTAATAACGCACAGGCAACGTAGGGAGCGGTGGCACACGTAGCCAGGCACTGTGACGAATTCAGTATGCTTGTTAATAGAGAAAATTGTCGTTCAGCGCAATTTTGTAAATTCCGTACTTATAATTATCATCAATTTTTTTTTCACCGTTTAAAATAAATGGAATACTTTCTCCGATTAGCCGTTTCATTATTCTTGGTCAAAATAAAAAAAAAGAGAGCTAATGCTAAATGAATTTCTTCTATTATTTCCATCACCTTTTAATCACTAGTAATTATGCATTCTCTCGAGTATTTTAATTGCACAGCTAGCAGTGAGCTAAATTAATTCTCATTATCCGACCTGTGGACTGGAATTGCAAAGAAATTCTGGCTATTTATAAATTATTAAGTAATAAGTAATTATTATTAAGCAATTATTTTATCAGCTCTATAAATATTTCATGCTTGCAATTATTAATTGAACTAAAAAAATTGAAATTGTTGAAAGAAGAATAGTACAGCGAATTTAAGATCTCATTAACTGGATTATTATTTTGGACAACGATTTCGATAAATCATCGAGTTCCATATTCTGGACTGGCTTTTTCCATCCGATTCCGAGAGCGGTTCTCGACTCAGCGCAAAGAACGCAGAAGATAAAGAAGGGGGCTAAATCAAACGTTATTGCAATGGAGTCGTGGGTCGGATGGTAAAGGGGGGAGGAAGCACAGGTTCTTAAAGGCCCGTGTACGTGGCACGCGAATCTACGATATTGAGTTTGAAGCGAACGCCAAATGGGAGAGCGGGAGGAGAAGTAGGAGGAAAGCCGAGGCTGAAGTGGGTGGCTAATAAAATTTGATGACCAAGAAAGAACTTGGATAATGAGTGGTCGGAAGGACGGAGAGAAGGAGGTTCGGCTTATAACATTTCTTTCCTCACCCCCTCTCGCGCTCTCTCTCTCTCTCTCTCGCTCGCTCCTCCTCCCCTCTCACATTGGCAACGAAAACTTCTGAAACGTGGCGGCCAACCTGACTTATCGCATTTCATCTTTTTCGGAAAGAAGACATGTATAAGCAAGTGGCCGCTGTGTCGCCGGTTAAAGAATATCTTCTCCCTCCTTTCTCAGACTCTCGTTTTCAAACGTACCACAGTTGATTGGTGCGAAATCGCGGACGAACATAGAATATATACTTGGACAGGATTGCTGAAACTTTTAGCTTATTTATCGAAAATCGATGTTTTGGAAGCTTTATATAGTTTGGATGTTCGGTAAAGCTTTCCGTTTCCATCATTTTATTGAATAGTTCTCTACGTATAATTGCGTATTATATACCTACGGAATATGCGGTCGAAAAACATCTTATTATATACCTACGGAATATGCGGTCGAAAAACAACTGGTCAAATAAATATAAACGTATGCCCTCTAGTACTTTAACGAAAAAGTAACATTGTCTACCTATACTTTTAGGGAACGAAATTTCTTCCGAAAACATGTCGGAAGACATCTACTGGTGTAAGTAAAAAGTTAACCAAAATAAAAAATATAGAAAATCATTCACTCATTTCTAGATAAAAAGTTTTAATTTAACGCATTTCTAGATAAAAAGTTTTAAAAAAATTTTGAATCTGTTTTCACACTATAATCTCAAAAATAAGAAAAATCGATTTCTGAACACTAAAGTGGTGTATAGTAATCTATTATAATAATTAAAAACTTAATAAAAGTCTCGTTCAAACTTAGCTTGGTTTTATTCATTGACGAACCGAGTCGAATTACTTAAAATTAATCCCTGAATTTTCTAGACTTGCAGACTCGATAGTTGTGAAGTTTTTTTAAGGAAAACTTTTGGAAAGAACAATTTATCGGAGCAATATAGAAGTATATCTAGTTCATATTTATTGTAGTAAATAAATAATACATTATTTGATTATAATTACTTCGACAAATACTTGTTTATAATAAAATAAATGAACCATGGAGTAACTATATGCCCGTACATAATGGTATATGCGATTTTGATTTTATATTCAGATTTCAAAGACAAAAATGATTATTAAAAATACTTGACTCCATAGTTCTATGGTTCAAGAATGCTATCCATTCTTCCACTAATGGAAAACCTCGTAAAAAATTTCTAATTTTACAATCTTAATATATAATAAAAATTACATATTGGTTACGCATTGGTAGCACATAATTATTTAGTAGTATATTAAAAGTAAATACTTTCTGTCACTATTTCGAGATGAATATATTAGCACTGATCTTATTTATGGTTACAAAGAACTTTTTTTTCATAAGCAATGTTTGATTTAATTAAAAATAATAACCAATTTTAGTGTTTATTCTAGTCATTGTTATTAGGTATTGATTGATTTATACACTCTTTCAAAATTTACATTTATCAGTTTATACGCAAACCTGTGTACAAAAATGTTTCTTAATACTTTCGAAGAAATCTATTTTTGTAACATTAATAAGAAATTTTTGAAAGTAAATTGGAGTAAGTGAAGCGTTCTATTTATATGGTCCTAATTACGGTTAATAGCTCGAAGTATACTACTGAATTATACACATTATCATTTTTTACGTAAAAAACTTTCTTGTTATTTGAATTCTCCTTTACGCTAGCAAAATGTCTACAGTGTAACTCAAGTTTCAAGAAATTTTACGTTTCTCTTATAACTGCACATTTTAGACCTGAGATCCCAAAATATAAATCATACCCGGCTCTCGACACTAAATTTTGTCCCTTCTGTCCATACAATTCCATGCATTTCCTTTGTCAGAATTAACGGCGAAAAATGTCTTCTTTGCCAGGGGCTGATGAAAAATAGCCAGTGTCGTCTCGCGCGCATCGACGTTAGACGGCGGCAAATTTCTCTCTCTCTCTCTCTCTCTCTCTCTCTCTCTCTCTCTCTCTCTCTCTAGAAATTTATGTAAATCAACAGTCAGGATAGGAGGGAATTGGAGAGGGATCGCTGATAAAAAGTGCCCCGAAACGAGCGTACACAAAGTCCCACCTCTCGCTCGCCGTGGTAACGTGGAAGTTAGAGGAAAATCTGGGTCAAGAGAGTAAATAAAGTGCGAGCGCGCGCGCGCGCGCGTGCATAAGCTTCAGAGCGTTGCGTTTGGCCCGTGCACACATATACATATATAGTATATTTACGCGCGAGCTTTGCAGGTACGTGTCCCCACCTATCTTACTCGGCGACCAGGGAGCACTCGGGATGGGTGGAGAGCGACCGGGGGAGGCCTCTTCGGTCGAAATTGGGGGGGAGGGACCCGAACTTCGCAAATTATGCACAGACGAGTGTTTGCCTATTGGCTCCGTGAAGAGAGAGAGAGAGAGAGAGAGACTCGCAACGACATTTACCAACCAGTCCAAGCTTTTAGCCTGGAAGGCATGGGGCACAAGGGGGTACTTCGGTGGAGTTTGATGCCTTTGAAAGCGGCGCGACGAATATGATGACATGCCAATCTTTCTTATTTATCTTGACCGTTTTCGCTCTTCTTATAAGATTGCGAATGTAGACGTTGCTGTATTGTATAAACGTATAGTTGGAAGAGCAATCGCATCGAGAGATGCGTTTAATTCGGGTTAAAAATACCCTTCTCCAACGAAAGTCAATGCGAACCGACGCGACGCCTGAGCAGAGCAGAAAGGCACTGATTTGAGGCGGACTGCTCTGCCAAAAATATTGATGGATTTCATTAAGGATCCTATATAAATCGATGGTTTTTTCTCCCAACAGCAGCTAAAATTGCAAATAGATGACAGATTTCAGATAAATTACGTTCAACCATTTTCGAAATTTCGCGCCACGAACAGTCGAGCCTCAAGATCTGTACAAGTGTAAATGCGCTAAATTAGTTTAACGGCTCTTCGCGACTTAATCTCGCGAGTCGCGCAAGGAAGGCAAGAAAGTTTCTCGCTCTTCCGTCTCGCGGGCTGGAAGTGCGATACGGAGATTTCAATTTAAGTCTCATAAAACTTTTTAAATTAACACCGCCGTCTGGCCTTGCCGTCGACGGTATTTTTTTGGCCCCATATCGACTCGGATTCTCAATGTACTCCTTTACACATTCAGGCTCACTCCTGCGAAATTAAGAAAATTAGTCGAGTAGATTTTTCTCGTAATAGATCTGCTATTTTATGAGAGAAACGACATTGCGTGGATCGCTAGAGTTCTTCGTAAGTTTGTAGAAAATCTTCGTTTAAAAACATTTAGCTATGATTTTACGTTATAATGAACATTGTTGGCTTCTGTTTTATGATTTTTCATTTCAGATTTCATTGAAAGCGTCACGTATTAATTGAAAAAATAATAAGAATTTAGATCCATTTGCAATTGATTTTGATCATTCGCAAATGTATACAGATCTCGAATTACCATTTGGACAAGCATAATTTCAATTTTCCATAATACCGATAAAATTACCTATGAACTAATACAGCAGATATTAAAAAACTGAAATCTTCCAAGATAAAATTATTTCAGATATCATCCTAGAGTTTAAATTATCAAACATTTAATACACAAGTTTTAATATATCTGATAATTGATTATTTAATCAAAAATATTTCCTATTAAGGATAATATTACTGCAATTTAATTATAATATTGAGTCGCCTCGTTGCTCTTCAAAAGAATCGCCGAATTTTTTCTTTTACGTATAAACACAACCAATCGCGTCCATATTCCCGTCAAAATAGAAAAAAAGAAACGGAAGTTCCTTATCCATCAAAGTCCTTTCCCGAATTTTTTGTCGACTCAATCAGTCCCATCCGTATACGTTCTCATGCCCGTATCTATATATATATATATATATATATATATATATATATATATATATATATATACACCACCGTCTGGCAAATGAAAACGTTCCGCTCTAATTTCTCCCGCTTCCTTTCGATGAAATAACCTCGCCATTGAAATGCACCCTTTTCACAGCTCCAGCAGACTGTCCCACTCTCCACCCACGCCCATCTCGTCAGCCCCTCGATCTCCGCGCCGCGCAACCGCTGATTAATCCACCGCAATGAGAGTTGACTATTTTGCCCGTTCCGGCTGTGGAGGTGGCGCGCGTTCTGCGGGATTGGTGTGCGCAGGGGGGGGGGGGGAGGTGAGAGCGAGTCCGCGACAAAAACAGAAGAGACCAGACTCAGACGCAACACCAATTTCAATCTGCCGCCCGCCCGCCCGCCCGTGCGCGCGCGCGCGGATATACAGAGCGCGCGATACTCGGGCGAGCGCCTCGGGATCTTTAACGCAATTATTGCGGGCGGCCGAGCCGAGCACCCTTGATCGTCCTGAGCTCGCGCTATATATATATATATATATATACAGTTTCGCCTAAGGCGATTCGAGGCTCGAGAACAGGGCGTCCTCGGCGAAGAGAACGCGAAAAGGAACGAGAGATGAGTAGAAAGGTGACGCGGGGGGGGGGGGTGAGAGGGGCGGATAGATAGACAGAAACCAGAAAACGAGAAATTGACGTGGGTTCCGGCTGCCTCTATCTCGAGCTCGTCCTTGTTTCTCTTCGCCTCTATTGCTTGCTCTCGGGATCTCGTGTCTCGAGTACGGATGAAGAAGAAGCTTAAGGATGTATCGGATGTATAGTCGACGGCAAAGTTTCTTGCCGTATGTACGTGTTTGTTCCTGTGCAGGCTCGCGCGCGCGCGCTCGCCCCTGTGTGTGTGTATTCACTTCACTTTTTCCCTCCTAATTCTTCAATTTACTATATGCCTTGAGGATTTGTACTTCCTTGTTATATTCTGACAGAGTGGAAAACTATTTTTAATTTATATTTCATTATATGGAATCAGGAAAAACGTAGCACTAAAGTTTTAATCGACGAATTATTTAACACTACTGGAATTTTTGGAACGATAATGATAAACAGAACTATAATACAAAATAATATGATCAATAAAATTTTCTTTACCAAACTCATGCCGATTTTACTCAAATATTTACTTAGATAAGTATGAATACAAAGAGAGTACATGAACTATAGATCATATATAGATCATATATAGATCATACCTTGTTTACACGTTGTCTTATGACAATTTATCTGAAAAAAGCGTTCAAATGTGTCCTGAAGTGTTTCCAAATCATTTGATCATTTATAAAAACCAAAGAATCAGAGATTAACGTTTATAAAATTGGATAACAATAAAATAAATATAACTGTTATCGGAGTAACTTAGGAGAGAAAATTTATCGTAAAACTAACAAAACACGTTATTCATATCTAAATGGTAGATAAATTACAACAGAATAGAAAATGATCACGCTTATCACACTATATGTACAACTCATATCAACATCCCTATCCCATAGACACTCGCGAAAATAGGCGAATCTTAATGGACGGCGTGCTTCTTGCGCAGCTAGAGGAACGTGGAACAGGAACGGTGTGTTGAGCGCTTCTTTCTCTGCACCGCATCCCCAACGTCTTGAAAAAATTGACAATGCCGAGAGCAGCCTTAGAGATCGTGCCACATTCGATCTGCTCCAGAACCAAGTGTCTTGGCCCCTTGATTCGCCACGTCGTATCGCACCAGTAGTTTGACGATTCTCAAACATTCATGCGAGATCGAGCGCCAACTAAAAACTAAGCCTTAAAAACTATCTAAATCTGAAGCAAACGTAAAATAACAGAAAATAGAAGGCACTCGAGTACGTACACAAAATGCAAAAGCTCCATTGCATGAAAATTCCGTACAAAAATCGTGCCTTTCGGTCGAGGATCGAACAGCAACTGTCTTCTCGACTCGGATTTACCGCATCGAAGATACGTAGGTAGGAGACATTACCCTGGCCTCGGGGTTGAGCTGTCGGGGACACAAGCCACCGATTCTCGTTGCGATGCTCAGAAGCGCGCACGGACGCCCTTCATCGAATTCAACGATTCGATTGTCAATCCAAAGGCAGGTGAGAACTCGCACGTTCTAGTCGTATGCGCGCATTTTTATGCCTGGACGAAATGCCAGTGTTTAGAACGGGACTAGTAATGCTTGAATTCGCTATTGTCTTTACTGTAGTTCGCGCGTATAGCTGATAACTGCGTCGTCACAGATTTGGAGGGCTGGTCACTTTTCTTCTTATTGCCGAAAAAACTTCATCGAATTACACGGCGTATCTAATTCAATTACTGTTCTTACGTAAAATTATAACATATCTTGGATATAAACAAGTATAAGGTCCTATAGCTTTGAAAGCGCTCGTTTAGGAGATAATCAGGATTGCCTCGCGCAAACTACGCACCAAATCCGTCGCCCATAATCGATACCCACACCTTGTTAGATAATAAACACGTACGTAGATGTCTGTTTGGGAATTCCCCGGGAAAGCCCGAAAATCCCTTTCGAACGAGCTGATCCCCCACCGCTAACCGTACGAAGACCCCACGCGAACGCGAAACTCCGTGCGCCGAGCAAACACGGGCTCGCCCGCCCCGGGACTCAGCCAAGCTTTAGGCTGTTGCCTCGGGTTGCCTGGGCGAAAGCGTCGCGACTCGGGTAAATATGCCTGTACGTTCGATCTGTACAGACAGCGGCCTGGTGACGGTTGCGGCGTTTGGGAGGGGCGGGGGGGGGGGGTGAGAGAGCTTCGGGACGCACCAAAACGAGGAGATCCAGTTCTCGTCTAGTTGCGAGTCCTTTGGGCTCGGGGCGCGGTTCTACAACCATCCCCTCTCACTCGCGCATACTCGATAGCAACCTCAGGACCTTCAAGCATCTCGCGAAGCCGCTCTCTCTCTCTCTCTCTCTCACCTCCCCCCGTGCGTCTGCTCGCGGAGAGACGAGCCAAGGAGCCTCGCCGCCCATCCCCGATTCCCAAGCTAAGCTCGAGCGCGACGCCGACGAATCGTCACCCTTACGAAGATTCCCCCCATTCGGTCGCCGCGGAAACTGATCCGCTTTGGATGAGCCGCTCGCGAGGAGCATTCGATCTATCGCAGAGTCGGCGAATCTATGAGGGGGTGATCCTTGCTATTTGCGTCCGGTACGTTCGGTCGATGCGCGATGATCATCGTTCGGAGGCATACGCACGCCATATATTTATTAACATTGTTTTTGTGCTATTGAAAGTCGCTCCGTTTATACTCGCAAATCGGGTGCTAATCAGCGACGGAGATCTACGGCGTGTTTGTAAACAAAGCAGATGTAAATTTTACAACGATACTTCTTAACTTTTTACTTATTATTATTTTATTGAACGGAATTTTTCCTGAAGCATGTGCGTTGATAATTCATGAATGTTAATGTTAAAACATGGAAACTTGTATTTAAGTAAGTCCGTGCACTATAACGATATGCGAGCCATCTCGTTCGTCTTATTAATCGAATACACAGTTTTAAAGAAAATAGGAATCTAATTTTTTAATTTTTTTTTAATTTCGGTTGCTCTATCATATTTTTAAAGAATGATAAGTATGTATATATTTCTAACTAATGGAACGAAGTATACAAGTTATTTTGAATACTTAATTATTGTTAACAATAGCTTCTAACAATAAACAATTTATTTCATTCCATTTACATACCTAATAGTGCTCAGTGACAGATTAACTAAATTCAGTTTGATGAATATATTGCGAAATCTAACTTTACTTGATTCGTTTCTTTTAATTTTCTACCTTAAAGAAAAGATTTCGTAAAGTGAAATAGAGAAAAAAATCAATAAATAATAAAAGCAATGTACTTCAAGATAATATACTACATAATCAGAAGTTTATTTTTATTATAATAATTATTATTACAATATATATCTACATGTTTATTCGGAACGCACTCTGCAATAAGATCACCTACATTATAAATGATTTATTGCTACGTGGCCTGCGTAATTCGACACGGTACTATTGTCACGTGCTAATAATTCTACATATATATATATATATATATATATATATATATATATATATATATTATATATATATCGCAACCCTGTACCACGATATATTACATACGCTTGATTGTGGCACGTGAATTTCACGCATTGATTGGGGCCCTCGAAATTTCTCCCAGTAATCCTCGCTAAAATTTTGCGAGAAATTCACGTTGGGAAGCAGCGCGAGAATTAACATTGGAAACAAAGTGCGAGCGGCGCAGAGAGCTCAGCGTGCTTGAGGGCGAGATTTTTTTTAAATTTACATATGTCCGACAATGACGCCTATACTTTTATTATAACGGACAGCGGACTATAAATGGCGGCGGGAAAAATCATATACGCTGGGAATGACTACTTGCACGTCGATTCGAGCAGGGCCCATATGCGCTCATTAACGGTACGATATGATTCGTAGCTATGTAATAGTTTTCAACGACTTTAGGTTTAAAATGCTATCTCGTATCCAAAGTGAGCATTGAAAAATGAAGCCGGAAAACTAACGAGAGGGTGGATGGGAGACCAAAGCGAGTACAAAGTACGCAAAAATTATCGTCCGGGACATTGGTTCGTTAATTATTATTGAAATATTTTTTGCCCGAACTAGTGCTGCGACAAGCTGTTTGATCCAGTTCGCTTCCACCTATGGAAGAAAAGATAGAAATAAAGAGAGAGAGAGAGAGAGAGAGAGAGAGAGAGAGAGAGAGAGAGAGAGAGAGAGAGAGACGGGACAATGCATCAGGCTAGTGAATCAAGAAAGGAAGAAAAAAAGATTATGGATCCTTTAACGGTTATTATATCGTATATGCAAAGCAGCTGATATAAAAACGATTGACGAAATGGCGCTTTTTCTTTTTCACCTCGCCGCTAATTTTCTTTCTTTTGCATTTGTTTTATAACGATGAGACTTTTTTACTGCAAATTGTTCTGGAGAAAGAGAAAAACGGAGAATATTATTATTTTAGAGCCCGGGTTCGGGCGAGGGCACGAGCGCGAGCATAATTTATGGAGGCTCGGGCAATTTGAAACGGGGCAATTACCGGGAACGAGAGGAGGCGGCCGCGTTTAAAAAAAAAAATGACCCGATGCATTTTCGTAATCGAACGGTAATTTGAAATTTAAAGCGCGCCGATAATGCCTGGCGCCGGGGCCGCCGTTATTGGTGCCGAGGTGGCGGTGGTGGTGGCCGCGAGGGGGACAGGGGAGAAGCTGGAGGAGGTGGAGGAAGAGCTTCAACCCGCATTATCATTTTTATTATTTAGATGCCGCGGGCGCGTGAAAAATACGCGGCGCGGCCGCGTCGTAAATTTCGTTCGGAAGCGCGACGACGCGCAGCCAGCGCGGCACAAAGCGAAAAAGATTGCCGGGGTGCTCCGCCCGTTAAAGGCCTAATTTCAACATCGCATATAGTCGGTTAACTAAATATCTCCCGTCCTTCAATGTAAATAGCCCGTAAAAATGCAGCGTAACAAATTGGCATATAAATTCATTGGCTGACGTTATAATAGTCTATAGAGATGGACCTACTTATTTTCACGTAATCTAACTTTACGATTACGCTCAAAAGACAAATATTATGGCTACGCTAATACGTATGCATATAGATAGAAATTCATTTTACTGAAATTCTTCAATCACGAATATTCAAAGTAGATTAATGGGTGAAATTTTTGTAGAGCGATTAAAAATGACAAAATCTTAAAACAAATACAAATTTTCTCCTTGTAAAATGATCAACGGTGAGACCAAAAAATTCCTAAGTTATACTTATTACACAACAATACATCGAAACTTCACTAATCGAAAAGCCAATCCTAACCGACCACCCCCCAACCCCCTTCGCCGCAATCTCCGGCCATCCAACTGCGGTAAACTCGAGCACAATCGAAGTCCGTTATAGATCGACGGGACGTACGTTCGATATCAACAAACCCGTGCCCCCGTCCCCACACAAAGTCTTCCGCCGCGTAGCGAAATGAAAGGACATCGTCAGGAATTTGATAACGAGTATCCCGCGCGTCCAGTATATCCGCGGGCGAGATATTCCGGGCGGATCCTTGCTCGATCCAGGCGCCCTCTGCCTTCGGCGATCGGAGGTGCGCGCTCCCCTCCCGTCGAGCAGCGCGGCCGCCTCGCTCGAGTTTCCCAACTATCGATGGATATATAAGGCACTCGACGACTCGCGGCGCTTTAATCAAACGCATTCCTGGATCTTCCTCTCGGCCTCCGCCCCTTTGCATCTCCCAGCTCCACCCTCCCCGCCCCGTGTTCCTTGACGAGGCTTGTTAAGCGCGAGCGCGGCTCGTGCCGCGCCGCTAGTTATATGCCTCAAGTGCGGCGCACCTGCTGCGTGGAAGGCGACGTACTCGTTGGATACGTATACGTGTAAAGACGGAGCTGGAGTGGAGGGGGGGGGGGTTAAAAGAAGGAAGGAAATGATGATGGACGAGGAAATTCATCATGACTATAATAAATTAGCATTTTCTGTAATTTCCACGGCAGATAGAATTCAATAAACAATGCTCATTATCGCTCTAATGACGACAATACTCGAAACCTAGTCAGGCTGGACTTTAATTTCCTTTTCGACTTTATTCCAAAAACGTCTATCACTAGAATGTTTTTTTTTTTAATGTAAATCAGAAGGAGGTTCCTTTTAAATCTAGATTAGAGTCTTGTCTATTAATATTTACGAGGTATTTCCTTTATCATCTCGAAATGAAATTAATATAGATATTAATATAGTTTATTACAGATCACGAGGTTTAAATACAAATTCATTAAGTTTCCGCCGCCAATAAATTTCTCAATCACGCGGATAAATTGGAATCCTTTGGCCTAGAAACTAATTACAAAGTGAAAAGACTGGAATTTTTAATATCAAATATCTCATATTTAATAAGCTATTACATAATATTTCTCACCCGCTGATTCGGAGTGCGAAAGTGGATCGTGCGCTCAGTGAACTAAAATTTTTTTACTAGAGTACCTGCTAGGTAGGAAGTTTTTTTTTTAATTTAAAAGTATTTGAATATTTTCGAAACACCCGAGCCATTGGAAGGACACGAATTGTTTGAACTGAGTAAACTGTTCAAATATTACGGCCGCTCGTGCTAAACGAACTGCTCGAACGTATCGAGATGTTCACAAAGAATTCAGCCGTTCTAAATATCTCACGCTTGATGCTTTACGTAGCTGTTGTTAGTATATATATACAATTCATACGTAATTCTCGTACAGCTGAAATAAATAAACAGCTCTAACGAGCGGTCGGAACGGACGAAATGTTTGACAATGTGGAAGTGTGCAAGCAATTTGTTAAGCGCCGCTAGTCGGAAGTTTCCAGCTGCTCGAATTGGCGCGAATTGAGATTCATAAATGATTACAATAACTAATAAAGCATAATGCATTTTTGCAAGAGAACCTATACCGTTAGATGAAAAAGTTAAAAGGACAGAGGATAATATAGAACAAATTTCTTGTCAAAACCGTATTTGTGCAGTAAAACACGCCGACGCAGAGCGGCGTTTAGTTTTCGGAATAATGGGCTGGATGTACATATGTGCTTCTATATATATATATATATATATATATATATATATATATATATATACATATATATATATATATATTTTGAATGCAGCCCCTCGCCACAAGCGCCGACCGAGAGATTGGTAGAAGCTGACGTCGCGCAACCGCCGCGAATCGCGCGAACGCGAGCACCTGTGCCGTCGTATACGTACGCGCGCGCACCCGCCTATCACAGGAGATTAGCCCTCCCGTTCAGCCCCCCTCCCGCCCCATCGGTAGCCGCTCCAGCCCTTGCGCGGGAATCGACGTAAGCCAGGCAGCCGCCAGCGGGTGAAGCGAGACTTCCTCCAACCGACCGGGGGGAGCTTCTTAGCCGCTCGCCCGAGCGGACCGACCGACGCAACGTCTCGCGGGGCGAACACGTCCCCGGGAGCGAGCGGATCTCTCGAGCGGGGGAGCGCGATGCGGAGAGATACGCTACCTGCTTGCGCACGACGGTAATAACGCATCAGCGGGAGGCGACGCGCGAGGGGCAGGTTCTTTTCTCTCGATTGAAATTTCTCCTTGCCCATGAAGCTAAGTCGCGAAATGCTCGAGGCGCTTGGCTTATATGTATATATATATATATATATATATATATATATATATATATATATATGTTTGTATATAGGTATATGTATTGTATAACGTAGTATTACATGGCAGGAGGAGTGGATCTACGTAGTTCCGGACTAAGTTCGCTATCATATAAGAACTTCAAGGAGAGGAAGAGACAGACAGAGAGAGAGATAGAGAGAGAGAGAGAGAGAGAGAGAGAGAGAGGGAGAGAGAGAGAGAAGAGATGGGCGCTACTACGAAGGAAGTTCGGAATCTATCTGAATTCCATCTGTTTTGAGTCCTCTTGACTCTCGACTGAGCTGGAATTTGTATATGTCTTAACACTGTATTATTCCTGGCAAATGGAAAAATAATTTAGATAAGATACGTAGAATGCATAATGTAAAGAAATAGATAAGTAATTATATTTGTTTATTAAATTAATAATTCAAAGTACATAATAAATATATATATATATATATATATATATATATATATATATCTTAATATACAAAAAGGCCAATATTAACGATGCAATGCATAAATCTGAAAATATGATAATACGGTAATTATGATAAAAAAATATATTAACATTGACAAAGGGTATATTTTAAAAGTTAATCTAAAGAAATCTAAAAAAACTATAGGAGAAAAACAGATTTGAACATGGTGAGGAAAATTTATTAAATAATCGCTCATATATGAATTACATTGATGTCAATTATGAAAATTGAACAGCCAAGTAGCCGAATCGACCAATAGAAGAAAATTTAAATTTAATAAAAAGGTGCGATGAACATTTTAGTTTTTAAATATTAGCTAACAAATATTTGAATACGCTAGTTTACATAGCGAAAAATCTTGATATTCTCTGAAACTATTGAAAAGTCTTTCTGAAACATTCGTCAGTGTAGATAATTGCATTATACAATTTATCCAGGCGAGTCTAAAAATAATTCCAGACGATTCCAATAATTCAATGATGAATAAGCAGATATATAGAATGTTTATATGATTCGTAAGGCCATTATCATTAACTCAACTAGAAAACTTTGCATAGTTTTAATTAAGTAATGTAATGATATTGTAAGCATTATAAAGTTAAGAATTGTAAATTTACAGTGAGATCCTGCATTCCTTAGACGATAAAGAAGTCTCCTTTATAGCAAATCTAGGATCAAAAGTTTCTCCGAAACTACCTCCCGACTCACCTGAACTACGAGTCAGTAAAGTAAAAATTATCGAAAAAGGAGAAAAAACTATGAATTTTGTGATAATTTCATATGCACTGCGATCGTTACAGGGAATGTTCGAGTTATCTATGTATCCGTATATTACAGCATTGACGAGACAGATTGGAACAATACTATCCACACAGGGCAACTATCTAAGTCGTGTATAGAGATGGGAAGCCGTTGTTACGGGAATTGGATGGATGTGTATCAGGATAAGCTTCGAATGTCCGTTTGTTCTGCTTTTTGCACCCATTATCCGAGAGCCACCCGCCCCTTTGCGCCATTCGCCCTGTCGTCCGAAAATTACGCGAGCGTTAAAATAAAATAACAAGGGGAAAACTCGGAGCACTGTAAAAGTAAACAAGAAACCGATAGGATTTGCAGCGGAAAAATGATCGATAACCCGTGTATAAATTCACTGATAAATATATATATATATATATATATATATATATATATATATATATATATATATATACAGGAGTCGTTGCAGTTCGTTGAAAATATTTACGAGTACCCGCCTTTTCCAGCGTTCTTTCTTTTGTTAAATACTTTGTATAAATACTCAATGATAAATCGTTATTACTCGATTCCCGGATAAAATAACGGTTGGATTATTGAAAACATTCCTCCCCTTTTATTGAAAAGCTGACAATGAGATTTTCAATAATTCAATTTCGTTGATAAATCTTATTCTTTTATATATACATTAATTGTATATTATACTTATAAGTATAATTATTATTATTGCGATATTAATTATGGTGACAAGGATAAAATTGTTATAGTAAACTATAAGCTATAACTAAACAAAACTATTGATTGTGTCCTGTCACCTTGCGATGAACAATTCCCGACAAGTTTTCAATGAATCTCTAAATTTTCTTCGCTGAATAAATGCGCAGCACTCCCAACGAGTCGTTCGTTTAAAACTGTAACAAAGCATGCGCGCGTGCACGGAGGATCAAAAGAAACGCGCTCCTATGCCGAACCGAAAGATTTGTAAGTGAGAGAGGGAGAGAGAAGAGAGGTGTGAGGAAAAAACATAAAGGACGCGTAACAATCGATGACCCAGCGCAGTTCGCAGTAGTGTTAGTCCACGGGCGGGCAGCCGTGGAGGGCGCCGATCGTATATTTCTGGAGGCGTCGGCGGCACAGCGATGCAAGCGACCAACGGCAGGAGGTAGAGGTCGCTAAGAGTTGTCTGTGTATGTACGACCCCCCACACGGACGCCCGCGTTCATTTGATATACAGCTAATTAGAGATCAAAATCTCGGCCCGCCGGGAGTACGGGCGTGCGGTACATGCGTTGCGTTCGTAATGGGAATATGTGTGTGCATACGCACGGGCTTGCACACACGCATACGCACCAATGCACAAACGCCCAAACACACGCACACGCGCAACGTCGCAGTCTCTGGAATAAAGCCACGCGGAGAGGCGACGTGGCAACGCCCTTTGCGTCTCGCAGATTGTACGGGACGAGCTTTCCGGGGGTGTGGGGGCGTTATTTATACTTCATTTGCACTCTGAAGGGAGATATACTTGTAGCGGGAGAGAGAGAGAGAAAAGGATGGAGACAGGTAACGATGCTGGCTGGGAATTCAATTCGTTTGATAGGGTGCGAATACGACGAACAAGTACAACGGCTAATTTATTCGTTCGAGCGGGAAAATTTTTTTTCTGTCGTTCCTTATTGTATATAACTTGTTTTTCTTCGATGTCTTTTTAAAGGGCTTTTAAAAATTTTTTCACGATGTTTTGAAGCTTCGTGAAAATTTAACGTACTTAATGATCCCTTAATTTTAGCGTAAATATGATGGAAAATCCGTATGGAGGCTGAAGTGAACAAGTATTAAAATAAATTGGTGCTCTAAATAATATTAGATAGAAAGCTAGAGAGTTAATCTTTATATATTAATTTTTTCTTACGAGGATTATTGATAATATGTTATTTTTCATTAAATCACTGCTAGCTTTATCATCTTTTTTAACATTTTTCAGTACAATTTTTTCCATTTTTCTCTTCATAACAATATTGTTCACACTATGAGAAATAGCTGAAAAGATAATTAGTTAAATCAGTGCAGATGTTGTTGAAATATGCTTTTCTTAAGAATGTTGGAGATTCGTTTGACAATGTAATAGATAACCCAAGTAAGCGTTCAAATTTTTTAAGTATTAAAAATAAGATATTTTAATCTAAATAATCTTTCGTGACCTCTTCCATCTCAGCAAAAAAGTAATAATCGTGTAATATTCGTAGAAAATTTTAAGAACTCAAAAAAATTAAAAAAAAAAACAAGTTCATTAATTTGTTTCATACACGTGGACAGGAATAAGAAAATAATGCACACGAATAGAAGACAAACCAATATCAATATATTCCCCCACGGACGTCGGAACGGTAAAGCAAAACAAAAACGAAGCAAAAACAAGGAACGAAGACGTCGAATCGAAATGTCGAATCGAAAAATGATTCAGCACCAGCGCCTCGTAGCAGCGAGCTGAAACGCAGCCGTAAAACAGAATCAAGAGAGACGGGAGAAAAACGGGTGGACGGGGGAGCGGCATACAGCCGTTCGTCGGATTCGGATGCGCTCGCTACCCGAAAATATAACGGAGCTTGCGGGTTTACGCGCGCCCTATATAGGTAGGAAGTTGGCTGTAAACGCGGCTCCCGCTCCTCACCCTCCGATCCTTCTTACCGTCGAGTCGGCGCGAGGCCGCGCGCGGGCCTCCCGTAAATTCCATAAAGCAAACGAGCTTCGTTGTATTATAGAATTTTCCTATCTGTCGCGCCCTAGCGCGGAGGAAGCCAGGCCGAGAGACGGAGGCGAAGAGGAAGTAAGAGCAAAAAAAAAAAAAAGAGAGAAAAAAAACGGCACAGATGTAAAAACATTTCTCGTCTATGAAGATCCGCCACGGCTATGCGCGCCCTCGTAAAACCGCGCTGCACAGATAGACGCGCACCGCAGCCGTTCCGCCCGCGTCCTTCTGCCCCCGCTATATAACACCGGGAGATAGTGCCGCGAAAGACGGGCAGTGGCATGGGGCGGGGGGGGGGGGTTTAGGGAGAAGTAAAAATGCAATTTACCGCCCGTATGGATCGAAGGGCGGGATCCCAGGGCCCCCGTGGCTTTCGTGCGGTATCCGTCGCGCACGTGCACGCGGCCGATGTGAGCTAAGACGTTGCATCTCGATGCTCGGGCGGACGTCGATGGTGACCTTTGCATATACGAGGAGCAGCGAGCCCTCGGCTCGTTCCAATGCCGCCCGAGTGTCTCGAATTGTTCGCTTGTCTTTTTTGTTTGCTTGTTTTTGTTTGTTTGTTTGTTTGTTTGTTTTTTACGCGTTGACCAATCGCACTTTTATCAAAAAAGAAAATAAAGAGCGCGAAATAAATGCATGGCACGGAAATGAAAAAGTCCGACGAGTTTATCTAGCGCCTCGTGCATCGTCTTTTTTTCCCTCTTTCGAAACATTTATAGAACTAGACTTTTTCTGAATAATAGAACGTTCTTTTTTTTCAGTTTTTCGGATACGAAAGTAGGAATATAATAACCTGAAATCAATATTCTTTGTGTATAATCAGTGATTGGGCTTGATCAATCATCATAAATATTTGCGACAAACATAGCAATTGTTTTAGAACTGCATTAGTATCGATTGACGATTGTACCGATTGAAAATAATTATATATTATATTAGCATATCGACATCGTTTCTGTAGTTAAATCTACACAATAAAATAACTATCGCAATGTTGTCCTAAACTTTTCATTAACAAGACAAAGATTGTAAATGAAAGTTTTGTGGCTTGTAGAATCGCGCCTACAATATTATCACTACTTTGACTACCATTGATATTACAAGTGTCAATTTATTTCTCGTTCCAAGGAATAATACAATCGCACGTGTTGTCCGAATTTACGCTTGGGACGTCCGCATGCTGTATTAACTAAAGCAAAAAAAATCATCGAATTTTCGTTTGCTACACGATAGTTTTACGGCTTAAACGCAAGGTCGGCGGTAAACACTAGAGACGTAAATTACTATAGTTTTCACTCCCTTTGACAATTGTTTCACTCAATGTTCGTGTGTTTTTCGCTAGAAGAGTCGAGCGACAGTATCTTACTTCGTCTCTTAGTGCTACAGCATTTACAGCACGCCCAAAGCGCGCTGCTGTAGGTGAAAAATTACAGAGAGCGAATTGATGTTTCTCTATAATATAGCGATATTCAGAAGACAGGATGGGCGGCATCTGTGAGATATTTAGATAAACTCGTATACATTTTGGAAAATAAGACTTTTAAGTATTATATTAAACATACTCAATCATAGCGAGTTCCTTCACGGATGTCAAATATTCTCGGTCGAAATTTAGTCGCAAATATTTAATTGCTTTCTATCATACTATTCTAGTTTTAAACCTCAGTCTTTAATGGTACATATATTTACAAATGATCCTGATTTCGACTTCTTTTCTCAGAAATCACAATCTTCTATATGCGTGTAATATAAACTCACCTCTAATCATGGCACAAATTACTTTATCGATTTGAAAAAAGGGATTATGTGTTAATATTACAATAAGTTTTAAAATAACAAATATTTTTATCAGTCTTATGGTCTTTATAGTATAATATATTATACTAAAATAATGACAGTCATACTAAATAAACAGTTTAGTCCTTGAAGATAAACCGTAGCGGTTCGAAGCTTCGGGCATCAAAAGAAACTTTAAATTTAAGGTGGTTGTGAAAGTCCGGTTGTTTTTTGATAACATAGAATATATCTTACTTATTGCTCTTATTATTTTTATTATTTTTAATCTACTTTAATGTAATTATTAGTAGTAGGTTCTATTTCAGATTCTTCGGGGGTAATAATAAACAAGGACAGTCTGACTGTCATTATTTTAGTATCATATATTATAGTATAAAGACTGTAAAGCCGATAAAAGTATTTACCAATTTAATTCAAAACAGTCGACAAAGTACAATTTTTAATTTTTAATTTAAAATATGTTTTAACTAAAATATTGGTATAACATATATTAGACACTACATTCATTTATAATAGATATTTATAATATTTTCGGGAACAGCTCGAAAGAGCATGATAATTCAATGCTAAACGTTTTGCGTTTAATAAATATATTGTCTTATAAAGTTATAATTTAATACTTGGGTTGTTGTCAAACAGTTACATAGTTGTCCAACTCGACGAAAGCGGGGGCCGAAGAAGAATAAAACAAGCGCCGAAGAAGAGTGAAGTTTTGAATTATTGAGGTGGAGATAAGAGCGAAAAAAGATGAAGAAAAAAAAATTATAAGGAAAACAGTCGAGAGGAAAATAAGGAAAAAAGTACGGATGGCGCCCTCGGACTTATACACGCGGCCGAGCAAAAAGTTGCTGTCCGATCTGATTTGTTTGTCAAACTAAACGAGCTTCGGAAAGGTATTTTTCCGGCATTATGAACTCGAGCGCGAGAGAGTCGCGAAATAAAACGCCAAACTTCTCGAAAGTTCCAACTATATGTGTACTATATATATGTACTGTGTGTATATATATATATATATATATATATATATATATATATATATACACTCACGCCTTAAGTATAAAGATCGGCTCGGCCAAGAAAAACCCAAGGGGAGGGGTGGTTGGGGAGATACGCTCGAGTCCATCGACGAAGAACGATCGGTCTATATAGGAGCCTCCTCGGAGCCTCGCCAAGACGCGGGCTATGTAGCTGCCGCGATTGGCTCGCGCGAAGAATGCCGCGAGAGGGGGGCTGAAAAAATCGCGGACAGCGAACGGCCAAATATATCGAAGAGCTTTATTCGTATTGGATGTTAAAGAAAGATAAAAAAAAAAATCTAACGCCTCGTCTATTCCGACTCCTCGATACGAGTAATATGTTATTGTTGCGTCATCGGACGCGAAATGCGGCCCGCTGCATTTAGTGCGGCCCGGTCAAGCAAGGCAATAATTATAATTTGAGGCGAAACAAGGACAGCTGAAAATATAATGATTTCTACGCAAACGTTCAGATTGTGCGCTTCTTACGCGCTTTACCGAGACCGTGATGGTGCGCATCTGGATCTAAAGACGATCCTTTCAACGTAGGAGAGTTCGTTCAACGTTCCTCGGACGTCGACCCGTTTATCACAATTTCAGTTTAGAAATTGGTAGACTATTCCTTAAAACACCATTGCCTGAGCCTTTGCTATTTATTCTGCGTTCATTATCATCATTATTATATCAGGAATTAGAATGGCTAGTATTACCACGTAAAATTAATTGAACAGTGCGTATTTTCACGCGTAAAAAGGCCGATTCTATTGTAGAAAGTAGAAACATTGTCCAAAATAATTCGTATCACACCGTTCTTGTTGAAAAAAGAATTATCTCCTGCTTGAAAAGAATTATTTGATTTCATAAAAAGAAAAGAAAAAAAAACGAAACCCATCGACGAATACGATGGACTAAAGTTTATCCCTGGCTTCCTTCTGTTCTTGCAACGCAATTGAAAACTCCTCCTGAACAAATAACGGCTTTACTTAAATAAATATAAGGCAAAACGATGCCACGCGATTCGCCTTTCGAAAGTCTTAAATTCATTCGAGCGTGCAGCCGCAATAACTTTTAATGCACATAACCCGCCCAACACTTTCGCCGTATTTTTTAATCTCTCGCCGGGCGAGATTAAAAGAGATAAAGACGGCCGGGCGCGGGCGCGGAAAGAGCCAGTTAAGAGCTGTTTGAAGCACCATCCACTCGGGCAAAATAATATACCCAGCCGCAGAGTACGTATACATATCGCGCCGCCTGAGGAGGAAGAGGAGCTGGGAGAGGGGGCACGGGGGTCCCGAAAGAAGGCAAAAACCGAGGCAAAAACGGACGCGGGAACTCGAGGGCGGGGATGAGAGAGAGAGAGAGAGAGAGAGAGAGAGGGCGAGAAAAGCGGGAGGGATGGCAGAGGGGCCGAGAGTAAGATATGGCAAAACTTATTTTGAAGTGCGCGCGTCCGCGGTGTACCTGACGAACGAGCGGCTGCAGCCTCGACGCCTGCGCGGTCGCCCCATTCGTCAGGCGAAAAATACGACGAAGACGGGTGTAGTAGACAGATATAGAAGAAAAGAGGAAGAGAAAGAGAGAAACGGCTGCTCTGGGAAAGTTTCGAATGAAAATTGACGTGCTGGCGGGATAATATGTGAACCGACCTCTGCGCTAATATATGTGTGTGTGTGTGTGTGTGTGTGTGTGGTGTGTGTGGGTGTGTGTGTGTGTGTGTGTGCCTGTGTGTGTACATATATATAAAATAAACTTGAGCCAATACGCCCTATCGCGTAAACGAATTAAAACTGCCGCGCTGGAGCCCTTCAAGGTGCCGAGCGAGCGGCGAGATACGGCGTCGGACCGAGAGACTCCGGGCAAAAGGAGTAAAGTCAATGCGTGCGAGCGAGCGGGAAAAAGTTTCGGGTGGCCGCTTATACGCTGTTGGTGGTGGTGCTAGACTTTAGTGGCGAGAGGAGGGGAGAGGAAACTGCGCGGCTGGCTAAGCGGGCGAGGGAGGGGAGGAGTATTGAAGTTTTTACGCCCTTCGAGATAATCCGCCTTAATTAATTTAACTCCCCGTGCGGCGAGCAAGGAAAAAGGAACTGGGAGGGGCGTGTTGGAGCGGGACAGCGTCCTGCTCGCCTTCCACGCGCCCCGTTTCTCCTCCCTTTATTCGGTTTTTCGCGGTTCTTTTGACAAGTTACTTTCGCCGCCCGACCCCGTGGGAGGACGAGAGGGGACGAGGGAGCGAAGAGATAAAACAGGAAGGAGGAATTCTTTGCCATGATTTCTTCTCTTTTGCGCGAGGATTTTTCTCCTTGTTTATCGCGCTACTGAATTCCTGGCCGAGCCTGTGGATAAGTTTTGAATAATGCGTCTAATATATGCGGCTTTCTCCGTTACTGCTCGAGAAAAGCTTTAGCGTATCGTATCGAAAGCAAAATATTGTATTGATTTTCCATACACACGCGCGCGACGTACACAGATCCAGATATATATATATATCTATTTGTATGTATCGGATGCCCTCGAACCCAGGGAATACATTACCATACCTGTATCAATCAAAAAATGTGCATATTTGAATATATTTTTTCAAAAAAGGCCTGTTAACTGTTTTTACTTTCCCTGATAATTCTATGTGAATTAATAGTGCAGGCACACTGGCCTGACGCTTCGATAAGCCACAGTCCTCATTCTCTGATTCTTAGAACTATCTATCTTTCACATATGCTCGAAATCCACTAAGCTTTTTTAAACTGTTATAAAAAAAAATATATGTTCTCGAACGTTATCTGAAGAGGTGTATGCAAGCGTCATTTCCAAACGCCTTGGAAATAAGAGGTCTCCTAATGCAAAACTGCGATAGGGTGAAAAGGAAAAGGACAAAAGAGATCGGTAGAAAGAGCGACAAAGGGAGAGAGAAAGAGAGAGAGTGCTCGAACCCACGCCCCGAAGAAAAAATTTTGCGCGGGCTAACGCCGATTTGTCCGAAAACGCGCAAGGGAACGCATCAATCACGTTTCGCGCGTGATAACACCAAACTTTCGGGATGAGAGCGTAGTCTGTACGGCACTGGCACAGAAGTATATGTAGGCGTACTTCTTCTTTTTCGTTCTTCTTCTTTCTTCTTCTTTCTTCTTCTTTGTCTTGGAAATGCGTCATCGGAGAAAGGCGTCGTTTCCCCGTTTTCTCCCTAAGTAACTGTACGCATATGCACGAATGCTGCCTGGGGGCAGTTAAGCCCACGTCTCTCAAAACAGTAGATGCAGATATATAGACCCAACGAGTATAAGAGAGAGATAAATTTTGTTTGCTCTCTCTCTCTCTCTCTCTCTCTCTCTCTCTCTCTCTCTCTCACTCTCTGTATAAAAATAAAACATTAGTAAGATGTTTTTCCTGACACAAGCGCTAACTCTTTGCGAGATAAAAGTCTTCCATTTAGTTAAATTGCCCTGGACAAAGTTTAAATTCTTTGTGGTGTAAAAAGTTTTGCGATAATGTCAGCCAGCGTTACCTACATTTTTTTCTTTGAATATATATATATATATATATATATATATATATATATATATATATATATATAGCGATCGTTTGACGAAGTTTACATTTCAACAATTGAATAAAAATAAAAATATCATAGATAAAGCGCTGTTGCACAATAATGAAAGTACGGAAATTGTCTGAGAGGAAGAATTATTTTTATTTTGCAAACAAAAATTTAAAAAAAAAATCAAAATAATTAATTTTCTGATGATCCTATCGTACATCTGACTGGCATCAAACATATTTCAAAATAATTAATGAGGAAATATTTCTTTTTTTTAAATTAATTAATTCAATTAAATTCATAATTTACGTGCTCCATTTAACTTCATATCCAGTTTGAATTGTGTTCTATCTTTTTTCATACATACATATATACATATATATATATATATATATATATATATATATATATATATATATATATATATACAAATACATATATACGCATATATAATATATATAATTTCGATTAAATGAAAAATAAAATCAGATCGCCAACAGAAATCTTTTTCATTTCTCTTCGCATTGACGTCAAACAACTGGAAATGCCAATAGGACGAGTGAGGTTTTTCCGCGAACCACGTATTGCTGCTCGTTATAAGCGCGGAAAAAGCGAAACGAAAGCCACAATGATAAAAGGAATGTAAAAATAATAATGATAATAACAATTATGCTAAACTACCCCAGTCGAGCGAATTACGCAACGGAAACGGGGCTTAATAAGGCTCCGACCGATTCGGCTGTGGCGGCGAACTCACCGCTGGAGCTGGCACTCGCAGTTCTGTGTTGCCTCCCCCCTCCACCGCGTAGTAATTAACAAATCCAATTTTAATCGGCAGCCCAATCCTTGATTGTTCTATACGGGTTTTCCCGCCCCACTTCTCTCCGCCCTCCTCCCCCTGCCCCGGGGGCGCGGAACTTTCGGCCGCGCGGCTCAGCGAGGAGAGATAATCGTTAAATTAGGACGTTAAACTGATTACCTGGGGCCCACGCTTTACGATCTAATTATTTGAGGTACTAGATATATATATATATATATATATATATATATATATATATATATATATATATATATATATGTAGCTACAGAAACAGCGAATTTCCATTCGGGCGCTTTGAAGCCGGGGTCCTCGTCGAACTATATGCACACACATACACACATACACGCACACAGGTATACGATCTAGAAGATCTCGAATTTTTACAGGATGAATATACGAAGTGACATCTCGGGCCGGAATTGAAGTCGTTCTATAGCGCGCCCCGCGTGCAATAATGGGCGCACAATCAAAAAGTTCAACGGCGCGAAAAAATTTTTAGCGTCTCGCAACGTATTCGAGGCTTCAACGCGAGGTAGCAATATTTCGCGTTTCATTAAAATAATTATGCACTCTTTTCATGCGCTTCGGCTCTCTTCGCATTTTTTTCTTTTTAGTTTTTTTCGTTTCGTCGTTGTTTGCTCTTCTCGAATTTTCCTTCGACGAGTCCGCTGAGGAAAGATGCGCGACGACTTTCACGGCGTACGAAGTGTCCCGCGTACGAGTTTCATATTAAAAATTCTAGCCGCTCGTACTTTTTTCCCGCTGTTCGCGACAAATAGATCGTATTAATACGAGTCGAGAAATTAAAAAATAATCATTAAAAAAAAATTTTTTTTTAAAGTTTCATATTACCAAGTGTATTTTTGCATAGCAATTTCAATATAAATACATTGTTAGTCGCTCGTGTTTAAATAATTAAAATAAATTTTAGAGATTAGAACTTTCGCGTATGTGGAATACAGGTGTGTTCCAAACTTATGGATTGAAATAATTTAATTTGTATGACAAATTAGATATACATCATTTTCCATTGTAAAACGTAATACTTCTAGAAAACAAAAGTAAAAGATAACGCCGCAATGGTTATTTGAATTTCCAGTCGATATTCAGAAGCTGGAAATGTAATAATCAAATTTAAAAGAAAAAAAGCGCTGACTAATAAATACGAAACATCAGAGAGTCTGGAATTCAATCGATTGGTGCGCCTGGATCGAATAAAATCTCGATCTTTAATCCCCGCACCGATCCGTGGAACAAGGAGGAGTTTCATAAAAGCGTCCGGTTATAGCCGAGCGTAATGCCTACAGCTCTCTTTTTTCCGTGTTTTTTTCCTCCCCCCCCCCCTTTAAGCATCGGCTCTCTCGCGTCCGTAAAAACTTCCGACCCTTCGTTCTCCACCTCTACTTCGAAGCGAAAGCTTCTGGCGCCCCGCATGGCCGAGGGCTTCGCTCGCGGTTTGATGCGCGCGTATGCATCGCGCAAAGTAACGAAGGGTGGGCCGGTCGGGGAGGGGGTTGAAATCTCGAGCGACCGTTGCGCGGTCGTAAAACGGCCGGGCGGCAGCGGGCACTGTGGTCGAGGCATCTCTCGCGCCCGTCGCGGCGAACGATAATTGTTATTTTCGTCGGAACGCAAAAGTTGCGCCTCGCTTCGTTTGCCGGCGCGGCCCTGCGGTTCTTTCGTTGCCCCCTCCCCCCCGGGGTCGAGCATCGCCAAACTTAATATAGCAGTCGTTAAGAAACAAAAGGTAGCAGGCATTTCGAATGATATGAATAATTTTTTTTTTAAATAGCATTCGTAATTTACGAAGTTCAGATTTATATTTGACGAATGCGTTTGAATATCTACAATATAATACCGAAGTGTGACATTTTTCTGAATTCCATATTTGTGACTCTTAAGGCTTTTATATGTTAATATCTTTAAATAGTATCTTAGGCTCTAAACGAAGCTTCTGAATTAGGGTTTTGAGGTTTCGTAGTTCTAGAGTTTCAGATTTGCGGTTGTAAAAGTCTAAGATGTGCCTGACTGACGTTTCATAGGATTTTTGTAATTTTTTGATAATACGAACAATTGTGTTGAATATTTTTTCGCAATTTATTCTAAATTCCGAGACGATAGAAAAAAAAATTGCAAACGAATTTAGATTCATCGTTGAAAAATATATAAGATATAAAGTCTAGTCTGATCCCGCATTCGTGGTACTTTTCGGCATACTGGCCGAGCGATCGCTTCGCTCAGCAGATCCACCCGAAACACTTTAGGCTCTAGGGCGCGCGGCAGCTGGGAGAGAAAAGTATAATTCCCGTTCCTTGATGAATTTCACGCAGGCCTTCCACATACTCGCTATAAACTGAAAATCCCGGGCATCCCGCGGCTAATCCATCATCGTACGTAATCTGGAACGCTCGGGGACCTCGGGGCGGCCGGGACCGTACAAAGGAAAAAAGCAGAGCTCGCGAACGCGACTGCAGCCGCGGAGACCGTTTCGCTCGGGCGAAATGCGAAGCGCGCGGCCGAGCGCGCTTTGTTTTACAATGCCCGCGTATCCCTTGGCCAACCTCCCCCGCAACCCCTCTCCTCGCCACGTCTTCCGCCGGTGCGGATTCAGAGCCGCAACACGAAAGGCCGCGTTTATGGGGTGCGTTTACGCCAATTTTATGTAAACAGCCTCGGGCGGGCGACGAAACTGGTGGATCGTAATTTTTCGTGCTCATCCCGGGGCGCGTCGCTCGTTTCGTTTCCATATTTTCTTTTACCCCCTCCCTCGTTTTGTTCGCCATAGGTGGTAGAGAAGGTTATTATTTTTCGTGGTCGAGCGCCCGCCTCGCAGGACATTTTTTAGGATGTGAATTAATATATATATATATATATATATATATATATATATATATATATGTGTGTGTGTGTGTGTATATCGCGTACGTAATTCTATGATTTCCAACGAGTTCTAAATACAGTTGTTGTTCTAAATACAAAATGCACGAATCCTGAGAGGGCCGAAAAATTAATTACGATTAGGAAAGTAACTGTATTTTGGAAACTAATCCGCTTACCATCATAAATGAAATAACGATTGCACATGCTGAATAAACATAGTAACCAAATTATGGAAGAAAGGGCAGATTTTTCTACGTACTTTGCGCTGCTGCATCCAAATTTACTTTAAAAGAGAGAACAGTCTACGTATCCAAACCATCGCAATACCTCTTCTTTTAACTTAAACCTAAGAAACCAGAAAATTCCAGTCCTTAAATAAAATTTAGAATTCTAGTCCAATAATAGAATTGAATAGTCAGGCATCTGACACAAAATCATAACTTTAGAACAATGAGAAAATTTGTTTAATACCAAAGAGAAAAGTATGTCATATGTAAATGAGCGACCGTCACTGGAATCTTTGGAGATTATTTATTGATATCATCTGTACTTTTGTTTCACATATATTATATATTAAAATTTCCCTTTAGATAGGACATAAATGTTTATGTCAGAATTCATTTCGATTTAAAGCATTTCCTGTAAGTATGTCGTGACGATGAAATAGAGCCCCATTAAATCATCGCTGTCTCCTGACGGTCCACGGGGCTCTTTAAAAACCAGCCTTTATTACCTGAACAGTCATCACAACGCGTAGAAAAATATTTGCTAGCCGCGTTAATAAAAGCCGAACAAAGAAGAAAAATAGGCTACTAATGTGTGAAACAAAAAAAAAAACAACAAAAAAAAATCATCAAAAGAACTTTTTTGCTTCTCTGTGCTCGCAGCCTTGCTGTAAAGCAGACAGGCGGACAGAACCGGGACAAAGCTCGTATAACGCCGAACTCGCAAACGACTGCACGGCTGAGAAAAGAATGAAGCGAAACGGAATTAAGGTGCCGCCGGTGCCAAAGCAGCAACTCCTCTAAGACGGGATCCGAGATCTCGCGTGCGAGGAGAAGAACAAGAGAAGAAGGGAGGAGAGAGAGAGAGAGAGAGAGAGAGAGACAGAGAGAGGAGTATGGGGTTTGAGTTCAACGACGCGGGGATAAGTCGCGGAAACGAACGTAAGAAGCTCATCGGCTCGGAAAACCTCGGGCCAACGGTCTGCGAAGTTTCGCCGAGAGCAATGGCCGTGGGAACTCGAGCCATGGGGAGGGAGGCGGGGGCACCGCAGTGCGCGATTGCGCTCTGCAAGAGACGCGCCCGCGCTGCGCGGCGATCGTTTTATACGCCCAAGGCGAATTCGCTGGTGGGGAGGCGGTCTCGCGACCGGACGCGGAAGTCTTAGAAATGAGCTAAGACGGAGGTTGATACTTCAACGCTCGTTGTTCTTATATATATATATATATATATATATATATATATATATATATATATATATATATACACGAAGCCGTGATCAAGATAATTGGGTCGAGCCGGGTCGGATGCGGAAAACTCGAGTCGGATGATAGAAAACGTTTTCTCCTTCTTTCAGGGAGACGATGGCGTTGTTCTTAATTTTTTATCGCTTGGTTTTCCAAGCGCTACACTTGGATGATTCAAAATTATAGAATTAGACATTTTTCTGACTATATTTTGGTAATGACTGGGAGCTTTCTAATGTTTAACATTGAACTACTCGAACTTCTGAAAAGTTTCGAAATTTCAACTGTTCAGGCTCATCGAACAGATCTAATAGTTCAAATCAATAATTCGAATGGATCTATCAACTATTGAGATATTGTATTTATTTAACCGAATTGAACTGTTCGAAGAATGTCTACAAACAGCACAACTATCGAATAGATATATCGAAAATGAGAGTTGGATTTTGAGAATCTTCCAACTTGAATCTGATTAAACTTTGAAAATAGTTGAATGCTGAAAACCCCGAAATTGTTTAAACATGTTGGATCAACGTGTTTGATACTATAACGTTTGATATTTATTTGTATAGTTAAGTATATATTTGTATTTAAGAACGAACTAATCACGAACGAAGATACTTCCAACCTTGGTTATCCAACGTTCAGTTGAACTATTGTTTTTGTTATTTTGATATCCATTAGAATGAATTCCAAAATAGACAATAATTTAATGCTTTTCCCAGCTATTTCTATTCTAAATTTAATTTTTATTAGTAAAATAGCATGTAGATACATGTTTCACAAAAAATAGACGAATAAAGGCACGTAGACTGAATTATAATAAGACTCGTAGCGAGCTGCCACACGCTCAGAAATCAGTGCTAATCGACTCTTCGATCCTTTTGCACAGAGCTCGAACGGCCCTGGTGGCGGCAACGACGGTCTCACTAAGCAGCAACTCGAACTCATCCAGCAAATAATGCAACAGACCCAGCAGCAACAGCAGCAGCAACAGCAGCAACAACAACAACAACAGCAAGTTACGGTGCAGTCACAGAACGCGCAGACACAGCAGCAGCAGCAACAGCAGCAGCAACAGGGAACGACGGGGACGCAGACGGGTGGACAGATACAAAAGACCGGGGCGAAACCCATCGTCAAGTCGACGACTACGGTGTCGGGGGCAATCGTGAACGCCGTCGCCGCCAGCGTCGCCGCCTCGAGGTCGAGTCCCAAGCCGAAAGTTTGGAACCACGTACAGGTGAGCCTGGCTTTATGTATTATATTTATGCTTGGACTTTGAATTTCGGCCAGATTAAGTAGGTTCGATGATTTTGCCCTATTGCGCGGATGTTTGTGTAAAATTTGTTTTACATATAGGCAATTAAAAAAAATTTACTCTTTTGTTAGATTACCGCAAGAGTACAGAAATATCATCCTATGCAACTGTATTCTAATTTGAATCCCTCGCTCGACAAAACAGATTTCTTCTTGTGCACTAATAATTACGTATTGCTTATTGATATGAAAATTACTACAAAATTTTACTATTATGAATAAACCTACTATGAAGAAGTATATATTTATCAAATATTCTATAAAAAATAAGTTTATTACAATCCCTTGTTTAGCGTAAATAAAATTTTGCAAAAATTTTGCATTGTTATATGATAATTATGTGACGAGGATGCGGGATAAAAGAAACGCATCCCGAGAGGGGTAAAAAAGCCAGATTAATAAATTAATATAATCAGAATTGATATGCATAAGAATCAGGAACATTATTTGCTAAATTTAGTTTATCTTATTATTGATAAGAACTATAAAAAGATCTCGATAAATAACATGTGTATTCTTGCTGGTTCGCGGGCAGGTCATTTTCAAGTCTCTGCATTTTCTAAGAATCGTATATTGATTAGTTTTTATTCTTCATTTTTTAGTCTGAGTATTATTATATTTATAAATATAAAATATAATCAGATCATCGAAGTCTCCGATCCGTTCTACGTACTTGCATAGTTGAGTTGAGATACATGTCTTATCTGTGGACACGAGAAGACGCGTTTCTTTCAAAGTTCATTTTAGATTTCTTTTCGTTATTTAACGTACCATCATTCTAAGAGCGAACACACACGCACGTGCGCGCGCACACACACACACACACACATACACAACCTACTGTTAATCGTTAGCGTTACGCTCATTTTTATATCTTATACTTTTGTAAGTATTCTTCCAGAGATTCATTTTGCGGGGGGAAAATTACTGCACGAGTGGTAGTTTTAAGGGTTGCCTTTGCTTTCTTTCCGAGATAATGCCGAGAGCACTCGGTTTATCAGACGTTAAATCCAATCCAGCGTTATTGTCAAAAGGAGAACCCATTTATGGTCCCGGATTCGCGTTTGTTCCGGGATTTCTGGCTACGGCACCGACGACTGCTGCTTTCCCATGCGCAGCCGTTTGAACGAATTTATGGTACAGCGAGAACAGACACTTGATGCGCAATTTTTCACTCGCTTTATACTCGTGACAAGTGCGTTATCAAGACCTTTCATGAATGTTTTCTTTGGATTCGCATTTTTATACGCATATTGTAATTTTCTACTCGCCTTCGCTTAAATTTACTCGCAAAATAATTATTATTATCTTTACTTTTCACATTTTTTTATGCTAACGTAAAGTAGGGGTCGTCCCGGCTCGTATCCCTAAACTAAGTTTGAATTTCGTTTTTATAAATTTCATAAAAAGTTATTATTTTCCTATACATGCGAAAACTCTTAAGCTTAGTAATTGAATTTACATATAGTATGGCTGACATTTAACTAGAATGGAAATTCATAAGCCTTAAAATCGAATGCGTATTCGTAATTGGAATGGACGATGGATTTTTTGGAATGATGTTTACTCAAATAAAGCGAAATAATATTATTGTTCGGCGAATTCCTTGAACAAGACAGTTTAGAGTTTACACTCGTATGTCTAAAAAAAATTAGTACACTACGTATGCTTTTGGACGAAATATTATTTGAGTAGAGTAAAATTTTAGGAAAAAGAATTACATGTTAATGAGAACTATTATCCTCTAAAATATTCCTTTACTTTGTAGCTATTTTCAATGTATATAAAATCAAATTTCCAAACAACAGCATTGGAATTATAATCTCTATACCGTGTCCTACTTGAATTTATTAAAATATCATTTCATTTCTAAAGAAATCTTAATTCTAATCCGTGCCACCCCATATTCCGTTCGCCGAGCATCCCAATAATTACGAGTGTACAGAGGGCGCGCAATTATCGGACGCCCCGATAAGAGGAAGCTACCTGCGCGCGCTCGCTGTACACGCGGGCGCAGAAAGGAAATGTTATCGCAACTTTAAAATAGCGACATCGTATATAGAAATAAGGCTGTAACGCTCGAGCGTTGGCTGAGACGTTATCCGGGTCATTATCTTTATTCACGCTTCTTGCCGCTTTGAAAAGAGCCGAGTCGCAAAGGATTCGATAAACTTCTCCTCCCACCCATTCCCCTGCCTTTCATCATGCCTGATTAGTTCCTCGCGCTGCTATACGTACACGCATATACAGACACACAAACATACATATATATATCTATATATATCTGGCCAGTCTGGATTACATTGTTCACGCACAGCTTTATCGCGGACGAGGGATCGGAAGCGCATTGGGTTCGCGCCAAGGATTCGCGTGATTCGCCGCCCACCGTTCGCATGTGTGCAAAGCGGCGCGCATACAATTCTAATATAACGCCCGTATCGTTGAAACGAACAAATATACATGGGTAGAAGCCGTTATCTTCTGTCCACATATAACTCTGTATAATTAATTCGGTTTTATAAATCGGTTCGATACTCATTAAATAACCGTAAAACTTATACCCTCTATGAATAATTAGATAAAGTTTGCTCATTTGAAATTTATTTATAACATTTTATAAGAAAGTAAAAACTCGATTAATGCTAGATAAAAAATTTCAGATCAGATAAAGTTCCTGAAATTTAACAATAAAAATAAATTAAATGATAATAATCAAGGTTGTATACTGATTTTTTAAACCACATCTATCTAATATTCCTCAATCCATAACACCATGGTATAAGATTCTTTCCTAAAATAACGTGGATCCTATTTTCCAGAACCTTAAAGAAAACAATGTAGAGATATTTGTCGAAATTCCAACGCAGGCTTAAATATCTTACACTGCTTTAATGAAATAACGCATGCCTTATTTCAAAGATTTGAGAAGACTTCGGAGTAGAGCGATAGAAATAGAGAGAGGCAGTGAAAGAGAGAGAGCGAGAGAGAGAGAGAGAGAGAGAGAGAGGGGGGGGGAGAGAAAGCGAGGGCGAGAAAGGGAAAGAGACAAGGTAAGGTTTATAGTAAATCAATAAAGTCCTTCCGACACCGACGTCCTCTCCAGCGTTTATTTTATATGTGCGCCCGTAATCCGATGTGGCTGGAGTGCAACGCGCGGGAAAAATCAACCGGGCAGGCATCGGGGATCGGCGGGGTGAAACTCGCCGACGGGACCACGCGGTGAGTGGCATAAAGCGCAGCGCATTTATATGCGCAAGGAGGAGGGAAAGCTCGGAAATGCCAGGACGCGCTGTCGTCGCAGCGGTATTGTGTTATTTAACAATGTCGATTTTATATTTTTTTATACTTTCGGTTCAGTCTTCCATTTATCGAATCTCTCTCTCTCTCTCTCTCTCTATATATATATATATATATATATATATATATATATATATATTTGGTATTTGACAAAATTAATCATATCCAAATCTATCGTCCGTATTTGCGCGTTGACTGACACTCGTCCACGCAAAAGTGATTGTGAAACTGCGACTCGCGGGATGTTTCTTCGCTTTATTTCGCTGCATTTCGTGTGCTACATTTTTCGCCACCGTCAAAGCAGGCTACTCCAATGCCATTCAGTGATTTTCCACAATTGTCATTGTTCCTCTTAATTTGTTCGTGACAAAATCTCTCGGTTACATCATTATTGAGGAATGGTGAAGGTGGAACTTATCTGCTTCTTTGCTCATCTTTTCCCTGCTCTATATCGTTTCAGTTTATATAAGTTTGAAACGTCGAATGACTTTAGATAACTTTACGATGCAGAGCTATATAATCGTGTATACGAAGAGAGAAACTATCCCCGTACTCTTTTCTTGGTTTTTACGAGCGTTCCTTGTATATTATGTAATAATTAATATTGCGTTGATCCTATTCATCGCTCGTGAATACTAATTTTTTGGAGAATCATTTTGCACGTTTCCAACTGAATTTTCATCAATATTTGCATAGAGCTTGCATCCAACGAAGTTGCTCCCTTATAATATCAAAAATATATAAACCATAGGAATAAATATTTGTAGTTTTTTATAAAGTAAAGAAGAAAGCATCGATAGCCATTCCATTATATGCAGATAGGAATAGTTCTATACATTGAGTCGTTGAAGAGGGGTACATTCTTTAAGAATTTTTTTGCTTCGATAACTAAGGAATGAATGAAAGTAGTTACGAATTTATTCTATAAGTCTTAATATACAGAAAAGTATTTATTACTTAAAATAAAAATATACGTGTTAGAATGAGGCCACAGCTTTGGATACATTGAGTTCTATATTTTCCAAGGGAAAAATCTGAGTACAAAACAGAAGTCTTTATACACAATTTAAAGACAAAAAATCTTGTTAATCTGCATTAGTTTTTCATTACAAGTACGCAAACTGTTTTTTATTTAGTTATTTATTTATTTATTTATTTATTTAACGATGTTGTACTTGTACTGCCAAATAGTATGGCTGATACATGACGGAGACCCATCTTCAAGTTTTTCAGCATTAAATCCTTTGAGTCCTATTATAACACATGTGTGATAGTTAAATTGCTTTCTTTATTTTTTTACGGTATACTTTCGTACGGTATGTTTATGTAACTGCTATATTTTTATATCATTACCAAAAAATAGCGGTAAAGAAGCCTTATCGTTAAAATAATCGTTTAATAATTCGTGTTTAAATACCTCATTACAAATTCGATCCTAATTTTCTGAAAACATTTCAAATTTTAACAGTTAAAAATCAATTCTTGACAAATGAACCCTAAGAATTAGCAATCGTGTAAAACAATCAACCGTCAAAACGATCATCTTCCAGCTGTTTACGCGCACATCAGACAGTCGGACCTCAAAACGCCTTTACCAAGTTTAAGTCGAATCCACTAAATAAAACAATCATTAGCGGTGCAATGGTTGGACCGAAATTCGAGCTTTACATTAACGATGCGACATGAGTTGTTTTAACTTACATTCTAAACCTCAAAAATCCCGCAAACCAATGTTTACATATTAATACACTGGGTGAAGATAATAATAAAAAAAAAAAAAAAAATTAATAAGATGAAACAAATTTCAAAAGACGCATGATCTCTTATGTCATCTTATTCGGCACGGGAGCCTCGAAGATACCGTTAAAGAAGTATTATCGCACCGCGCCCTTGTTTTAATCGGCCAAACAAAAACTTGGCTCGTTCACGAGCATACCTCCCCTGGGCTCATTTTAATAAATTCCATTTTCCAGCACTATACCTGCTACACGTGGCCGACCGGTCCATAAATTAACTGCCGGGGTCTTTTTACGTTAAACCCTCGCCGCACTACTAATTTTCATTGAGCACGCGGCCGCGCGTTATTATAATTTCACGAGTCCATCTACACTTAACTCTCCTATCCCTCTCTCTTTCTCTCTCTCTCTCTCTCTCTCTCTCTCTCTCTCTCTCTCTCTCTCTCTCTCTCTCTCTCTCTCTCTCTCTGTCTTTCTCTCTCTCTTTCTCTCACCATTGTACACCTAACTTCATTAAGTTAATGGCATAATAACCACTGCGGATGGCAGAGAGCTTATGCCCAGAAACATCGACATTAACCACAGTCAGTGAGAGAGAGAGAGAGAGAGAGAGAGAGAGAGAGAGAGAGAGGGGGTATCGAACGAAGTGGGATGTGCGTGTGTGTATGTGCGTGTGTGCGTGTGGGTGTGTGGGTGTGGGTGTGTGTTTGTACATACATACATACAAGTGTACATGAAACCAATAGAAGGAAAAGGAGAATACGGCATAGATAGATGGTAGTGTCAGTCAATGGATATATCCGAAAGCATTAATATGTATGCCCGTACTAAGATCTTCTAGTATTACTACTAACGGTGCTCAATGGTTCGACCTCGGGAATCCGCTGCTCTTTTATCTCCCTTCTCTCTCTCTCTCTCTCTCTCTCTCTCTCTCTCTCTCTCTTTCTCAATCCCTTCATACGATTTTCTAGTCTGTCTTTTCTCAATCTTTTCTTAGATAGTCTACGTTCTTTTCTATACAAAAGAAAATAAAAATTAAAATTATGTAATTATTAGTAAAATCAATGAAATGTATATTAATTATGCCTATTAGTATATAATGCGTTTATTATGTAAAAAATTGGTATAAATAAAATTAATTGACATTGAGTAGAAATTTATGTACATAGATAACACATAATGAAAACGCTACATATATATTAATTAGGAGTGGAGTTGTGTTCTTAATTTTGGTAATATTGGAAAAAAAAAACTAATAAAATACAATATTCACGACCAAAATTTAAAAAAAATCATTTTGAATTAAAAACCTATCCAAATATATTTTTATTAAAAAATAAGACTGAAGACTATTATAATAATTGCTTAACAACTCTTCTAAATGAAATAAAATTGTATATAATTAATGTGATGAATCAGAAATAATTTTATTGTATTTTCGATTGGTTAATTTTAGCATTATCCGTTTTATCATCAGATTACATATACGAGCAGTTATCGATTTTATTATCGTATGAAGAATAGATAAAAAAATGCATCGTGTACTATCGTCGCTGATTATCGTTGCAATCGAAACAGAAAGAGGCCAATGATTAAAATTAATATATTTAATTGGAAACATATTATTATTTGCTTTTAAATTATTTATCATTCGCCTCTATGTGTTTTAAATTATTTATTTAATTAAAATTGCTAATTTTACATATACAATAATGAAACTCATAGTGCTTACTGTTTCATTACAATTTTTCACATTACAAATATTCCTAGTGTAACAATCTTATATTTCGATACTTGTATGGAAGCTGATTATTTACCGAGTGAGACGATTTTAAGACCGAGCCATACGAAGGAAGCAAGTCTCACGAGGTAAATAATTAATATGGACGCTAGTGTTGAACAATGTTTTACATTGCGAGAGACGAAAAATTCATAATAAAATTGTCATATTGGCGTAGGAGTAATGTAAAATATGTTTAATTTATATAATGTGGCTACAGATAATGCAATTACTTATTTTTAGCTACCATAACAATATGACTTAATTGGACTTATTATTATTATTATTATAAACTAATTTTAATTTTAATATTTCAGATATCGTGCATAAATTTATACTCGAATGCAATTAGTTAAACGACAGGTTCTCGAATTTGATGAAATTTCTGATTCAATGAACGCAGCAAACATTTTCTACATTTTATTATTAATTTATATACATAGAAATCAATAGTGCCAATATATTTTATGGATTTAAAGAAAAATTCTTTACTTCCTCAGCTAATAATAGCAAATTAAATTATTTAGAATTTTTATTTTTATCACTAATAGAAGTATCTGATATGGAAACTCAATATCAACCTGAAATATAGTTGAATATTCTTCAAGTATTTGCCTATTAAATAAAGTAAAATTAGTGACGATAAATATTTTTCTCAACTGATGAAACTGTTGCTTATGTTGAGATAAATGTTCTACTAAGAGTATATAGAGATTCCTAATAATGATCAATGCAATTTATTTTATACCAAATTTCAACTGTTAATACACATGAAACGTAAATATAGCGTATTCTGAGTTAGGGTTAAAATAGGTAACATGACCTTGCTTCTGTTTTTATATAGTTTCCATACACATCTCGAATAATAAAAGAGTGAATAATAATGCTTATTTCTCCCTAACTACACTTGAAAAACATCTCTTTTTTGCTTTCATTATCGGTAGTTTCTTTTCCAGTCCTTTACAAATAACGATATACGGATATTACATAGCATTTGTAGCAATTTTTTTTCTGAAAATTATCAAATATAACATATATAACGAAATTGTGTAAACAATATAAATAAATTAATATATTCGTGTAAACAAGAAATCCTATGAACTGGAGAAATGCATTTAGCTGAAAATTAAAAAATGTATTAAATATATTAATTATGTTTTTATGATATGATAAAAATCGCTTAATAAATGACGATGAACTACCTGAAAAATTAGAAAAGATTTCTTTTTAAGTATAGAACTTCGTTAAAATTCATTCGAAAATTGATAGTAACGTATCTAGATCTGCAGTGATTGGAATTTGACACACACATTTACACACACACGCGCACGCGCACACACATACATACATACATACATATATATATATATATATATATATATATATATATATATATATATCTTTCTTTTCACTATGATACGTAATTCCACGATTCTCGGACTGATTTTCCTGGCAAATAATAATGAGGAATGAATACCGGGGAATATTTCAATACGTCCTCATTGACGTTATACCTCGCGACCTGTATACGTGCGCTGGACAAATATTGAATATCATCGTGTCGCCGGAACGAGGACGTACTTAAGCGTATGCTGACTGGCACCCCCACCCCCTTGAAAACCGATCGACTCATTAAATCGAAGAAAAGGGAGAAAGAGGGAGGGAGGGAGGGAGAGAGAGAGAGAGAGAGAGCGAAAGACAACCTGTGGAAGCTACTAGTCAGTCGTATCGTACCGGGGAATCGTAACGCGCGGCTGCCACACGCGAGATTGTTTGCCGAAGTAGGTCTTATTGGCCGATGGTTTTACACTGATACACGCGCACATATATTTATGGGAAATACGGCATATTGGCAGGAAGCAAATATGCAGCGGACCGTTTGCTCTGCGCTTATTTTCAATCGGCGTCGATTCGTCGTTCGTGCGTTCGTTCGTTTGCGGGACGGTTGATTTTGCGCTTTAAGCCAACATTAATTCTATATTACTCGCGTCTCCGATGTCAATATTTGCGAGGAACGCGGGAGGAAATGAAATTTCCCGGCAATTTTCATTGTAATATACTGTTTCATATTACAAATTTTTATAAAATATAAAATTAACGAATTATCGATGTAGAATTTTAACGAACGGCGGCGTGCGAATTTCCCGTCCACTTTTTCACGTTGTATTGTGTGCGAAAACGAAATACGCAAATTTTGCGCGCGTTACTTTAATAACAACTCGAGTGGAACGTTTTTTTGTTAATAATAAAAAAAAAAAAAATGAAATTCGACATTTTTGACATTGCTCGCATTCAATAAATATATTATATACGTTTAAAAGTTTTTGATACGTTTCTTTATACGGAAGGGGTTGATGACAGGGATGGAGATAGAGGGACAGACGGACAGTTTCAACTTTCTGAAAGACTCTGCTCTTATTAAATTCTCTTATTAATGTGCCAAAGCAACTCTGATGAAACTTGCGCGAGTTCTATACTGCAACGGCATCCATTAGTGCAAGACATTACAGGAAATTCATTGATAGATAAACGTAGTTGCTCGTGAAGATAGAGAGATAGAGAGAGAGAGCCAGGCGTAAACGTCAGAAGTATTAATAGATATTCTCATTTGAATCCTTAAAGAGCCCGGAGACATCTTAAGGGTCGTTTCCTTTCGTCGTTAAGTTTACTGCTTCATTAGCGCGAATATCCGTAAGCGCGAACTCCTCGGCGAGGATTAAAATTCTTTTCCCTTTTCATTTTTTTTCAATTTTAATACGACTCCCCTATCCCTATCCCCTCCCTCCCCAATCGCCATCTGCCCCATCCTCGACATCCTCTCCGCCGTTCCCCATTGGGCAAAGTGATTTACTGCGCTTTAGCGTCGAAGGACTCGTGATGGCCTGTGCATAAATTATTCCCGCGCCGAGTATAAAGGCGTATTCGATTGGCGCGGGGCGGTAAAAGGTGGAAGGGCGACTGAAGCGAATCGCATAGCGGGCGACTTTTCCTGCGAAAAATTTGTCATTAATATTTATGCGCGCACTTTCTCGCGAATTATCGACTACCCCGTCAACTGAATGAGTTAACATATATATATATATATATATATATATATATATATATATATATATGCACGTATACGTATCTCGCAAGCGCGCAAGCTTTCTGTTCCCAAGCGCCGGTACAAATTCGCGCGGACTTTAATAAATCATGGATTCAACGGGAATTATTTATTGCCCTGTTATATACGTGGGCGGCGCTTCTGGCCCTCCTTTCTTGTCCATTTATACGCATCGCCCGTCGGCGCAAAATGCCGCCGTATCGTACTGTACACCGCGCGACTCCGCTTCATCATAATGACGACTGATTCGCGCCGATCGCGAATCTTGGGCCAGACTCAAAATTTCGAATGCATAAATGAACCGCGCGTTCCGGCCGCGCAGGCCTCGCGGTCGCACGCCCATTCGAGGAGAGTCACATACATAAAACTCCGATGAGATCGCGCGACGAAAGAGCCCGAGACTCCATTCTTCGCGCGTATATCTTTTTCCCGCGACACTTTGCGCGAACTTTAAGGCGATCATTCACCAGGCATAGAGTTCTCCTTTCGAGCGGCAATGCCGTATATCTATTACAGCTGCGCTTTTATTATGCCAGTTCCTTTATATGTGTATATATATATATATATATATATATATATATATATATATATACAGTGTATAATAAAAGCTGCCATTCATCTTTACTATTATAATCTTTTCGAGGCCGAGGAAGCTTTGCGCATAAAGAACTCGCGGATCGCTATATGGGCGATATAAATTCTTCCCTTCTCATAAAGATCAGGGCTGCAGCAATAGAAGTTCATGGGCATCGTGGCCGTCCTCGAAGAACAAAAATATATATTTTCTTGACCCGCTGAATTACCGCGCGCCGAGACGAGGCCTGGCGAGCGACGGGCTAGCGGCGTAGGGCGGGGGAAGGACCGGTCGACCAACGGAGCAGGCCAAGCACGCGCGCGGGGAGAAATTCGCGAGGCGCGAGCTACGGAGGTGGCGGTGCGCGAGGACTTCGCGGGCAGGGATTCATACCCGGTGATACAGCGGCGCGCGGAACAGGGAAGTGTCGCCGCGCGGGTTGCACAAATGCTTGTATAGTTTAAACTCGCGTCGCGCTGTCTGAGCCTTGCGTGATAATCGCGCCGCCACGGAGGATCGGCGAATAAACCACGAGAATTGGATCGAATAATGGAAACGTGGAACGGCTCTTGGGGAACAGCCTTATCGGAATAAAAATTCCGCGAAATGTCGATCAATGATATAACAATGGAATTGATATCGTCTATTCTCCGTTATGAGATAATATTACAAAATTCCATGTAGCTCGTTTGATAGATTGGTCGAATTACGTATTTTTTTAGGATTAACATTATTAGGATATTGTAAAATATTTTTTCTCAGATATTGATGACAAACTACACCGAGGCCATAGAAATTAGGATTCTTTCGACCGAGTAATAATTCGTAGAAATATCGCTATCTCTATCGACATTTTTATCGTACATACAGGGAAGTTTAATAATGCGAACCGAATAATTACATTATGGTATAGGGCGCGACTTTTGCAGAGTCATACGAAAGCATCGTTAAATAAATATCGTATTCAGATACACGTGAATTCGCTCACCATAAATTGCGTGATTATTATACGCTATAGCTATACTTATCTCGCAGTTTCGCACTTCTTGAAAGAGAATTGTAGTCTACAACGTCAGTCTAATGTGGCTCGCATTAACGAACTGGCCGTCACCGAAGGTGGTAGAATTCGCCATTCCCATAACGATAAGATAAAAAAAACAACTAAAGAAAAAAAGAAGAAAATGCACGCAAAACGTAATGTACAATTTCCGCGTACATGATTTCATGCTAACACTCGTATTCTCCTGGTCTATTGTCGCTTAAATAGCTGTCTCATATACGCGCGCTTTATGCTCATTTAAATTCAAATTGCAACGAAACGCGGGAACCACAAAGTTGACCATGAAACAATCATAGACACAAGAAAAAATAAAAATTTGTTTATTCCAGTAAAGCTGAACGTTCCAGGTCTATGTTACGAATTGGTTTTTCCGCACTTTGCATTATGTTCGATTGAAAAACGCGACCGGTCTGCTGCGGTCTCTAGTTTTCCAAATTTCGAAATAATTTTTTTTCGCATTATAGAAGCGCGAAAAACGAATAATGAAATATAATATATGTTTTAATAAAGCTTTAATGCGCTATTAAATTCACTTTTCATAAAACGATATATCATATGTAATAAAATAAGTATTATGTCGAACTTTGAGTATTATTAATAATTTATATTATTGCTTGATTTTCCGTTTATTAGAAAGACCAAGCGTTGAATATAGACCTCGTGAATATACCGGTTGACAAACATACAAATAATATATGACAGGATATTTAGAAGAATTTTTGAATTTCATTCTGAAATCTTACAAATGAAATCTCTCAAAATAGCATCTCTCAAAATTCTGAAATCTCTCATAATAGTACAATCCTTGATTTTTAACATCAAATATATTTCCAAATTTTTAATATATTTAATTTATTTGAGACGTTCTTGAATATTATTCCTAACAAATGCACAAACACAATTTCTTGAGAAAATGGTTTAGTATGAAAATTAAAGGCAATTTGTCAATTTTGCAATAAATTATTAGATCGGCAATTCTCTATGTAGGCGTAAAGATTACTTTTATGAACAGGAGCATCGAGACCCCTAAACCGCCCAACCGTCGCACATTCGAACGCTCGCTATCCCTTCCACGACCATCGCGCCATCGCCTATTTACAAATCTAACGCTCCTCCAAAGCGTAACGGTCATTTTGAATTTAGACCATACGTAACGCGCCAGTCGAACGAGGAAGGCGCGCTCTAAAACGAGTCAATTCAATTAATAAGGCGATAGTAAGAGGCGAACGATGCAGGTCGTTGCACCAGTCGCGCAACTCTACCAAGTCTCTCGACGGCCTCGTGATATTACGCGTCATCGAGATAAAAAAAAATGCGACTAGGTCGCCCCGCCTGCCGAATTAAACGCAAAAAATGGCGAATCAACGAAAAAAAAAAAAAAAAGAACCCCACCGTTTAACGCGCGCCCGTTTATCAAGACCATTGCCCGCGATTTCCGGCAATAAAGCCACCGTTCCTTCCTCCCGTGCCGGGGGCTCGACGACGCGAGGCCCCGGCGATAAAGAGCGTCGAAGCCCTCGGGAGGCATAAAAATGGGGACGACTGGCCGTTATGCGGCGCGGGTGGCCGATGCCCGTAGAGCGTCGCTCAGCCACCCGCAGTCGTTCGTGCGCACTGTCCTCGCGAGCTTTATGTCGCTTTCACAGTATATACGTACGTGCGTGTATGTATACATACGCGTATACGTGCATGTGTGTGTATATATGTATAATATATAATATATTACGCCACGCCGTCGGAGCATCTGTTGCCTTTCCCGTCTATGAATAGGACGTACCCCTGACAACTTCTCCATCATCTTCCACACTCCCCCTCCCCCTCAATTCCTAATCCCACCCCGAGGCATTGCTGTCTACCCGAGCAGTATTTCCCTTTCGCGCCGGGTCACGCGCGTACACTTTGCAACGCGGGCGAAAAAGCTCAAATATTGGACATCCGGCTGGTTCTTCGACTGGTCTCGGTGACGATCTCCTGGGCATGTATTAAACACAGGCCCTCCCCCCCCCCGCGCGCAGTGCCCACGCGTCACGGTGCTTATTGCGGTAGCGGGGACTGCCGCGGAGCCGTCGCTATTATCGGGCGAGCTGCTGAAAATTCAATTTTCGGCGCAGATTGGATACTTCCTCTCCTTTTTTTTTACGTATACTTTTACGGTCTTTGCGGAGGGCGGGAGGACCAAGAGGGTTAAACGAGTTCGTGGCGATCTTTATCGCGATAGTACACGGTCGATAGCTTATTCTAAAAATCTCGTGGTTCTTCTTTCACGGTTATGCGAATACTTGATTAAAATTTAATTTAATGCGTGAAAAATTGTCATTTACATAATGTATTTCGGAAGAGATTAAATATTCAACAATATATTGTATTTGAATATGTTTTTTCTTACTCTCCAAGAATGCTATTGGGAAGAACATTAAAAAGAATGCTGTGCGATATAATTTACAGATAAAATCCTTTCAATTGCCAATTTATCGTGCGTATTTCAATAGTCAATTCATACGATGATCAATTTATTGTTACAAACAACTTGACTTTTATCGTACAATAAATTAGAAACTGTTACACAGAAGAATATATATTCCGTGTAATTGCCAATGGTGAAGCTATCGACGCGGCATGAAAGAAATAAATGAATAAGAAAATTAGAATACCATATTTACATTATCTACTAAATAATGCGAAACGCTTGAAGAATATCATAACGGACTAGAATGAGTTCACCTGGCCAAAGTTCGGCGAACGCTAAAGATCTCCATTCACTCTGGGTATTTATACACATATCGCATAGTCGCATAATAATAGTAGCAGCGTGAGAAACCTCATAGATTTGTCCCATATTTTCTAGTTCTCGGCTCGGGCATAATATAGAATAATAGGAGAAAGGAGAAAAGCACCAAATCAGGATCCCGTTGTCGAGATCAAGGCCGGTGGCCTTTTTTAAATGACGTCCATTTAACGGGGCCCCATTGTCGCCTCGTCTTCCTGGACGGAAATCATCGCGGGCCGGCGAAAAGGGTTGAATAACATTGGTACGGAGCGCAAACGAGAGGACGAGAGCAGAGATACAGTGGGGGGAGGGGGGATAGATCCGGGTATTCCCTGCTTTCGAGATTGACACCGGCGCATCGGACGCGTATAACTCGTACGGTTACCGGAGGGCACGAGGGGGAGGGGGTATAGAGATCCGCTGGGGGCCCCCCCGGGGGAAAACAGGTTCGCGGCCGGGAACGCTCGCGGCCAACGATTCTTCTCACAGTCGCTCGGGGACGACATTGTCGAAAACCCACCGGTTTCGACAGGTCGAGCCCCCCAGCGAAGACGTCCCCCACCCCGCCGCACCTTCAGCGGCCGGCGCGGACCAATGGCGTGCACGTCCCTTGGATTTCCGGAAACGCGCGGTCAAGCCGGACACGGGGACCAATGGCCGAGTTGATTCTCTCTCTCTCTCTCTCTCTCTCTCTCTCTCTCTCTCTCTCTCTCTCTCTCTATCTCTCGGTGACGACCGATAACAGCAGGGGGAATACTATGCTAGAAAAAGTCACGTTGACGGAGGCAACGCAGAAATATGCGGAACCGAAGGCAACGCTTCGCGTGGTACAGCTGCGCCCCGTCATCGTTGTATATGTACATATTCGTATGCATATATGTATATATTTGTATATATGTGTGTAGATATAATACTCTCATGCGTCCTTTTCGCGCCTCCTCGAACATCAGAGCTTCCGTCCTCTTACTCGTATATTTGCGCGGCCCGCCTTCTCCTCCCGGAGCCTGCCCGTGTGGCAACGGTTCGTGGATACGGAATAGTGGCGGGCGAGTGCCGAGAGCCAGCGCGGAAAAGTTTTAATAGAGAGGGAGAGAAAGCGAGATATGTATATGTATGTGCATATCTATATATATATATATATATAGCTACAATGTTTCGGAGCGGGATTTAAACTTTAAATATGCTAATAGGCCGCTCCTCCTCTTTTTCCATCTTTATTATTGCTCTCCGCCTCTTTGTTTCGTTCGTTCGTTCGTCTCGCTTCTTTTGGGGCCGCGTAAAAACCGTTGGACGGCCGTAACACACCGCGGATCGAGCGCGCACGCGCGCGTTTCCATCGGATTTCCAAGCCCATATGTAAACGCTCTGCTTTTATATATCCCAATTTTTTTTCTCGATTTCCGCGATCGATACTCTTTTTGCCCTCCATACTTCCTACCGCGTACGCGAACGCATTCTACATCGAGACTCGTGTGTACGTCGGATAGAGACAGATAGGGGGGGGAGGGAGGGAGGTAGGCGAGAGTTCCCTGACAAAGGACGAATAACCCGTTCCGCCGCGAGCGACGGATCGCGCTTCGCTTCTGCCGAGTTTGCGCTCGCGCGCGCATCGAGTGGCGCTGTGAACTCGTCGCGTACCGCTGTGTATGTACGTACACGTATTAGCGGCTCTTCGGCGCCCTAGTTCTTCACGTGAACGGCCAACAGTCTGGAAATGTAAAAACGATTCTCTATTAAATATATATATATATATATATATATATATATATAGCGGTTGTCGTAGGAAGAGTTTGTCGAGTCGATGCGCCGTTGACGAGAAGCAGGAGACGAGCCACGGGGAGTCAAGCACGAGCGATGCGAATTTCTGCAGTGTAGCTAGCCGCGGGGTACGATGCTGCGGTAGCTTGCTACGATATTTGCAGTTTCGATCGGTGAGCCGTGCTTACCGATGAGACGCTTCGTTCGACGATTGACTTTTGAACGACTATTATGATCGTTTCGGCCAATGCAGGATAAAGCCGCGCAGCGCGCCGAGTATATTCCGTGCGTCTCGCGATGCAAGCGAAATATTTTAGTGGAATTAACTTTCCGCGAGTGCAAAGCCGCTTTCGTCTGCGCCGCAGCGAAGAATTAACGTTTAACGATTTAAATGTTCGCAAAATTAAGAGTATTACGCGCAAAACATGGCCTGTGACGCGCGGGCACGGTATCTGCCCCCACCCCGCCAGCCTCACCGCCCCGCCCGGTCGAATTCGTAGTTTTGCGGAGGCTGATTTAGCTCGGCGTTCCGTGATTTGTTGCCCGAATAACAACAATAACAACGGGAACGTGTATAGAAAGCGACGTAAAGCGATTAAGGCCGTAATCCTCTTCGAGTAATGCTTTACACGCGATTCCGCGAATGTTATCAATGGAGAATAAAATAAAGGCGATTGCGAGATACATTGGAATTGCGCCTGTAAATAGTACGCAAAATGGATTAATTTAATACTTTTTACGTATTGCAACGGGAGGTGGCTGCGAAGCACTGCAGCAGCCTTCATGAATGTCAAAAGTTCATGCGATATGGGAGAAATTGTTGAATGGTCTCCCGGACACGATGATGTAGACCGGGATATTGTTCAAAGTCTAATTGTTCGTTATTTCTGGTTAAAAGATTATTCGAGCAAATTCGCTCGATAAATTATCAAAGCGGCGAAACAAAGCGAACGCACAGCTCAATATGCACTTGGCATACGTATGTATGCGTATGTATTCGTACTGCGTTTATCTTTAAAGGCTGATCGTTCTGCAAGAATACCCGCTGATAGAAAAAAAATTTCACCGGAACGAATTCCAGGATTCAAGTCGCTAAATTTCTTAATTAATGTTCTTTAAAGTCTTCCTCCAATGACGCGTATTGCACCTATCCGCCAACCCACTCGTATTGCACGTCCCCCACCCCTCATCATAAAACTCGCACTTCTCTCTTTGTGTCGGACGGCAGCAGATCGTATCTTCTATATATATATATATATACGTAAAGCGATGTTGCCGAGCGCGCGTGCCCGTCCCGGGCAATATAATTTTGTCCCTCGCGGCCGTCCCGGGGGTTTGTTTGCTCGTCATCGGCCAGAGTTATTGCAAGAATTCACCGGTACGTCCCGCAGAATCCACGGACACGAGCACTAATGTTGCTGCTGTTGCTGCCGTCGACTCCCTCCGCCCCCGTGGGAAGGGAGGTGTGTTAGGGGGGGGGGGTCTCGCGCACAGCGAGCTCGCGAAATATGCCGGTCGTCGTTTCTCGTAAAAGTGCTCCTCCCATCCACGTTCCCCGCGCACTGTTTCCACTATTTGCACACTGGTAAATACACAATGCTCGGCGTTCTCTACACTGTACGGCCCCGCGCGAGATAAACGCGAAATACCGCGGGAAGAGAATTTACGCCAAATATGAAAAAAGTATGTGTGTGTGTGTGTGTGTCGAAAAGCCGTACGATCGTTACAACGTTCGTTCGGGTAAACAGTGGACAACTCGTAGATGAGGCCACCGGATACGAGGGAGCCCTGGTCCCTGAAAAGCATGGAAAAATTGTCAACCGGCTCGTCGTCCCGTCGTTACAGCCTCGCAGCGTCGGCTTTACGCGCGAATTTGATTGACGCCCCCCCCCGCCCCTGGAATATCCTGGGAACTTAATTGGAATTTCCGAGGATCCCGCTCGCGTCATTTCGACGCTGCCATAAAAGCGCCTTCGGCCGAAATTCATTGTCAAAATAACGAGCGAAGGAAAAATACGCGTACGAGCGCGGGGCCGCGCTCATACGGCAATCGCTCCGGTGGCGCGGTAATACCCACCCAGCCCCTCCCTCCCCGGCCCTCCCGCCGCTAATGCGCGCTGTCAGCGATGTCTTTGAACGCCTGAGCCCCCTCCGACTGGCAGGAGCGCGCCGGATTTTCCCCGTCATCGGGATATAATGTACTTTTTCGAAGTGACGTGCACGTCGCTTTTCAATCCGCGCGCCGCACGCGCGCGCTCGCCGCCCGTTGTTTTCCCTGTCTTTAGCCAGCCGAGCGCACGCCCCATCCCCTCGTCGCCACCCCCGCTTCTCGCTCTCTCCCGACAGCGTTTCGCCGAAGACTGTATGTTGCCAATTAAGCGTCTCTATCTCCCGATCCCTCTCCCTCGCGCCCGCCCTCCCCGGTCGACTCGCGCGCGACTTTGAACAACGGGAGACGCGCCGTCCGCGCGCCTCTGCGCAGCTTGCAATCGGACACCGCCGGTATTCGCTTTCAAGAGTATAGTTCCTCCAAGAGCCGGGGCGGACGCGCGCGCGGCGTGGCGAAGATCCCGCCCTTTGAATACGGGCCGCCACGGACCGCCGCTGGCCGTCGTCGCCCCTGGCCGCGCGTTCCGCGAAGCCAGGGATCGGCGGGCGGACGGTAATTCGACCGAGCCGCGGAATCGACAAGTTCGCCGCGGGGCTGCCGCTCGTGGAGCTCGAGTCGCGACGAACTGGTGGAACGGTTGAGGCAACGATTGAAGCTCGGAACGGAGATGAATAAGGAAGAAATGGGCCGGTTAAGGATGACTCGTCGAAATATACGAAATGAAAATTGGCCCATTTAGAATGATAATTTCACTCAAGGATAATCGAACTAAAAGAGACAGCGTTTATGGTAAAATTTTGTTTTTATAGCAAATGTATAACGTAATGCAGCAATACCATTAGGGGATATTTTTTTAGAATGTACTTGAGTAAACACAAGGTATTTTCTTTCGATATTATTGTTATCAACTAGGTGTATAGCACACGAGGTAACTGATACACAGTTCAATCTTGAACAATGGAAAAAATACAGTTTTCATTTATATATATATATGTATGTATGTATGTATATACATATACATATATATGTGTATACATTTAGCTAGAGAAACACGTAAACATATTTTTAGACAGTTTAAACATTTAACCTAAACACGTAAAACACGTTATACATATTTTTAAACAGTTTAAACATATTTATTTTTACGTATTTGGCGAATGTTTTAATAAGTTGTCTCGATTCCGCTTAAAAGATCCGATACTTATTTATTCATAAATTTTATTAAAATCGACTTAGCGAAAATCCGATATAGAATTTTAAACACTCAGTTAAGATTTCCAATAGGTACAGTGTAAATATTTTTGAGCTACAATGCATGTCGATGTGAAATAAAAAAAATTTTGTTCAAGAGAAACGAGTTTGCAATGTCTAATGCAAGTTTAAACAAAGAATGAAAAAAAAAAGTTTTTTTCTGCCACTAGTCCACTATCCCAAAACCATAAAAGAGCCCATCTAAATTCAAATTTTCCTCTTGAATATCCTTTCGCTACGATTTATTCTTCGGGCGCGCCTGTTTCGCCGCGTCAAAAAGCGTTCCGCGCTCGGCTCTGCGAGTTCCAATGCGCCCGACCTCGTGCTCGATACGATAATTTGTAAAATTAAACCAGAATTTCCCTATACAAAGCCTTCGTAACTTTGCGTAAATCGAGGATAATTAACGGTGATAAGTGCAAACGTACGTGTTTGTAAATATCGATGTTACGCACTCCCACTGCCAAGCATAAAATTGCTCTCGGGGCATATTCCGATATGCAGCAAAAAATGCATTATACTTCGGTTATATGAAGTCGATGGGCAGTAAGTTTTCAGCGGATATCTTATGCGCGGGTTTAGTCCTTGCTGAGCTCCAGATTAGCTCAGTAAGGATAGCTCGAAAGTTCGTGTAAAAAATTGAATAGAAAAATTGAATAGCCTTAAAGTCTCCATAATTATAAAAGATAAAATATCCTCTTTACTGAATTTTACCCCAGCCAAACTCTAATTCAAGATCAGTAAACACCTTTTAAAAGAAATAGAGAAAGAGAAAAAATTGCAATAAACAGGACAGCTGCGCGATAGAAAGCGCCCGTGCCCCTTCTCGCCTTTGACTTGTCCTATTGAAATGGGCGCGAAAGACTGATAATATTGAAAAAGCGCCGTCGCCCTGGAAGCACTTTGCGCCCCTTTCACGTCTGGGCGCGAGACAAAAGACCGGGCGATACAGGAAATGGACAATTCGAACGTTTTAAGCCGGCCGGGGTACTCGAGATCAGTTATGGTTGCCGAACGCGCGAACTTTAGCATTGTCTATAATACAAAAAGCAGGTAAAAGATTACGCAATTGTATAATGAATGAAACTCGGAGAATTAAACATTTTGACGTATATACCGAACTATACGAAACTTTTTCAGACGCTCGAGATTATTAGATATTCTGTTAAACTACTTTAATCTATGATGAAATCGCAATGTCCCGTATCAAAAGGCGCGGAAGCACCTAGAAGGCAAATATAGGTTATACATGGTCTAGAGCGAGAGCAAGGCTAATTATATACTTTCAAATTGAATTTTTTCCAATACAGCTATTTAATAAACAGCTCTCTGTAACTTATATTAATTTTTGAGTTATATGCCTAGGTTTCACTAGTCGTTTTCAGTCTTAGAACGAAGTTTCATTAAGACGAATTTAGACGCTATTGAAAAATCCTAATTTGAATTTTTTTCTTCGCCCAATTTTACTTCTAAAAATATGTTCTTCAATATTTATCAGAAATTGCAATTTTGCGAAGTTATGTGATACACAAACGCATTGTGCACGCATATGTCAAAATCTAAGCATGTTTCCTGCTGTTGTCATCGATCGATGACGAGCACAGACAGTCCAATAACTGGACTAGCCATTTTTACGCTATGAGAAAACTATTATAAATTTTATACTTGTAAACAAACGGATCGAGAAAACGTTCAATTTTCGTGCTTACGATGCGCTAATTGCAATTACATCAACGAAGAAATCCGATAAAATTCGACCCGAGAACAAAAGGCTCCGCCGTTTTTTTACTTGTGGATATTTTCTAAAACAGCTCGAGAGACATGTAGTTGAAGTCGAGGGGAGGAAGTGCGTCATAAAAGGAACAGATCGTTATTCCGATTGAATGGCGTAAATTCGCGTCGCTATATAATTGACCGGAAAACTGCCTTGTAATTGTCCGGAGCAGAACACTCGAGAATTACTTGGACTATATATATATACGTATTCTGCCTTTCATAGAGGGCCTCGAAATAACACCGACTCGCCGATACGAACAAATTTAACACACGGTTCTCTGATAATAAACGTTATTCTAATATATTCAACTGGATTATCGGAATTTATTGCTTAGGTAATTGCCTTTGTAAGTTCGTACCTTTGTTTCGTTATTTTATAAGTTGTAGCAGTAGCATATATATATATATATACATACTCACACACATAACTTTCGCAACATGAACAAGAGAAAAAAATAACCATCCCGCGAAATTATCGACATTCCAGCAGCCTTCTATACGGATGAGTATGCATAAATTTCCACGCCTGCGCGGTCCATCATCCACTTGCGCGACGACGTGAGCGAATGAGAATGCATATATAAGTAATTGTAGTACAAAATAGCAGTATAAAATGACTATATGGAAGTACAGCCGCTCTTTTACCGTCTTATTAAGGAATCATTCTCCCACCCTCGGCCCCTTCCAAACTTTTCTATTAGCTCGCTGTGTTCTTCCCCGAGCTCGGGGGGGTTGGCCCGTTAGCGCGCTCTCACAACTATCGTTTTTACTTCCGGCAACCGGCGGCGTCCGCACCCACCCTCGCCTCGTTTCACCCTCTTGTCTCAATATTCGGATAACCGCGCGCACTGAGTAACGGGGTGTGAGAGAGGGGTGGTGAAAAACATAAAAGAGAGACGCAGCGGCGCACGCGCCGCACAATTTCCGCACAGAGGGCGTTGAAAGTAAAAAGAAAAACCGGTCATATTACCTTTGTGCATTAATGGCGCAAATTGCTTGGCGCGCGAGTCCCCCCGCGTTCGTTCGGCGTCGCGACGCGGCTCGGGCGGATCTCTCTTTAGCTATCCCATCGCCATACCGCACTGTTTCATTCTCTTTGTCATCGTGTTTATATTTCACTTTTTATCCAATATCTATATATATATATGTGTGTGTGTGTGTGTGTGTGTGTGTGAGTGTGTGTGCGCGCACACGCGCTCGGTATACCACACTCGGCTCAAACGCAATTTGCCCGTTTGCGAATTTTTAGATGTTTCGTCTTTTATGAATTCATTATTATTATATATACTGATTAAGCGATTTTTAAATCTGTCGTCGAAAGACCGCGAACGAGGCTTTAATAATTTTATCATTATTTAGGTCAACGTGACCGCCAGAGACGCATTAAATTTATTTTCGTCTTTAAAAGGGTAAATTTGAAAAAGTTGTTTCCTCTTCGAACACGAATAAAGTTCTCGAGCGTCGAGGTAAAAAATGTTTGAAAAAAACTCCATTTCCATATTTAATTAGTGCATATGACGTATACGTCAGAATATTATTTTGTTAATCTTTTCAGAGTTTCATTCAGTTCAGAAAACTAATATAAACTTGGATTTGACATTACTTGGAAATGGGAGAAATTAATGTAAAGACTATATATGAATATATATATATATATATATATATATATATATATATATATGAATATATGAATATATATATATATATATATATATATATATATGTAGTGGTAATGAATTTCAATAATCTTAATACTCACAAATATTCCGTACTCTAACACCACGCGTAAACTTACACATCCTATGTATATTATATCGATAAATTGCGAACGGCTGCTTTAAGCTATTAAATTTCAGCTGTTTTATTGACAAGTAGAGCGCAATAAATGCATTTTGATCAGATCGACAGCAGGATGAATACGTCATCAATCTTAATCTAAAATTTCAATCATTGCCGATTGATATATAGAAGAGAATGTGATTCGCTTAGCGTTACATTGCAGAAATTGAATAATAGTTCCATACCATAGACAAAAAATGTCTTTAAACAGTACCTGCTACCATAATTTTGTTCAGCTTCTATATTTCTTATCTGTTACGGTATATCATCAAGCCGATTCAATTCGAAAAATATTGAGAAATAAAGAAAAAAGTATGTGTTTAATTTATATAAAACATACACTTTTGCAAATAAATTCTAACTAGAAGTCGCGTTTTACAAAATTGCAACTGTGTATTATTCGTTGATTATAATTAACGCATTTGCGAATCCCATCAATGCGACGAAGAAAAGACGACGGAGTAGTATTTGAGCACGCGAAGTACGTGAATAGTTATAAACCGTTTTTGATTATGGTCGATCCGAGAAATTGAATTGATTGAAAATTTAGGCTCGTGTTGGTTTTCTAAATGAATTAATCAAGTGAATGAATTTCTCTCTTAATTTATCGCATTCAATTGGAGAGTATTTTATCCATCTCGTAACGCACCCTATAAAAAATATTATCCCCATTGGATCAGAAATTTTCAGTTTTAATTTCATAAAAGTTGTTGAGTTATTCAGTAGAATTATCTAAATCTTTGCAAAACATAATACTACTCTTTTGATCTTCATTGTAATATGAACAATTGAAAGTAAAAAAGAACAAAAATAGAAAAACAATATAAAGATATAATAAAATAAAATTTATCGCTCAGAAAAACTTGTGCTTCGTAAAAAAGGTTTCTGCTCATTCTTAATAATAAAAGAAAAATCCAAAATTCAGCGAATTGAAAAGTTTGTTAAATTGGTATACTTTTCTCAAAAGTGAGATAGTAATTTTGAGTGCAACAATTAAACATTGCGATATTTTTTCTGCAGCGACGTTTTTTAAAAGAAACTTTTACAACATAACAAACTCAATTTTTCTAGTAAGAGAACTTAAATTCAAATGGATAATTAAAAAAAAATTTGCTTAGAACCTTACGATTTAAAAAATGTGTATTCACAAAAATGCTATATATATATATATATATATATATAATTATAAGAATTTTTCGCAATATTTTTTAAAATTTTTTTTGAGACCAGAATTGGCTTCTCGTTTCCCGAAACTCGAACGATGAGTACCGTCAAGTAGTAGTCGACTGTTAGGGCTCGTTGTCGTTTGCAAAGAAAAAACGCACACCCTCGCCCTCAGCTGGCAATATCTGTCGACGGAATGCAACTCTTGACCTTATCATTACTCTCGACCCCCAGCGATAACGTCCCCCTCTCTCCCTCTCCCTCTCTCTCTCTCTCTCTCTCTCTCTCTCTCTCTCTCTCTCTCTCTCTCTCTCTCTCTCACCCAAGCCAACCAAATAAAACGCTGTCGAGAATGAGTTTTATTTAGAATTCATAACGTACCGAGGCGACGCGATGCGCGGTTTAACGGGCGCACGCGGTTTATCGGGGCGCGGGAAGCGCCGCGATATACTTTTCGCCTCTTCGTATTACGAGGCCGACGGATTTTCCTGCCCCCTCGATCTTCCATTCCCAGCCGATCTACGGGATAATTATGATTTACACGCAACCGAGTAGGTCGAGGGTTCCGCAACGGACGTTATTATAAACCAGAGAGATGGTATCGTCGCAGTGCGCGATGTGCGCGCCTCTCGCAAGGATAAAGCCGTAATTTATATATATATATATATATATATATATATATATATATATATACACACATATATGTACAGGGATTGAAAGGATTTTATCGAGTGCGCTGGGACGATATCCCACTGGCGTGCTGAAGCTGCTTGCGGCGGCGCTCGACGCGAGAACGTTTCAAAGCCGCACTTGATGGATGTCGCGTGAATATTGGATGGAGCAGCGAGTTATAGCATATTGTACGCGAGAGAATTCGAATTCGACATCTCGAACATGGCTCTCTTCTTTTATCTTTGATTATTGCTATTATCATTATTATGGATATTGTTCTTGCTGCTACTGTTGTTGTTATGATTATTATGACAAACTCGCAAACGAAGATGTAAGTTGCACAGCGCGCATACTTGCTGCTGAAACAAAATCTTTTGAGTAGCTGATGCGCGAAAGGTATTTTTTTTTTTACTTATTGTTATTTACACTTTGTGTTACTGCTGTTTGCTACGGATAATTGTAAGAGATTCCTTCGCAGACTATTTATATCTAGGTGAATTATTATTAATTTATTCATATAGAAAAATCATTTTTTTTGTTCAAATGAAGGGTGGTAGCTCTTTGGCACAACTTTCGTCAAACATGCGAGCTGATTAAATAGTTCGAACTGTGCAAACCATTCGAGATATTCGAACCTATCAGTCGTTCAAGTTGATCGAACCATTTGAATATTACATATTGAATAGCGAACAGTTTAGATACATATATAACATTAGTACTGGCAGCTGTTTAACGCTCACAACTGTTTGATCAATTGCCCAATGGCTGAAATATTCGAGGGGATCAAAGCTTCGAACACATGTTCTCTCAAAAGCCCTAATTTCTCGACCCCACACTTCAATGACCTGTCTCTGATGTTACTTTGAATTTATGAAAATTGCCTTCGAATCTGTGAGAAACATACCTCATTTCTAATCCCGTTAATATTTCATTGTGACATTGAGGATTTCGAATAGAATTCAAAGTGAGACAAACGAAATTACAACAATTTTAATAACCTGCTACCGGACGCAGCTCGTGACTCTCGCGAATTGGGGATTGGGAGCAAGAGCAAGAGAGAAAGAGAGAGAGAGAGAGAGAGAGAGAGAGAGAGAGAGAGAATGTGTGTATGTACCGCGTTCCCGACAAATTGGATTTTTGACTGAATACGGCACTTGTCGTCGCGCTACGCCGTATATACCTCCGTTCCTCTCGCCCATATACGCCATTGGAGCTATTATATTAGATTTGCTCTTTTGCCCTGACCAACCGACCTGAGGCCAGCGGGAGCTCATCGGAGAAAAAGCCCAAGGATACGATAACGGAGAGCGAGGGAGAAAGCATGACAGAAAGAGTGTAAGAGAGTAAGCGAAAGAAAGAGCGAGGAAGAGAGGGGGGGGGAAGCGAGCCAGGCCCGATTTACGACGGGGTAAGCGCACGAGCGCAACCCTGCTTAAAACCGGTTTTCCCTCTCTTTTTCGGCTATCTCTCCACCATATCCGACGGGAAAAAATTTCGCTCGCACTGGGCAGAGAGGGGCTGGAGGGAGGTGGTCGCTTTGTTTCGACCCCCCAGCGAGCGAAGTTTTTACGCTGTGCGCGCGGAAATATAGATTTTTCGCGCTTTCATCGCGATCTTATATCCGTGCGTGCGTTTTATTAATACGGGATCTGAAATGTTTTAAAAAGGAATTCCTCTGCTGTAGATATGATTTCAATTTTTAGAATAGCCTGGATTACTTTTTTCTCCGTTATATAGCCTTCAAATATTGCTTTACAAAACAAGTTAAGATTTTTCCTATTTCTACATTGTTAATAATATATTTATTTTTAAAAATCGAACTGATCGATTGTAAAAAAATTGAATCGACTAGATTGTAAAAATTGAAGGGTATACTTTCCAAAATTCATTCTGTTAATATTTTACTAATCAGGATGAAAATATTTGAAGATCGAGTAATTTAAAAATTTTTGCCTCGTAATGCTTGCGAAATTCCATGCAAAACTGACGTGCATTAAAAAATTCATGGATTTCATAAATTTGAATCGCACGAGCCTAAAAGTAAATTTTAGATTCGATGTTAATATAAAAAATGCCTGTAATATGAAATTATTCAGATTTTGATGTTTTTGTTCAGTAAGCTAACTGAACTGAACTGGGCTCGTTAAAAAATCAATATATTATAGTAACCACTATCATATTATAAAATAGTCCATTGTTCTTGAATCTGACTACTTCATAAAGTATTTGGTAAAAAAAGAATCTCATAGAAAAATTCTCAAGGATTACGCTTCAATGTCCAGTTTTAAATATCTCTCACAATAAATGCATAGATTACAAGGAGAAGGACTAAAATAACCCTTACGAAAGCAAAAGCCAAAGTCGTCCCTTTGGAGCCGGTTCACCGGACTCCGCGCGTATCACAATTAACCCGGAAATTCGACGAATCCCTGCGTTCCGCTTTATCCCGTAATTCACGAAGACTTTACAAACCGGAAATACACTCCAAGATACATTACGGCGCTCGATCGCCGAAAAAGGACAAACAGGCAATCACCCCTTTCTCCCTTAGCTCTTACACGCGCGCAGCGTCCATTCTCCGTGTTTCTCTCGCCGCACACCCGCTCGCGTGACCCCCCAGGAACTGAGCCAGCTCTCCTAGCTCGAGTCCAGTTTCTCGCCTCTCCCTCCCTCCTTCTCTCTCCTTCTCTCTCCTCCAGTCTCCTCTCGAAAAGATGGGAAAGAAATTCAGGAAGAGAATATGCAGGAAACAGGGAGAGAATAAGAGAAGGAGAGAGAGAGAGAGAGAAGTCTAATACGCGGAGACCCCCCAGGTGGGGTCTCAACATCCCTGAGACTGATCATCGAATTCAGTTGCGCTCGACGCTCGTCACCGCGCGTACTGTGCAATATAACAATAATACTAAAGATAACCTTGCGAGCACGTGAAGGAGTCGCCGAGCTTCCTTTCTCGATCCTCGTCGGGAGTACCCTGACGTGGACGATACACCGGTGCAACGACGAAGGGAGGCGGCTGTGATCTGTGTGTCGTATCGCGGCAAGGCGCGACGGAGTTTACGGGGGGAAAAAAAAAGATTTCTGTGTATACGCGTGCAATCGTCGATGTTTGCATTATTATTAGTTTACGTTTAGGCTTTATTCTCCGCTTCGTTTACCGTTGCTTAATCGTCGTTCCTCCTTCCCCATCGCGCCTCGTCCGTTGAATTTTTTTCATTATCGCGCACACGCGCACGCGTCCAGAGACTCATTTTTACATTTTCTTTCCTTTATTCTCTTTTCTGTCCTCTCTCTCTCTCTCTCTCTCTCTCTCTCTCTCTCTCTCTATCTCTCTTTTACGCCCTCTCTCCCTCTCGTCGCCCATCTCTTTTTGCCCCGACTTTGGTGCTCACCGCGGCCCGCGAAGTTTTAACGAGCGTACAGAGAAGAGTGCGCGGGGAAAAAATTTCCGACTCACGGGCGAAACCGTAAAATGCGTCGCACAATGAGCGCCACTTGAAAAACTTGCAGGGCCGTGTCGTTAATTACTGTTGCGGGCCGAAAGAGAGAGAGAGAGAGAGGGAGAGTAGGAGGGGGAGAAGGAGAATAGGGAGGAGGGCAGAAGAAAAGTGGGCAATTTTTCTCTTATTTTATGTTTCAGAGCTTCGACTTACGTTATTACCCTCGCGCGTATATGTATGTATATAGATTTAGAATAATAGAAGTCTGTAATCCGATTCGGATAAAACCGCACGCGCTGCTCCATCGGTCGGATAGATCACGCGTGTTTCCACGAGAGCGCCGATAAAGTACCTTTGGGCTCGAACGGCGTCGTTCGCCAAAAAGTGACAATAGCGCACGACGGGGCAGGTTGGAGCATGATCGGCCGATTGCTATGCGCTCGTCTCGCGAGTTCGCGCCCCGCTTCCTCGCGAGTGTCGAGGTGATACGGCACATAGGCTCGATCTCGCGATTGACATGGATGGCTATAACGAGAGCTGGTATCATCATCATCAACATCATCAACATCATCAACATCATCAACAGCAGCCGCAGCAGCAGCATCATTATAACCATTACCATGACCATAATCATCAACAACACCATCATGATCATCGTAGCCATCAAAGCCATCATTACCCCAATCAGTATTATCCACCGGATTATCTTTATCGATTTTCTCTGCAGGTAATTTCTATTTGCTTATGAACGCATTTTATTTTTCGTCCTTTTCTATGTCTTAGCCTGACTTGGTTTTTTTATTTATTTTTTTCTATTATCGACCTCGGTCCTCGGTTCGATCTACTTTTTTCACAATTTGTCGACCGCACATTTGTATAAAATGGCACAATTTAGTCGAAGCGAATCGTTTGTTTTTCGCCTTCAAATTGATTATTGGAAAACAGAAACTATGCTTTCGACAGAGCTGTGTTTCGAAAAATTTCCACGCTCTCAATTTTTCGGCATTAGGTTGAACTTTGCAAAACAAATATTAATAGTAAGCATTTCATAAATTACTGTATACTTTACTTACTTTCATTCATATGTTACGGTGGTACAATTTCTATTTAAATTGGGAAAATCATGGTCCTCGACCGGACGTATAAATTATGATAATTTTAAACGATTCAAATGATGGAAGATTTTTCGTCTACCGTATTGCTCAACTCCAATCATATTCCTATAGCTTGAAAAAAAAAACACAAGCGCCACTGACCAGTAAATCAAGCGCAGTGACAAAATTTAAACTATTAAAATCTACAGGCAGCTTTTTAAAACTCAGAAAACTCGTTACAGCGAATTGGTAGTAATTCTCAATCTGATATTATAAATCTCTGTTCGTGACTGACGCGCGCGCAAAAGGGTTTTCCAGCCCCGAAATTATTATGAAAAAAAAAGCGAAATTACGTTCAGCCATAAACAAAGCTCCGTCCCAATCAATCCCCCCAGCCGTCCGCTCGTAGACCGCTCGAAAAATCCTTTTCCATCCTCCCAAAGCGCGACAAAAGGAAGGCATCGATCAAAGTTAAATTCGAGCCAACGGCGCTTTCCGGCGTTATATTCAAAAATTTTCGGCTCCGGAAGAAAAGTTAAAAAGAGGTGTATTGAACCGTGGTGCAGGGGGCGTGAGTAAGGAGGAGGAGAAGCAAAGCTCCCCAGCCCCACAATATCGTTTTGTTTTCCGCCCTTTGTGCGGAAAAATGGCTTTGTGGGGCACCAAAGTCCTGTGTACACACACACACACACACACACACACTCATCGAAAAGCAAAAGCGCACGCCGGACCACTGGGCTCATTACGACCAGCGTCAAATTGAAAATAACGGTTAGGTCGCGGTCTACTCGTTTATATTGCCGAAGCGTCGGGATAGTTGTGTGCGCGCGTACTCGCGCTTTTGTGTGGGCATGCGTGTGTGTATGCGTGTATGTGTGCGTGTGTGTGTATGCACGCCGTAATTACGAATAACGCCACTACCATTCTCGCATTATCATAACGCGGCCGAGGATATTTAGAAGGTATCCGCGGAAGGAGACATAAACGGTAACGAGGGACGGGAATGTGTTTTCCATACGACACGATAAAATTCACTGCCATGCGTTGGCCCTTAATGGGAGAATATCGAAGGGAAGGCGTGGGCGTATGCAGGCTCATATAGACAATATACAGTGTAATTCGACCATTGGGAATGAGGCCTTTCTTCTTGAGACTAATAAAGTCATATGTACTTGTTACGAAATGTATACATTACTATTCTACGTGCGAGCAGTTGAGTGAGCCTGCTTCGTTTGAAAAACGATTGTCACAAGTAAAACCGAACTCCGCGCCTCTATTTCATTTTGTCTTCAAGGTACTTTTAAATGTGTATTAGCTTGTATATTAGTTCGAACACAAAACGAACTGGTTTTTTCAAAAAATTTGAAATAAGATTTCTAAATAATACATAAACTTTTTTGTTAAATCTACGTATTCGATATGCAAAATAATGGGATAGGATTAGATTTTTTTTTCTTCACATTACTTCACCTTGGCAGGGCACATCGCTCAAGTAATAGTATTGAATCAATAATGAAAAACTTGTTTTTTCTTCTCAAGAGTTCTTTTTTAATGTTTCGTATTTTGCTGAATTACAAAGTTCTCAGTTTCATATATCACCAATTTGGTGATACAGAGAAAATTGCTATTTACGTTTCACATATTTTTTTCCCATTCGCATATTTCATTTATATTTTTTTTCAACGATTCAGTCTTCAATGCGTAGTTTAGCCGTACATTTCTCGATAAAATAATTTTCTAAAGTTGTCACGAAATAAAGTAGCTTACTGATAAATTTTAACATTTAAAGAAAATTTATTTTATTTTAAAAATATGCAGAAACGGCGGAAGTTCAAATGAAAAAAGAAAATACAATTAGGAAACTAGTTATATACAATATAATTCGATCCAACGTCCTGACTAATATATCAAATTTTCAAAATTTGAATATTTTGTTGCTGCCTTTGAATTGAGGCATAAACGTGCAACGTTATTATTTTCAAGTATTCCTCATATACATATTACTCAAAGGACTAGTTACAAATTTAAGGTTACGTCGACTTATCGTTTTATACCTTCGAGCTAAATTTACTTGTTGTAGAAAGGGAGAGGGGCCCCATGGTAGAAAATATCAAGGCCCCGTGGGACGGTTAATCCAGCCCTTTAAACCAGACCTGGTTCTATACCTGTACGAACGTATCCGCTGATTTATTAACTAGTCGGTAGCTAATCCGTTGCCATCAAATTCGCCTCTAATTCTTTGATTTTATTTTTTTCCACACGAAGCGCGGTTAAACAATAGCCGCGCCCGATGTGCGCATCGCGCTCGCGACACATCGTACGTACATATCTAGGACGATCGTGACGAGCCGCCGAGCTTCGCGTGTACGCGACTTTCTACGAATGCGATGCCCTCGGAAGTGATAGGGCGTAAGCTGGAAAAGCTCCGTTAAAATATCTTTTTTACCCCGGGCGTATTTCTCCCACACCTGGTTAAATTACCGTCCCTCGCTCGCGACAGAGAAAGAGAACGAAGAACTGGACGGGGTGGAAGAGAGGCGCAATAACCGCCAATGACATTAATTTACCCTTGTCACCCGGAATCATTCTATAGCAGCGAAATACAACCAGCCAACGAATCATTCACGGAGATCCCATTATTTCGTTTCTTTTCTATACGCTCTTCTCTGCCTTCGATTTTTTATGCCTTATCTCCGTATTTTTATTCTCAGATATAATAGATCATATTTTTATTCTGCGCTTTTTTTCGATAATGATCGTGGACACGCGTGTTTTACTTGGTTGTTACTGCCAACAAATTCTAAACAAAATATCGCTTTATCTAATTATTTTAGTGAGACTTTCTAGGCTGTATTTATTTAGTAATCCTTTCCAATTATCTTAGATGGATTCATGAAGGTTTTAATTCTAATGTAATGAATTAATAGATAAAGCACAGTGTAAGTTTAGATATTCTGTATTTTCTATTTTCATCACTATCGGACAAACTGGAACTTATCTGCCAATTTATCTATATAATTTTATCATTTTTATAAATGAAAAAACACGATTTAGCAACAATTACTCAATTTTATACAGTGTCAACTGAAAAGTGTGAGAAAAATTATAAAAATATCGTGACTTTTTATTATAATGAAAAAAAAAAATTATATCCTTCTTTTAGCTATTATCATATAGTATAGTATTTTTTCTCACACTTTTACTTCTGTCTCCTCGTTCCTGGAAAATATTTTAATTTCTGTTCAGCCAATTTTTTCTCTACATTGTAGAAAAACGTAATTGGCTTTAATCTAACGAAAAACAAAACGAAATTAATTCCTTTAAAATAATTGGAAAAAAATAAAATATTTCTATGCGTTACGTATAGTGTAAAATATCTAGAAAATTGCTGGTGGAAACGTCAATTAAAATAGCATTAGCAGAGGTATGCGTAGTAGATGCCCCGGATAATTTTCGAGCCGAAACGAGCGCTCTCGAAAAAACGCGTATTTATTCTCCCATCCCCTTCCCACAAATAATGAACGAGAACTAGCGTACAAAGGCCCTCGTTAATTTTCACTCTGCCACATATTAACTTTTGCGTTTCAAAATCCGCGTTTCTGCCTCAATATATACATACATACAGTATGTATGCATATATACATATATGCATACATACATACATACATAGATACATATATACATACATGCACACGCGCGCGTGTGTGTGCGCGTGTGTGTGCATAGGCGACTCCCGATCGTGATCGTTTTTCCCGTGCGACGAGAACCGCGCCCAAGGCCTTCCGAAAACGATGCTGGTAGAGGGCGGCGGGGGGGAGGGGTGAAACAGAGAGCAGCCCAAGTTCGCGCCGCCCCCCTCAACGACGCAGCCGGTGTCCAGTCTTACATCTACCGTTTGAATTTCAGCCGCGATAGCGCGGAGTTTACCGCAGCCGCCGCACCAACCCTCGCTGTCCCGGCGCTCGTTTAAGGCCTCGCGCGGCGAAGCTCGGGGCGCCGGGGGCGTCCGCGACAGAGGACGTTGGCCCGCTCTCGCGCAAAGTAATTAGACACGTCGTCGACTTTACGGCCGGACGTAAAACTCGAACTCTCGAGACATCGCGAGGCGCGCTCTGTGTGTGCCGGTCGGCCCGCGCCAAAGCGGAGGACTTTCGCGCAGGGCCGGGACCGCTGCGACGGCGGTCTCGGGGAACGAGTAAATTTGACGCTGCGGGGGTTTCCACGGTTACTACGTCGAGTCTGCATGGAGGGAAACCGGCGATGGGTGGATCTCGTCTTGCGGCGAAGCTCTTCCGCCGGCTCTTACTCCCGTGTTCTCGGTGGCGACGAAAATCTGTTCTCACGGCTTAACAGCAGCGGGGAACTTTCGGAGTTGTTATTCTTTTCTCGATTTCATTCACCGTCGGCGAAATTGTGGATACGCGTGCATCCGACTTTAAGAGTTCCGCATATATTTTCAGTAGGCATTGAAGATAAGGCCGTAGACCACGGAAAAACTAGAAAGTAATAGTACCAAATAATAATTTTGGATATGGTCGTGAGAAAATTTACGAGTTAGTAATGAACTTTCGCATTGGTTTCGAACTTTATTTTACATCCTAATAACAATAGATTCGTTTCAGATTTATGATTCTGAGATTCAATTGGGGTGTAATATAATAAATTTACCAATTGCAAATAATCGAAGAAAGCAATGTTAAACTTTACTGTAGCTTAATCACCTGAATTTTAGGAAATTTAAAATTGCAATTGAAGATTTTTATTTCTTCGACACTCAATATTGTTTAGTAATTAAAATAAACTTTCAATTTCCTTAAAACTCTACCTTTTCACATATTTCTATTAAACTTTTTAGTAAAGCAAAATAAAAATCTGTTTAACGGAATGAACAACCTCTTACTTTTTTAATTAATTCATATAGTAGCAACAATAATTATCATTAAGATGTTTAAAACTTAAATAAGGTATAAAGTCGCTTTTACGTATCATGATATAATTCGATTGGTAATTTTAGATAATTATGGAAATATCGGCATAATTATGAAAGTAATGATATACGTATTAAAAGTATATGTAGTATTTTGCAGCTTAAACATTCGCATTCGCGTTACCATTCACGTTCGCCTCGCATTAATTTCATGCATGTTAAAACGCTCCCTATTCGCAATATTGGCGAATGCAACGAATCCAAAAATTACGTGCCCGATGTGCCCGTCTGACATCATAAATGCCGCTAAATGCGTCGACGCAAAAGCAGCTAAACCGTTACCGAAGTCCCGCGCGTGTATATTCGTATTTATCAAATGAACCCGTCTCGCTCTTAGACCAACGAGGAAAATACGGGCGTGCCACTCCCTCGCACAGTCGAGACGGATTACAAGATACGTATATAAGTGTATATGCTTAGACGATACAGCGGATTTGCGCCATCTGGAGAATTATCCATATAAGAGCTGCGTCGGATATATTGGAATTCTACTTTTCTTAGGAGGGATGGTAAGGTCGCTGCAGAGGCTTATATCATATCTATACTGCAGCTTCGACTTTTTTCAGAAACTCTATTCTACGTAAGACACCCGTCGAAGTGATAACGTGTAACAATGGCTCCCAGCCATGAGCGAATAATTGATTTTCATTCATTTTTAGTTCGAAGAGAGCGGTGAAATGTTCAGTCTCGTTTTTGTACAAAGCGATAAGTGCCCTTTACAATTTGCGCTCGAACTTGTAGCTGCTCGTAAATTCCCAACGGTAATATTCATAATCCAACGGAACAAAGGTTTATAATTAATTTTTTGGTCCACAGTAACTTATTACGTGGAGCGCAGCCGAGCCAGGCCCCGTGAAAAGCATTCCGTAATCCAGGAACGTCCCTCTCGCGCCCGACTCCACTGCGACCTCCACATATGTATACGTAAAGAGGCTCGCTTTGTATTCTCTCGGAGGGAGGCCGGGGCGCGTAGCCCGCGCTGCTCCCGTCGCCTCGTCTTCCTCATTTACGTTGACGCGGATCCCGCCCCTCCCCTCCCCGCGGTACGTGGCGAGCGAGGCAAACGCCCTATAAAACCGTCCATCCGCCGCCGTGGCCGAAGCCTCTGCCCCGTCGATTCGTCAAACTGGCGTCGGCGGCGGCGGCGGCGGCGCGAGGGAGGGGATTATCATCCGAGCCCGGGGCAAAGGCTCGTATACGCGTATATTCTCGCGGGGGAGGGGGAGGTATAGCCTGGACGAGGTCTCGCATCCGCGCGCGCGCGCGCGCGCACGAGGAACGCTGTAAAACAGGATGCCCTTACCTCCTTCCTCACCCCCCCCCCGCCTCACCGTGTGCCGCCGAGCCGGCTCCTCATGACCCTAATTGTCCCGAGAGCGCGCGCAACAAATTCCCGGCATATTCAGCGCGCCTCTCGAGGAATTCGTTATTAGCGATTTTACGCGCGCGCACCGAGCGACCTTACGCTCTCGCTCCTCGCTCCCGGCCCCCTCTCCACTCTCCGTAGCTCTCATTAAACGGGATCTTGATTAATTACGGGCGAGCCGGCTGCGCGCATAATGTACAAGTAAATGGAGAGGTGAGATCTCGACTCGGTATTATTTTTCCGGGGAATTTTCGTTTTGCGCCTCTGGTGGGGCGGATGGAGAAGCGCTAGAGAGAAGTGAGCGCGGATAATAAAGGTTAGGGTGGGAGGAGAGGGGAGGACGATGGGAGGACGGGTAAAATCGCGGCGTAAAAGATTCATTTCGCAGAGTTACGCTAGAATTTTATCCGTATGGATAGTAGCTTGGGGAAAGATCGTGGTGCGCACAATGCAATTCTGAACTGAGGTTCTGGCGAGGTGGGGGGGGGCGGTCTCTTTTTAGGAGTATATATCTGCGACGTTGGACCAAACTATTTTATATAAATTATTATAGAATACGATGAACATTTCTACGATTTTTGCTACCGCGGATCGATCTCTCGCTTTAAATTTTTACATTATATACTTCTCGATGCCTGACCATCCTTCGGCGAAAATTACTATAAAAGCTCGCCCTCGTCGCTTTCTTCTGCCGATCACTCTAAAGTCACTCGTTATGATAAACGTTTTTTTCCCCCTGCTAAATACTGCAAATTTACTCATAGACTTCCTTGTATCATAATAACTCTTCGCGGAACGTCCGTTACGAATAATCCTTCATTCGACGTGGCGCATACCTTTGCCAATTTCCTTTATTCGTCCATTTTCCATCGCCGCCAGTGTCCAGACGCGTGCATTTACAATTTCCCACTTATATACATATAGAAAGCGCCGCGTATAATCTGTCTGGCACGGCACGCTGGGGAATCGAGCGGACAAGCTTATAGTTATCTCGGGAGCTCTTAAAACGTTTCCATGTTGATGCAAACTGCTGCAGCTCTGCAATGGCGAAGCGAAAGATCGCGCACATACACACACACACACGCGCGCGCGCGCGCACGCATACACATATACATCTACATTGAGAGTGGAGGGAGAGAGATGGGTGCTATTGTAAATACAGTTGCGCACCCGAACGTATAGTACGTTCGGTAATGTTTTCGCGTATCCCCCGAGAGAGTACGCGCAAAATCTCCGTTTATTACATACGATGGACGCAGAAGTGATAGATTTATATCGATCGTCCGCCCGCGCGTAGGACATATAAATCTCAAGGGACGAATACGCGCGGCTCGATCGCTCAGTATTCGCTTACGCAGAATCTATATTATTTGCAAGAGCGAATAAAAAATAAAAGCGACGGACAAGACGAAATTACATAGACGCGGGAGGTATACGCGGCAGCGACTGACCGCACCTCCGCGCGAATAAACGACGAATATTTACACACAGGCTTCGGAGCTACGCGAGCTTCTGGCGGTCCTTACGGGCACGAGGTCCGCGCGCAGTTTTTCCGCGCTCGGAGACGGGAGCATAAAATCGCCCCCTCCCCCGCCCGCGAGTTCGTCACGACTTATAAATATACATCGTTGCCCCGTGCCGGAAAATTGTGGATCTCTGAATATCTCGGAAACGGGCGAGAGGTTGCGGAGACGACTCGCTGCGCCGATGCTCGAAGCCGCTGGAGGCTCTTTCGCAATCGAGGAAGCCGAGCGAAGTTAGACGACGGCGGGGGAAGGGGAGGGGGCGAGCGAGCGAACGGGCGGAGATGGGGTAGTAAATGAAAGTGCGCGCCCGCCGCGCCGGCTGAGAATAATGCGGCCATTAAACGTGCGGCTATTCTATCTTTCTTGCTATCGCTCCTTGTATCTATGCTGTACTATACCTCTCTCGCTTTCGCTCCCTCTCTCTCTCTCTCTCTCTCTCTCTCTCTCTCTCCCTCTCTTTCTCGCGCTATCTATTGTTATCTGTATCTCTTTTTACCTGCTGGCATACCTAAACTGGTATGTGTGGTTCACTAGAAGCTCTCGTGCTTTTTGTTGTGTATGTCCGTTATTACTTGTTCCCGAGAATTAACTGCTAGCAAAATGTTTTTGAAACTAGTTCACCCTTTCTCTTGGTAGAAAATGATTAAACGTTTAATTTACTTAATTAAAATATGTTAGTGGGACTTGTAATTAAAAATTATATTGTAATTCCAGTTATCCCAGTCGGTATGAAAAAAAAAAAACACTTGGATATCATGTACATAATACATGTACATAATTATGTACACAATATATAAGTATTATGGAACGTAAATAATATGTAATGTACGTACAAGATCATCTACATAAAACATAAGATACGTAGCCATCGTGAAAATACGCGGAGGACGTAAATTAAGTATATTAGTCCAAGTTATGTAAAGTATCTTGCATAGTATATCGCATTTTAATATACTAAATCCCCATTGATGTATATCAATCGTTTCGAGGTAAATATAAAATTAGACTTCGGTTGTTTTTACGCGCGCGATCGCTTGTTATCGTAAGCTCATTTTTGAATAAATTATTGAAAACAGCAGGTGGCAAGTTTTCTCCTATTAAATCTCTGTATAATAAAAGTCATCGTATTACCTAGAATCCTGATTTCCTATCATCGCAGATAAAGTAACAAGAATTTCCTAACGTTCCTCCAAACAAACAGTAATTAGAATTCTTCTCGATTCCCACTTTATTCAGGTGATATCATAAGCCTACTACGCAATAAGCTACAGGCCCTTGAGGTTTAGTTGGAGCAACTCTGCTGCATTGCTGATATATAGCTCATATTTACATATGCAGTTATCAGTGTACTGGCTGGATGATATTATTTGTGCGGCACATTTCACACCATCTGAAGCTCTAAAAGACACCAGTGCACCCATCTGTTGCTCACCTGAAAATTTTATATCTGTGGGACGAGCTGTGTTGCCGCACTAGTCACAATGGTCTTTTTCCTTTTTTTCAGGAGTCTTGCGCAGGGGATTTTACCCCCTCGCAAGATGAAGCGGCGTATGAAGCCAGATATTCACCAGGATGATAATAAAGACTCTCTGTCCGACACTATCATAATATGTGTAAGCTATCGTTATTTATCAACTAAGATGCTGTCGATCTTGGCCATCGTTCGATGCGAGTATCAGTATCCTTCTAGATATCACCCTGCATAGATTGACTTGGATGCAAATAATGCTGTCTCGTGCTACCGTTTGCATCGTTGAGGCTGACGTAAAAGCAAGCATGATCTGCTTATAAAAACAATTTTTCAACATTCCGTTATCAAACTATTAAACTTTGTGAACGTGAAAACTTTATTTTCGTTGTATACATGGTATTTGAAAGTAATGATTATATTTACCTAATTTTTAAATAAAACTGTTTCATCTCTTTCAATGTCACTGAGATTGTTCGATATGCAAGAAATACAATTAAGAAATTCAATAATATCAATATTATTGCAAAGAATGTAATAAAATAGTAATACAAAAAAATTTTCATTCTTTTTACAAATCAATAGTACTACAACATGCACGTGTATGTGAAAAACGAAATTGATGAAATTTTGTTTGCAAATCCAATTTTCGTTGTGTATTCTTATTTGCGCAGAATCAAAAAAAATATAGCAGTTATATTGGTTTTATATGGAAGTAAACGTTACTTTCTGTCTCTCTCTCTCTCTCTCTCTCTATCTTATATCTCTGCTCTCTCTCTCTATCTATTTAGATATATCTCTCTCTCTCTCTCTGAAACTCTCTCTGACTCTCCTATCCTCCTCCTCTTCTCTCCTCCTCTCGCTTCTCTCTCTCTCTCTACTGACTTCTCTCCTCTCTCTTCTCTTCTCTCTCTTCCTTCTCTCTCCCCTTCTCGCTCTCTCTCTCTCCTCTCTCTCTCTCTCTCTCTCTATCTCTCTCTCTCTCTATTTCTCTGCCACTTTAGCATTGTCGGCTTTCTTAGCCGGACATTTTCTTATTCTATAGCAAAAGACGAATGGAGGTGGCCACCCTCTTTTACAGACGAATTTTAACTCGCAACCTCCGACCACCCTTCCAATACTCGTCAAGCTAGTTTTGTTGAAATACTTGGAATTCGTGCGCGTATGAACACTGTCCCCTCGACTTTGCTTCATTTCTATTTCTTTTAATCTTTTTAAAAAATCAACAGAATCGAAGGCTTAAAAAAATGCGTCTACAGTTTATTATAAGCATATCAGTACGTGGGTCTGGATTTTTCGCAAAATCGAGTGCGCCCCATTTCAGATGATCCGGTTTCTCGATTATATATAATATGTGCGGTAAGATCGCGGGATGATTTGTTCGGCGCGTGAACGGTTCGATATCGATCTCTCATTCTTAACTCGAAGTTATATACTCGGATTCGATACTCAGCGCCAATAGCTGATAAATTTTCCAAAAACCGTCGAGGATAATTAAACTGTGAAAACCGCACCTCCTCCGCTTGCCCGTCGCGCTTCACTCGCTCTTTCTTCAAACACCTGCGTACGCTGTTTTCTCCTTGCATGCAGCTCATCGTTGCTTTAAGGTTTGCTTTTAAGGTTTCTCCCGCATCGTCGTAAAAAACGAGCACACAAGGAGGCCCAAAACTTTTGTTTGATGATATCCTACACGGACGGGAATCTATCTACTGGCTCGAGAAAGTAGCCCTGGCTTTCTGTAACCTTGATGAAAAGAATTCCCGTTGGTAAAGCTCTTTGATTCATTAAATACTGAAAATATGTCACTCTCACCGTTTAACCTTCTGCTTTCTTATTTCAAATACGTTATACGTATTAAACAGTAGATAAAAAAATTGTAATTTTTTTTTACAATGTAAAGCGGAGTGATCAGCTGGAATTATTATTAAATATATTTAAGACGAATATCCACAGTACATTTCGATCTAATCGATATTCAACTAATCTTGTTAGCGATCTAAGCTATAAAAAGGAGGCATCAAAGTCGACGCTAAAATTCATGGGCCAGGTACGAAATGAACCTCGTAACCTCTCCCAATGAAAATAACCTTGCCGCTCTGTACACGATTCGTGGATATTTATGCGCGAGAGTCCCGACAGCAAACGTCAACATCTGCGAAGATACGGAAGACACCTGGCAAGATGGGAGGGAGGGGGCGCGACGAGAGTAAAAACCGATAGCGAGACTGGGTAGTAGGGCGGGGAGGTGGTGAGGTAGGAGGCGAGCGAGAGACTCGCCTGTACGCAGCTGTGCAATTAGTGCAATTGTCGAGTCTGAGATGGCTCAGCCGTCAACTCCTCCCCCCTCTCCCACCTTCACCCATCCCAGCGCTAGCGTATCTGACCCCGTGCTTTTCTTCGTCGCCCATCCCTCTTCCACCCCCGGTTTCCCTCTTATCTCGACACTTCGAGGCCCCCGAGACGCGGAACGTGTAATCAGTAAAGCGTAAATCTACCTCGGCTGTATAGGAGTTTGTTTGTCATCCTGATGCTACGGAGCTCTCTCGCTGCCACCCCCCCCCCAACCCACGCGCCGCCCCTGTCGCCAACGAACGCCCGCGGTTCTTTCTCTGAATCGTTCTCCGCGCATCAGCGACAGAGACCGCGGCTATTAAAATGTCTCGCCGTATGACCGTCTCGACGACAGATAAGACCGGATGGGCCGAGACAGAGATGGTGGCGGAAGGGGGCGGGTCTTACATTTGTGACCGAGTGATTACTTCGTAAAGGAACGAGCGCGCGGCAGCGGCAGGTCCCGCTCTTGTTTCCTTGATTCTGTTTTCTTTTCTTCTTCTTCTTCTTCATCTTCTTCTTCTTCTACCCCCTTCTCTTCCGCAGCTCGCTCGTATAATTTCGCCGGGGCGGTCTATTGTCCTCGAGGTACATCCGAGAGTCGTAGCTCAGGCATTCGCCTGCAGCTCGCTCTATGTGTCATATTTTAATTGCGACCCCGCGCGCATTCGCAAATTTTAATGAAGTTTGGCCACTGATGCGCGGCACGCTCTGCATATAAGAAGGCAACTAGAATTTTCGGAATTCTTTTAGAGATTAATATTTTGATGAGCTATGGAAGAACACAGATACTGTAAATTGCTAAATAATATTTGAATATTATTAAACAATAAAAATTGGAATAATGGATTAAATTTTAAAAATGCAGAAAATGGTCTTTAAATTTCTGTCTATTATAATCCAACTTGTATTAATGAGAATAAAGCAAAGAAAAGGCAACGTAAAACTTCAAGAGTCTTCCGAATCAACATTGTATTGGAGTTTGCATTGAATAATGCCTAACTACGACGTGCGATGTAGATTATATTCTTCGAAATTCCAGAAAAATTTTATAATCTTGTCTAGATCATTAAGCGTACCTTTTAAATTTCGAAAAATAAACTTTAAATCTTAATTTATAGATTTCAGTTAGGAGTGAACGTCGCTTATTAGGAGGATGAGTCTTCGATGCGATCTTCGCATTGGAATTATTTGATTTTATAATGAGCAGGCAGCAAAAAATACGAATTTCTGCATTTTATTTAAATTTCAAATAAAATACGTAGAAACAATGAATACGACGTAACTTTTATTTTCAAAGAGTTAAAGAGGAAAAAAATATTTTAAAAAAGTCATAACAAATTGCAAGATTGAAGTTCCGATGGAGGGTGCGGAAGTCAAGAAGTTCAAAAAGATTTCTTCTATACACTTTCTGGATCTTTCAGGCGAGCTTTTCAAAGAGCAGTGAATTGGAATTGAAGGGGAAAAAAGGGGAGCCCGATTGCTCGGGCGCCAAGCCGTAATACAGCGCGCGCACTCGCGGACGCGGAAACTCCGCGAGCGCGCGGAGGCTCCCTATAATCGCCCGGAGAATTTTGCAGCAGCATCCGGTTCCTGAATTCGCCCTTCCCCCCCCCCCCCATTCCTCCATCCCCCGCCCCTTCCGCCCGGAGCAGCGCGAGCGAAGCAGGCGGCGTAGGCGGAGGAGGAGAGAGCAGCAATTCAGCTCCGAGCGCCTCTGTGTATAAACGCGCGCCTCGCTGCATTGCCACGGCGACGACGGCGACGACGACGACGACGACGACGACAACGACGACGGCGTCGCAGAATAGGAGGAGGAGGAAGAGAAGGATGGGCAGGAGGGCAACATCTTTGTCGCTCGGCGGCTCGTGCGTACGCCCAATGGGAGGGTCGTGGGTGCCCAGGGACAGAGGGGGGGGAGCAGAAGGGACGGCTCGAAGACAATGCGATTATTCGCAATTACTGCGTCCGTCCGCGGGCTCGCGAAATTATCCCATTCTGTTTCCATTACTCCGAGCACTCGCTCAGCCCCCAAAGGGGCTGTGCGCCCGCGCGCGCGCGCTCAACCCGCGCCATCCCAGTTCTCGTCTGTAGCCCCTCGCCTCTCTCATCCCCCCCCCAACGGAGCACCCGCTAGCCTCGCGCTTCCCTTTCACTGAGCTAGCTCGGCGTGACGCTGATTCGTCCGAATTACACGCGCGGAAGTCGTAATAACGATGCATGGGCTACGGAGACGTTCCAAAAGGACGGAGGTTGAAGATTGATGGGAGCTCCCTCTTTCTCTCTCTCTCTCTCTCTCTCTCTCTCTCTCTCTCTCTCTCTCACTCACTCACTCACTCACTCACTCACTCTCACTCTTCCTTTTTCGTGTGCACGGATCCCCGCATCGCCGTCGCGCTGTTCGATTTAATGAGAGTAAAAATGTAGATTGTGTAAGTGCAGTCAATGATCAACTATCAATTTTTCAGAAACGATGACATCGCACACGTTTATTGTCTCCGTCTATAATAACATCCTATACAACAAGATGCTCTGATTTTTCTTCTCTTCGGTTAATACTGAAAATTTAAATATCATTGTCGATGCACACGAAATAGCCTCTCTACATTTCTATAGTTTCCTTGTATTAGTAATGCATTGCCAACGCTTCGAGATCCTTTTACCCGCATGAAATGTCTTATTTCCACGCGTTCAATGCATTTGTGTAGCGCCAGTACAGCGAAAACGATTAATTCATCGGCTCAACTTCAACGGCCCAACGAACATCTAGCAGATTTAAAAAAGTTTGAAGAGCAATTATTTAAGCGTAAAGATCATTCATTGATAATCTCCGTTGCTCTATGTTTAGCTCCGAGGCAGAATGAAAGAAGAAAAAGAAGAAGCGAGGAAGAATGAACAGTAAAGTCGCGCTTTTATTTGAAAGTCGAAGTTATAGTCGTGCAAAGAGAGACGCGGAGACGGGGAAAGGGAAAGACAGAGATAGATATGGTCCTGGTGAATTTAATTTAAAATAATCCTCTCCCTTCATCTCGTCTATCGGCTGCGTGGAAAATCCCCCTTATTCAGCATTGACGACACTGCGTATTTAGCGAAAATCAGTGAAGTTGTGTTTAATGAGTCGAAAATCAAAAGGGATTAGCGCTAGCTGGATTTTTTCAACTTTCCCCGTTTTTTATTTAACTTTTTTATTAAAATTATTTAACACGATCGATTCGGGCAATCCGCCATTGTAGTTGTATTATTGTGAACACAAAGTTTACATTAATATGTGTTTTTATCTATTGGACTCTGGGTCAATTTGAGCCAGAGTAATAGATTTACTGTATTTAATTTAATTTTCTTCGTATATGAAAAATATTATTCGTTGATTAAATAAATTAAACTATCCAATCGCGAAACTACTGCTTCCCGTCTAATAATTAGCTCTGCCATTGCCGAACAATGCGTGCTTTATTGTCATTCCCGTAGCAAATTCGGCGCCGCCTCCTTCTCGCGATCGAAGAGAAAAATCGAAGAAGACCAGACGATGACGGGCATTACGTTGATGCTTTTCCCCGTTCGGTACTACAGCGAAACGAGTCCCCCGAATTACCTCCGTCGATTCGATTTTGCGCACGAGCGGCTTAGCTCGTGTGGCTCCTTGTCTGCTTCTTTTCTCTACGTCCCGGCCGCGATGCGTTTCTCTTTGTCGACGTTAAAAATTCAACCAACCACGTCAGAATACATTCGAGCGCGCATCAGAAAAAAATAAATAAAGAACGGAAAGGTACGAGCGAGAGACAGAAACGAACAGGGAATGAGGAGAGAGGCTGGGAGCAGAGGGTGAATAAATGAATAATCAACGGGGACCGTAAGGTGGTTACGCGCAGAGTTTTACCCTTTCGATACCACAGCGAGGTGCGTGAGCTGTACCTCTCGATATGTGTGTGTGTGTGTGTGTGCGCGCGCGCGCGCGCATGTATGCATATATTTTATTCATTAACTGCGCTTAAACGAGAAGTCGTAACGCGCAGGTGACACTCGGGTTCTCGCGGTAAGGGACGTCCGTGCTGACGGTTATTGAGTGGAAATTTTTTCCCCAACGCAATGAGCGTCCTTATTGAAATACCGCATAATTGATTCTGATTTAATCCCCGATCAGGTATAATGGGCGCAGTGGGCCTACCGATATTTTAAAAACCTCTGATAAAGAAACGTCACGTCGATTCAGACGATTTGTGCGACCAAAAGATGTAAATTAAAATAGCTATGCAAATACACCCGGCAAAAATCTAATTTGCGACTGTCTTTAGATTTTCTACGGCGTAGGATATTAAATGAAGAGGAAGTTCAGAAATTCAGGTGGTAATTGGTAAAGCAGCAAAATCAAATTATATTTACCAAATCGAAATACATTTATATTGCAACCGCTATTTCACTTAACTATTATTATCGAGTAATTCGTAACAATTCTATTTCAAATTAACAATTAATCCGTAAATATTAGGCGAACATATTGAAGAATTACATGAAAACGTCAGATTTACTTTACGCCCTTTAATATAGTAATTTCACGCATCTTGTCCTTTATTTCTAACTTATGTGTGTTTAAGCGCCCGTGTTATCTAGATTTATAGATCATAATGAGCTCACAAACTTTTGTTTCTATTTGTTTTATTTGCGCTTAAATCAGCGATTTCGTGAAGACCGAAAGCCTAAAAACGTCCTCGCGTTCTCACTTGTGAAATGTAAAAGTAAAGGACATATACTCCAGAACGCTGTTAACAGCTTAGAAACGATACACGATCTTTTTAAACGTTTAGCTTTCTGATGAAGTATGTAATTAATACCTTGGACACTTTAAAAATATTTACTTCGGAACTATTTTTTTAGCTTATTTTTGCGTATTTTTCTATTTAAAATTTATTTGTTATTCAACCATTCAATAGCATTCTCCGATATCGATAGTCGATATATTATATTATTAAATGAAAAGTTAACAATATATAATAGTAATCTAATGCTTTACATAGAACAAAATAAAATACTTTATTCGCTCAGAATATCAGATAATAAAAATCGTAATTCCTTCTGTAATCTTAATTTATTTTCCACTTGTAGATTACATATAAAAGATTGAAATTCTACAATTTTACAAGGACAAGTCTTGTACATACAAGTAGATAGAGCGACGAGAGAGAGAGCGAGCGAGAGAGCGAGAGAAAGAGAGAGAGAGAGAGAGAGAGAGAGAGAGAGAGAGAGAGTGAATGAGCTGGATCCGTCACAGATAGACCTGAGTTCCGAATACTCGTTCCAGCTCCGTGTATATGTATACATATATATACATATACATATAGACTGATTCAAAAAGGCGAGATGCACGGATGTAGAGTGGACAGGAAGGGGGACATTGGTACTAATGTAACAAAGGAGAACGACTCGTCTCGATTCAAAACTTGATTACGGGCGATCCCTCGGGAACTTCTTCTTCGTGTTCCACATACAGTTTTAAGAGAATATATATAGATATATATATATATATATATATATATATATATATATATATATATATATATAGAAAAAGGAAAGCTTAGAAGTAACTCCGTATTTCTATCACGCTGCAGTTTTACGTCGAAAAAAAAAAATGTTTGCCAAACTATACAATTTTTTTAATTAATGGAAATCTTGTATTTCTTGATTTCCCGCGTAATTTATCTTTCTTCCTCCTCCTGAACATATTTTTAGTGACAATGAAAGATTAGCCAAATGTTGTTATTTCCTTTTAAGCCGAAATATAATTAATCAAATCGTTGGATTTGAATAACTATCGTGAAAAAAACCCAGGCAACTCGATAAGCTGATTTTCACTCATCGAATAAAAAGCTTTTCCGCAGGTTTCGAAGTGCTTAATAAATTTTTGTAAATCCGATAGTTCTGCTTTCATATACGAAAACTTAGGCAATGAAACTTTTTTAAAATACTTTTGAATATTAATTTTTAATTTTTATTATTTAATATTAATTTTTATTTTTTTTATTTAAGATATATTTTTAACTGTCTCTTTCTCTCTTCAATATGGAAAATCTTAAATATAAAACATATATTGACAAATGAGAGCAGGGCGGTTCTGTACAAAAAAGCTCTATAGAATTTTCGAGTACTTATAACGTAAATAGCACACGGGTCAAAAAATATACATTAATAATACGTTCAGTCCCCCGGTACTTTTTCCGAATTCGGCCCCAATGCCATAATATAAATAAATATATATATATGTGTGTGTGTGTGTGTATGTGTGTATGTGTGTGTGTGTGTGGAGAACTAAACCGCTTCGTTCCAGCCGGAATTTTTAATCGAGCGCCCCGGTACAACGTGGAAGCGTATTTCGTAATCGGCTTTGCGAATCGATTTAGTTTATGCCGGGAATGCGGTAAACGGGGAAAGTGTGCGACGTAAGGCTGGCCGGGCGGCGGGGAAAAGGGAAGAAAGTCGGGCGGCAAAGCGGGCAGCGAACAAAAAACAAAAAACTCTGGCGTGCGCGGGCGTCCCCTCGCGTCCGTTGGCCCGAACGAGCGCGCGCGACCGTTTCAAATATTCACCTGTAATCCCTGTCGAGCCCTTAATCCTCGGCACAGTCGCACTTCCGCGTTAATCTTTCAGCTAGTTTGGCGAGTAACTCTGGAGACTTCTTTGGTTATAAAAAAAAGGGGGCGAAGTCTGGGCGCAGCGCATTCTCGATTCTTTGTTAAGAACAAAAAAAAAACAAAAAAAAAAAACAAGAAAACAAAGAACGACAAAAAGAAAAACGACTGCCGTCAGCGTTCACATTTTGTTTTCATTCGCTTTATCTTTCTCCTTTCTCCGTTTTATTTTTGCTTCACCCGGAAAAAAGCACAACTAGGAAAATTAACCGCTTTCAAAGCCTGCTTGTGACAATAAAATATTTGCGTAATTTTTGACAAAAAGTTTGTATTTTTTATCGTTAATTATTTCTTCAGTTACTACTGAACAGTGAGTAATTCATTCGGAATAATGCATATTCCAAAACTTTTGATTAAAAACCATATATTAGTATTAATATTATTCATTGTAAATTACCTCATTATACAACTATTAAAAAATAGATGTAAAAAGGTATCCCTTTATTGACAAAAATGTAACGATAAAACTACTCTCAAACGATTAATTGTATTTTTCATCTATCTCTAGCTATCCAACCATCTATCTATAAATTCTTTTTCCGTCGACACCTGTCTCTGATCCTTGTACTCCGTTGCAAGCAGAGCAATTTCATATCCGAACTAGGGACTGAAGTGCAAAATTATGGATACTGCACTACAGCTACCTCTAAACAGCCATACATCCGCGTGCATATACATATGTCTACGTGTAACTCTTCATAGAAATAGAGGAACTAGACCGGCTACTATATATACAATGCTCGGATATTAGCAAACTGCTCGCTCGTGTAGCAGTAAGTGTTAACTGGCGAATTATGCTAACATTGTTCTAATTTAATCATATATGCCAGGACCAGCGTAGATGCCAGCTCGCACCTGCTATCTTTTTCTTCTCCGTCTTGTCCGACTTTCTCCAATTGCCTGCCCCTCTCATTATCTATCTACTCATGCCCAACTCTCTTCTCTCTCTCTCTCTCTCTCCCTCCCACTATGATAACTATCGCGCAGGTGAGTCGCACTTACTACTTGTATACTCTCAACCCTTCTACAAGCATTCTCTTCCTTCCTTTGTTGATGATCCTCCGACGTTTACGCGAGCAGAGCCTAATCACAGAATTTTCATGAACCGTTTCGTTTTTTTAATTAATTATATTCATTCTTTAAATTATTTCGAAACAAATCGCCAATATAATAACTTATAATGTATTAATATGAACGCTGTCTTTTCAATATTTATATTTGAAAAAAAAAAAAAAAAAACATAAACTACGTTGTTTCAGTTTATTTTTCGATATAATATCAATAAAAATCAGTATATTATACAGACATGCTCAAATGCAATGTTTCATTTTTATACGTAAATCGTTTTCATTTTTAAAAAAATACCTATATTTTCAACACCGATCAGTTCCTTATTGCTCTAAAATTTTTGACTTGCAGGTCAGTTTTGATGAAGTGAAAATAGACGATAGCCACTGGCAATGAAATCTGATTCTTTAATTCATTGATTTCAGTTACCATAATCGACTGTCGAATGGTCCCGTTTATTATCCTGGTGAAAGAAGATTTTGCTGGACTGAGTTAGGTCGTTTCATTGTTAATTTGTCATTCAAACGTCGCAATAGCTCTGTGCAATATGATAAACACTGACAGTTTTATTCTTTTTCAGATAATTATTTTCCTTTCGTATTACAGAAAGCAATTGCAATAATATTATTCGATGATAAAATTATTCCTGTCCTCTTTCCAGTTGATTCGCCTAGATCAATCAAAAGTTTCCACTGTAGTTTACTTTGAGGAATGTAGTGTTGAATCTAAATTCACTGTCTTCATTATGCTCACAGGTTTTCTTAATAGTAAATTCTGTAAAATACTTAAGCTTGTTTTGATAGTTATGAGCTGTAGGCTAAGCGTCTAAACAGTTTAAAATATGTTAAAGTTTAATTGTAATTGATGGGGTGAATCACAGATAATTTAAAGATACCAGATCATAACAAAAGAAGTTTCTCGAGTACGACTTAGATTTTATACTATTTGATTCTATTTATGAGATCACACGCACCGCGATAGTTTAATTTCGCCCCTTCTATCCGTCATCCCATAGCGAATGCATTTAAAGGAACAAGAAATTTTGAAAGACATTTTGAGCGAGACCTTGCGCTTAACTACTTGGACATTGAAATCTGAATCCCGAATCACTGAAAAAAAGTACATAATCATAATGTATAAATTTCGCCCGAGAATCGCAAGGTGGACGATTCAATGCTCGACTGGATTGATTGTACGTTAATGAGAACGAAATTCGGTCAACTACCGTTGCATCTGCTTTTGAACGGGACGTTCGTCGAGTGGACAGCGCGTAAAATAAATACATCATTAAAAATGCAAGACGTACTATCGAGTTTTTCACTCTTACAGCCTTCGCGTGTATAATTGAACGTCTCGCATAAAGCAGTGACTATATCTTTGTTCGATACCACGCGGAGCCATTAAGCAGCGAACAAAACCAAACTGCAACAGGAAAGAAATATGGGGGGGGGGGTAAAAAGGCATAGAAGCGAACGCGCCGCTTGCCTACAATCTCGCCCTCTTTCCCTCGTCGCTTTTTTCCTCTCATCCCCCCCCCCCCGCCACCACCCTCCCTTCATTCTTCCCGCCCTCTTCTACTCCGCCGTGCCTTTTCAAGCTCTCCGCGCGAGTTTCTTCCCGCCGAGTCGCGCTGATGCTACCACGCGCTAATGAACGCGCCCGAGAGGTTTCCCAGCGAAAGAGCGGGCCGAGGGCGGTTTGAGGTGGGTTGGCCCGGAACAGAAGAGCGGAGCGAAAGATGCGCGCGAGAGTCAAGTGCCACGGCAAGTAGCCTCGAAATGCCGCGCTGCGCCTTTTGTTGCGAGAGTCCGCGCGATGCACGCGAGAGAGCCTGACGTGTATAAACAGCCCTATTCAGCGACGAGTGCGGCAGGCAGTGGAGGGAGGGGGGCGGTGGTAAGCGAGGTGGCACGGAGTGGCCCCGAGTGCGGGGCATTTACGAAATTTTTGCGCTCCTGCCCGTCACGCGTGGAGGCGGAAAAGAGATCTGAATGCGTATGGTTATGGGATGGCTTCTGCGGAATTCGTTCGACGACCCGATTCTTTGCAATTCTAGGTGCAAGCAATCTGGGAAACGTTTCATTCGAAGGCGAGGGGAAAATGAGAGCATTATTAGGAACTTTTTTTTATAGCCTGGCATATATTCCTGCTGGATGAATATCCTGGATGAATTTTTTTTTATATAGATCAACAGATTCTAAAACAGAATCTGATATACTATGAATAAAAACTCTGATTGGCTAATCTGTACATGAAAAAGAAAGAGATAGAGAGAGAGAGAGAGTGAGAGAGGATGCTAGCTTTTGCTTTACTGTTCAATATATCTCATATTGATTTTTTCTTAGAGGCAGATTAGCAAGCTGCATTAACAAACGAATATAACTTTCTTACAAAAATGCCTAAGCTAAAACGACTTAGATGTACAAATCTGTAAGAATATTTTTATCAACTCAATTACATAATGTGAAACAGAAGTGCTCAAAATAAACGAAATAAACTACATGTATATTTTAATACTTAATGGAAATCCTCGTTGATGTTACACATATCATGTATGAGAAATATGCGAATTGTCTTTGAATTATTAACAATATAAGACCCATCTAGTTCACCAAGAAAAAATTAACCAAGAGTAAGAATCGAAAATCTCAACGGATCCATTGAACTCTTCAACTATCTTAATTACTATCGACTTTTTTTAAAACGTATTGCGTCATCAGCGTGACTTTTTTCGTTTTACAATTATATGTACGAAGTTTAAATCTGTCTCGGTTCACGATAACTTGGGAACGAAAGAAAATAACTTTTCTAAACTAATCGTAAACCGTACGAGCCGCCTCTGCTACTAACAGATTCGAAAGTCGGGTGCTCGGTTCGGCATACCGATCATACCAAGCAGATGTCTCGGTGTCTTAATCCCTACCAGAGCGATGGCGGCGCATTCCCGCGCGGGAGCAGGAAGCGAGGCGGAGACGGTCGTACGTCCTCCGGGCGGGCTACAAACTACAGCGATCACGTTCTCGAACATTACAGAGGGGAGACGCGACGTCGCGCGGGTCGTCGCTTTTGTCTAATTGCGTAAGTAAGAGCCGCGGGTGGGAGAGGAGAAGACGGAGAGAGAGAGAGAGAGAGAGAGAGAGAGAGAGAGAGAGAGAGAGAGAGAGAGAGAGAGAAGTAAGACCAAGTGCGCGTCCCTTGCATGCGAGAGTGAAAATTACGGGGCGAGCTAGCGCGCGAGCGCTAGAGTCCGCGCACGCCTCCGATTTGTACTTAGCAGTTTGCCCGCCCTTACCCGAGCCCACCGCCCCCCCCCGCGAGCTCGCGAACGAAGTTCCTCCGACATTCTTCGGGCGTACAATGCGAGCGACGAGAAGACGCGACTACGCGGGAACGAGCGGCTACGTAGAGCGAAGTCGAGGACGGGCTTGAGGGAGACAATTGCGCGCCCGACTTAAGCTCCCGCGTATCCGCGAGCTGCCCTCGCCGCTCCTCGCCTCTCTCGTTTTGGCATCGCCGTGTTATTATTACATCCTCCCGCGCGAGCTCGTACTCCATACCCCCCTCCCGCCCCTCCTCGCGGTGCGTCTCTCGCGCCCTGCCCTTGCGACGCGCGCCGCACGCTCGGTCTCGCGCTGCCTAGATGAGCGAGGGTTAATTATCTTCGATCGTGCCGCGAGTCGCTAGACGCCGCGTAGGCGACGACAAGGGTTTGTTTTTTTTTTTTTGTTTTTGTCAATCTTATAATTTTAGACAACTTTTCCAAACGACGATGATATAGAATTTGCGAATAACGAAGTTTCGAAATTCCACGTCGTTGGTACTAGTTTTTTTTTTTTTTACAACCGTAAACTACAGCGGTATTTCTTACAAAAGACCAACTTGGAAGATACGAACGACGATGCACTTGTTCGGGTCTTGAATACTCGGCCCCGTAGGACAGGATAATGCGGGAATGAAATTCATTATATGCATTTGATATAAAATGGCTCGCAAAATGACTGGTCAAAGAGACGCGAAGTCATACAATATACCTTCACAAAGACAATCTTATACTCCTATCAGAACTTTATGTATGTCTTTCATATCTAACAATAGCGCCGCTTGATCCTCTTGTTAGCGATGAAGAACGAAATGCCAAAGAGACGCTTCTCTTTTATTACTGTGAGGATAGCAAAGGACATACTGAAACTACAGAACGCCCCTCCCTTCTTTCTAAATTTTCCACTTCATTCGGAAGCTTACACAATAGTCCAGGGCCCCCTTTGAGAGCTCTTTCCTTTATATAAGACTTTTTACAGAAAATTTCCAAGTGCATTTATATTACCAACTCTTGAACTACCAATGCGTAGTAAATTAATTTAAACAAAAGAGACAAAAGTACCATTTACCAGATTGGATGAAACACAACGTACACAAAGATATAGACGTGTATGTTTGTTTTTTGTTTTTTTTTTTTTTTTTATTAAGAGAAGAAAAAATTATTTATCTGTGAAAAACTACTCAGAAATCTGAGAGAAAGTTATTTTTACATATATTCTAAAACTACTCAACAATTTGTTATCGAACAGGCTGTAATGAAACACAATATAATTATTAATTGCAGAAAAATAACGGAATGATTTTTAGTAGATAAAAAGACCGGCGCGCGATCGTCGACTTTGAATATGTATACGTAATTTATTCAATTTGATAAATAATAATAAATAAATATTACTAACTGCGAAAAATAACGGCATTATGTTATAATACAAGATCTCTTGAATATAAATATATAAATTTGGAATTTAATCGAATTGAATGAGTGACTCTTGGTTAGTGTACTCATAAAATAGCAGAATCATCTATTTCAATACAAATTATATATACATATATATATATATATATATATATATATATATATACATTTAAATATGTGTGCATTTATTTATTGATCAACCATATAACACTGAATGAAAGCCGAAATTTAAGTCGTATTTTAAAATTTCGTTCTTCGTTTTGTATTGTTTGAGCAGCAGCAAGCCCAGCAGCAGGCGCAGCAGCAACATCCGCAACAGCAGCAGCAGCAGCAACAGCATGTGCAGTCGCAGGTCAGCTCGCCCGGGAGCGGGAACTGCGTCAAGGTCGTCGGCGGCAGTCCGTCTCCGGGGAACTCGTCGTCGCCGACCATCGTCACGATCTCGAGCAAGTCACCGGCGGAACCGAAGCCGGTCGAGTGCAATTTGTGCCATCGGAAATTCAAAAACATACCGGCCCTCAATGGCCACATGAGACTGCACGGCGGCTACTTCAAAAAGGTTGGTTCGTCGGCTTCGCTCGTCGGTGCTTTCCTTTCGCCGATAGTGCATTTAATTCATTGGAATTGCGATAATATACTGCGCCGGGAAGTTGGATTATCATTCTAAGAACGAATTTTTCACTCTCTATATATATTTATCAGTTATCCATCGAGAAGGATCGAAATGAATTCCGCTTGACGACGACAATTAAAGCAATTGAAAAGCCTGCATTTCAGCCGCGAGGGATATTAAAAACCCGTTACGTTGGCGACTAGAGTCTATTTTTTTGCACCCGCGGTATTGCGCATATAACTGACGTGGGCGCGCGTACGTGATCTGGCGCACCGCTTTATTACTATAGTGGGATTATGGAAGCTCGGACGTGATTCATTGCCCAAGGATTTTCGGAATTGATAGGCCTAATATACTGCAGTCGAGGCGAAGCCATTTTTAATATTTAATTGTACCATCGGCCTGTCGTCTTAATTTAATAGTTTTACATTTTATTTACATTTCTCTTCTTTTGTTCTTGTTTGTTGCTTTTTTTTGTTTTGTGTAGAAATTTATTTAATTTATAACAATATTTTTTCATCGTACAATTGTAACAATGGATGTTTAGAAGCCCAACTTTTAGGTGCCATTTGATAGTTCGGTATCCTACTTATGCATACAGAGCGATTATTCTTTTTTTTATTCTTAAATGACCGAAAAGTTTTTGCATCCATTGTAAAAATAAGGATTCAAGTAAAGATATATTTTACACTAATTTAAAATTTTTTTATTGTAATTAAAATTTCAATGTCAATTTTCACTAGAATTAAAAGATGACAAAAATGAAATTTTTTGAACCTTTTTCAACCTTTAAAGCTGGCATTTTATAAAATCGATTGTTTACCTCTACGCACATGAAAAAGACTTAAAGTGTTCATGTTAATACTTTTAATTAATTCGAATATAAGTTTTAGTAATTCAAATAATTCTATACAAAAAATACTTATTTGAAAATTAATATTTAAATACTAATATTGTTAAATTTTGAGAAGATAAATAAAGTTTGTAATTTTCGAAAATCATAAATTTTCGATAAAACGCATAAAGTACGTGAATCTCCTTTTACAACGTCACGGCATGATTTAATTTACAGTCATAAATCGATCAGTTCTAGCTGTTGCTATAATCAACCATTTTTTACTGTAAGCTTATAATTTTCATATTATAAAATCCATAATGAAAATCTAAAAATCCATTGATGTCATTTTAACCCGCTTAATCTTGAATTAGTATAAAATTAAAAAATTTTTACACATAATTGTTGGGAATAGCATACGAATCCATAAATACCAAAAGTCCAGAGATACCAATAAATACGTAAGATTAGTTTACATTCTTTTTATTTTCTGGCCGACGGATTAAAGTAAAATTTAAAATTGACATTTAAATATTTGGACGGACGATATTTTATGAACGAAATAGGATTTATACACTTCGACACATTTATCGATTAAAAATTTGTCCTTTTGGACCCGTTCAAGGCTGGATTGAAGTGGAATATGGAAATTAGCTTTCCAAGGATTTTCATAAGTAACCATTAAATCAAAAATCCAATTCATAACATACGCAATTTTGAAGTTATTGCTGAAAACGTAAAAATCACATTTTATCCATTTTCACCCCTTTAGGAACGATTTTGAGTAAAATATTTTCTTCAATAAACCCTAAAATCTAAAGAATTAAAATAGAAACTTTGTAAGTTCAGCAGTTTCATCGCGGCGTTGCTGAGTAAGTAAGTGGCTGTACTGCACACTATTTTTTTGATGTATTGAGATTTATTGAAAGTATTACTTTTAACAAAGAGAGTAAATTAATCAATGCGAATTACAGTTACTGCAAAGCCTGCATACATTAAAACTGCAATAAAGCATTATTTTTAAACTTGTTTACAAATATTGTAAATGTATTCTACACTTTATGACTTCATAATCATTTCATAGTTAAATATGACAAAATATTCGTTATTAGAGGTCCATCTGTTTCGTAGCTTCTTTGAAAATTTCTTTAATTTTTGCAACATAAATTTTAATTGATATAATGGGCCGGTCCGTCAGAAATGCCGAATGAACATTTAAAGTAATTTGTTAAGAATAATTAACTACACCGGAGCTAAACAATGGTGACCTATTCTTGCGCAAATTTAAACTTCCTCCTGGAACAATTTCTAAGAGCGCTAATAGACCTTCCTTGAAAATTGTCATTAATCCCCTCTCCCTGCTCCTTACGGAACCAGCGGCAAAGACGGGCTGACTCGCAAATGGCTGAAAACTTTGCCGAAGACCCAGCGCTTGCTTCGCAATTAAAATAATGGGGCTCGCCAAGATGATAAAGATGACTTAAGAGAAACAGTAGAACGGTGCTTAACAATTACCGGTACGCGCGCGCGCGTTAGCGCCCCCTCCCTCTTCCCCCTCCGCCGGTCTCGTCCTCCCCCGCAGCATTGAAATCCATTTGCTCGGAGCTTCGTATTAACGAGGATGAAAACCGCGCGTATCCAGCGAACTGGTAGAATTGCGAGAGAAAAGGGACTCGTTTCCATCGTGTCGTTTCTTTCTTTTCTTCTTCTTTTATCTCGTCTCCTCTTCTTGGGACATCTAGTTCCTTTTCTTTGGGCTCGTTACAGCGAATTCAGCGCATCGAACCTTTCCAGGAGGCGAAAGAAGAGCGAGAGGCGTTAAAGAAGGGCGACGTTTAATAAGGTCGAAAGTTGTTTGAGAGAAGAAGCTAGAAAGCCGGGAGGAAGAAAAAAGAAGTAGAAAGATCAGTGCTTTGAAGAAACTCTCGTTTCCCATCTAGCCCAACAGAGCGTCCTCTATTTTCGCTGATTAAAATATCTTAACGTAGAAAAAAGAAAACTGAAACGACATTGACGTCTCCTTATCTGCCCTCGCTTCCATTTGATTTCTTCTTCAAGCGCCATCCAATAGAACGATGCAAGACTACAGAAAACCGAGAAAAAAGCCGAAAAGCGATTCGATCGGAAACGGATTTGGCGATAAGTTGATGATCGAATCCAAATGAATTCAGTCGCCAACTCCACGAAAAAATAGGGCTCGGGACTCGTTGCGAAATTTGCACCAATTCTTCCGTAGACTGGCGAGAAACAAGCGGCAGGAGGTATATGAGAGTACCGCACTGGGAGTTATTGACAAGTTTCCATGGATCTCTGTAGGGAAATCAAAATTGATGCACGTTGAGAAAAATCTTCGTAACGCGAAGCGGCAAAATGCAGTTTTATGAGTGAGTCCATTAATGGATTTCAATGATGAGGCGAGGTTTCGATTGTTCGTGGTAGACTTTCTAGGAAAAACTTGGAAATTACTTTGGATAATTTTCGAAATTACTCGACGTGTAATATACTCAGATCAAATTCAAACATAGGAATTAAATAAAAACTAATGGCGATGTAAATTTTTACACCTTAACTCCAAAGACATTTTCATGACAACATAATATTATAAGAAAAGGTCGTTACGTTTTTCGATAATATATTTACAACCCATTACACGTAACATACTGTTACAGTCAGACTCTTCCATTTCATCGTAAATTAAACAACAATGTATAGCTCTTCTATAATCCTTTCAAATAACGATGATTACCGACCGCTAATGAGTTCGGTGATGCGCGAAAATTCAATTTAACCATTAAACCCTTTCATTTTGCCCCGGCGCCCAAAACATCCGCGAGAAAAGCCTTCGCCCCTCCCCCTCGACCCCGTGATAATACACGACCTGGACCATCCTATTAACCAAATCCCTCGTTCGCCAGAGCTCGTGATAATATTATTGTCCGAGAGAGCGCGTCCAGCGCTGGATAAAAGACCGCGCGAGCTCGCGAAGGATTGTATCCATGCCTCCTCCTCCCCCCTCCCCGTCCGGCGGCCTATACGCCGCAGCGCAGAGCTTACGATGGGACGCAGCCCGGGCATTAGGCACCGAAGTGCGTCTTCATTGACTTACGCGATACTCGATAATTGGAAGGCGATAGGGGCCCGACAGGTCCGCCGCGCCGCAATCCTTCATTATCCCTGGGCGCACCGCGCAGCCGCACACCCCCTCTCCCACCCTTCGCGTTGTCCACCGTGCATACAACGCAAGGCCTGGGCATAAATCTCCGTCCGCGAAAGGAGGAGGAGGAGAGAGAGAGAGAGAGAGGGAGAGAGAGAGTGGCGCGAGGATGAGCAAGGGAGGATGGTCATAACCCCCCGCCGCCCCCGTTGTCCGCATTTGGGAGATCGATCGTATTATGAGTAGCGGCTGAGTCGCGCGGCTGGAGGGGAGAGGTTGGCGGGATCAGCGGCGCACACAGGAGCGCGGCACTCGCGCGTCTCGCGCGTACGTACACTTCGTATCCGATCAATATTCATGGCGCGGACGCCGTACGGCATACGTCAAAGACAGAGTTCAATTTCGTACGTGATCTATGCCGGTGCATACAGGCGCCCGTGCCGCTGCTGCGTACGCCCCTGCGGCGAAGGTGCGGACGCCGGGTGGAAATTGGGGTTCCGCGATCGCGGGTCTGGGCGCGCGCTCGTCCTCGGAGACGTTTCTTCCACCTCCAGGAGGTGGCGCGGCGGACGAGGCCGCGGGCGGCGTTCCCCAGCGAGCGATCGCCCACCCGCGGGAGAGTGGATTATGCGCCGCAGGCCTCGGCACCTGGAGCCCGTCGGTGAAGCTGATATATAGCAGTGTTATGATAAATTGTCGGATGGGGAGGAGAGCGCGTAGCGAGGCTGCGAGAGCCGCCGCTGGTTCGCTGGGCGAAAGGGCGGGGGGGGGGCGGTAGGTATCGGAAACACCTGAGAAAGATGGTACTCCTCGTCGACGTTCTTGGATAATATCGTTGATATATCGCGTTAAATAACGGGAATTTTATTTTTTACAAATTGTGCGAATATTGAACTTCAATGCTCGAGGTATTCGAGGGATTTCACATGCGTCAATTTACCTGCTTATCGAAATCATTTCATCTTCAATGTATGCATAATTACAAAACTGTATATTGAATTTTTTTTCTTGAAATGTTATTTCTTCCGATTTCAATAAAGGAAAATATAATATTTCAAATAATAAAATAGAATATCATAAGAACAAAAGAACATTCAGTCCTAAAGCCTTACAAGGCTAATTTTAAAGTCAATCAGAGTTTTCTCGCTCAATCTGTACCAAATGCGTCTTCCCTGTATCGTAACTTCCCTGTATAAGTAAAATACTATGTCGTTTATTAATTTCATGTTTTAATAGAGATTTTGATTCTATAAATTTTATGCTTATTTGGTATGCAATGATAAATATTTTTCTCTTTTTTTTCTGTAATACTTATTGAGATTATGAAAAAATGAAGATAAATCTTTCTTGACCCTGTAAGTTTTTTCTTTTAATGTAAATACCAAGGATTGTATTTGATTGATATTTATGAGAATTTTCGGGAATAAATAATGCTTTTATGCCCTTAGAACTAAAAAACTACAGTTTATAGATATAGTGTCGAAAGCCTTCAGAGGTGCATCCACATTTCACACGATTAATTTTCAATTTCGGCGTAGTTGTTAAATGCAAATTTTCTAGATCTCTTATTGCATGAAAATCCAGTATTATAAACGAGCGCAGTTCGTATCATAATTAATTTCTGAATTATCATGTATTAATATTATCAACTGAACAGCAACGATGATCAGTTCGTAATTAAGAACTTAGAGATCCCAATATCCTAATCCGAGTGTATCAAGTAGAAAAGATTATACATTTAACAGGCATCAGAACTGTTATATACTCACATTGAATGAATAACAAATCTGATTAATCTAAGCCATACAGTATATCAAGCAAATTTTGTTAAGCCCATTCTACTTCCAATTTCATGGGGTTTAAGGTTACTATTATCTAACAAGCTATTCCAAAATAACTCAATAAATGTTAGCTTTCAACTAAATCTATCAATAAAATAATAAAAGAAATTGATTAAATTATTTTCCTCGCGGCTAAACAATCATTGTTATAATTATTCGTTTACTGATGTACTATTCATCGAGAAAGTACTCCATGGAGTAGATTACAAGCACCAAGCTACTAGCGAATCCAACGTACAGAGATGACATTATCAGAGAGCGATATGAAGGCCTAATGCATAAATCCCTCCTATTAGACGGCCTCGTGTCTTCCCGTCCCGTTCTCCATATATCGCATATGTTGAAGACTTCGTTAATGGCCACGTGCATTAGCTGTACTTACTATTTGACTAGCAGCGCTTATGCCGCCTCACAAGTAATACGCGGCAGAGAAGGACGCGGACCGACCACCCGATATTTTAATTAGCATCGCTGACGCCTTCGCTTCTTGGATTGCGATTTTTTATTTGTTTAACGTTACATTATTCGCTCTCTCTCTCTCTCTCTCTCTCTCCCTCCCTCTTTGAATATCTCGCTCTCGCACACTCGATAGAACAATACCCGCACACCTACAGACCAAGGGTAATTCGAAAATCCCGGGAAAATTACAGGGGACGCGAATAAGTGCACACCGGCAGCGTTTAATTGGAGGCGATCAGGGGTCGGGGGAGGGGGTCGGAAAGTACAATGTTCGACGCAAGTGCGGGGCGGCAGCTGCGCGAGTCGTGTTAAAAATTCAAGCGGGACGCCGCGAGGACAACGAGGACGACGGTGTCTATTAATGCGCCCCGCGGACCGTTCTAATTTCGCTTGTCGCGCGTTTTTGCGCAGCCCGAGAATACGCTCGTTGCAAAATGGGCTGAAAATTAACAATCGCTCTAACACAGTTACAGTTGGATAAAGTCCCGGTTTGGCTCGAATTCGTCGTTAAACGGTTTTTGGCAGCTCGCGCGCTCAACTCACAGGCCGAAAATTGCGCGTTCAATTGGGGCAGAAAAACATTATCCTCGGGCGGATTTCATTGTGCGTTTCGATTGAATCAATTTTGTAATTATTGCGCACGCTACGTTTGTTTCATATATAATTGAAAAGGCTTTGTTTTGCTTTTGTTGATGTTGACAGGACGCCGAGAATAAAAAGAGTGAGAAGAAGGAAGTCGTCGGCCCACCACTGCAGACTGCCTCCGTTAGCGTTCGAGCCCTCATAGAGGAAAAAATCATTCAAAAGAGAACGACAGGTAAGGGAAAAGGCCCGTTAAATCATTACCATTTCTGCTCTCTTATAAACGAAAATATATGTAAAATGAAAAAAGGTTTTGTTTTAATGAAAAATTTTTTTTTTTAATAAAACACGTATTCTTTCATTTTTTTCCTAAAAGCAAACCAAAGTTAATGCTAAAAGTCTAATCAAGAAGCAATATTTTAAACTGTTCTTGCTGCAAAGTATTTCATATAATTGTATAATTAACTTTTTTTGAGAACCATAAACAAGCATTATTGATCTTTTGTGAATAAAATGATCAATTAAAACTCTAATTCAAAAAATGAAATATAATTTGATTTATAAATTATTATAATTTTCAAAATTAATTTGGGAACACCGCCCATAACTGAAGCAATTAAATTACCATCTTCTCAAAAAATTGTTTTTATCGTTTGACCTTTGATAAATCTATTATAAATTCGACTGCAATTTAACAAATATATTAAAGATTCTAACTATCTAGAATTTCTAAATGGCTTTTTATATTTGAATTTCGCATTATTCCACTTTTTTTTATTTCTGCATTTATTCATCAACCTTTTTACTATAATAACTGAAAGAAAGAAGGTACATAAGTGTTTCCGTAACAATGCAAATAATCAGCAATTCCATAAAAACATTCTTCATACAAAATAAAAGAATAATAGACAAGCCACACAATAGAAAGGCCATAAATATCTGCTTACAAAAATCCAGAGAATGGGCAAAATCCCATGAAACCGAATCTCTTTCAAGATCAATACACATCCATTCCCTGTCTAGCGCAAGAAATATTAAACTGGCGCACTGATGGCAGACGAAAAGCTTAAAAATCGCAAAGTTAAGCCCCCTTCCTCGTCCTTCCAATCCCACGAACAGAGTTCTAACTCCCTTTTCCGTACCTTACCCACCACAAACACATATCCTTTTTACTTCTCTGATAGGACTATATATATATATATATATATATATATATATATATATCCGTGGGCATATAAACGGATTTATAGAGAATGGAAAATGGGAGAAAGAGGAGCCATACGCACACGTACATATATAGAGGCCCGTGAGCCGAAGAGGAAAACTCCCGCTCCGTGGATGGAGCGCGGAACGAGACAAAGAAAGAAAACGTTGACCTGGGCGAGTTCCAGCAATAATTTATTGAGCGCGCACGCCTGAATATTTCTCGCATTGTCCACGTCGGACCGATAAATCAAAGCGCGAGCTCGCAACGCCCGCCCGAAACCCGCTGAATCCAGGCTCGCGCGCCGGTGAGCGGGCGCGCTTGTAACAAAACTACGCGTCGTTAACGATTTATGCGCGATTTCATCCTTCGTTGCTCGCACTCTCGCCAAAGGAAGATAGAGTAATACAGAGAACAGAATAGAGACAGATGGAGAGAATGAGAGAAGGAGGGAAGGAAAAAGAAAGAGGGAATTAGATAAAGAGCTAAATCTCGCTGGAGGAGGGGAGATTGCGAAACAGATGAAAGGACGATGCATGCACCTCATTCTAGTTAAACTTCTTACGACTAGAACACCTCCGCCCTTCCAACGCCCTATTCGACAAAGCTCACTTAGCTTTATGGCGTCGGCTGCGTTTATAATTCAGTATATATACATGTTCAGTGCATGGCTGTCTGTAGTAGATGCACTAAACGTAATTTTAATGGGAAAAACCCTGAAATAAGGTATTTTGCTGTCGCAGTAATATGATTTACTACTATTAACTTATTTGTATGTATATAATATATATAAATTGTGATTCAAGTTTGAAATTCAGCAAAAAATTGAAAATATTCTTTAAAGCTATATTTGCGGTGTTGTTGCATTCACTAAATATAACATAACTATTGAATTTAAACTAAATACTCGTTAATGTTTAAGTAAGATTTGTAAATCATTTTTCAATTGTATTATTTGAAATGTTAATTAAAGTTGATAATCACCACTTTCAAATACAGGCTTGAGGAAAACGTGACTGAAATGGATAAAAAAACAAACGAAAATGATAGTCATATCATAACTAATAAGATTTTAATTTTGTCATTTTTCACATTTATTGTACAATTTTCTGAAAATTTTACTATCCATCTACCATATTCGGTTAGAAAATAAAGTGAACGTTTAAGCCTCTGGTCGCCATGTTGCTCGATTTTGCGGGATCCCAAATCCTGGAACAATCTCACAATATGCAAGAATATCATAAACTTAGACGAAACTACAGTCAGCCAAAATAGATATCCGTTCTCGAAAAATTGGAGGCAGCTGATAAAAATTAAGCCCTAAAATTACGTCGTCGCCAGAATAATTTTGTTAGTAGTGGGAGGATTTTGTTTGTTTTTTTTTTTTTTGTTCCTGAGCGCGTTTATATAAATGCGCGGTGGTTATGGCTGCATGGTCTTTGCGATAGTGGTTTGACGCATTGAACCTCGCATGTCGCGCTTTTGTGTGTTCAGTGTCACAAAAAGCGCTGGAATTGTACGTGGAATAACGTCAATCGACCATTTATCGATGATTAATATTTCATATATGACTTATTCATATTTGATAGTTTTTAGGCGTTACTAATCTTTTCAAGTTTATAATATTATCTTCAAAACATCGCGAGCATTAGCTGGACGTTGTAAGTAGTACGGATCGGCATCTAATCGGGCAGATCATGTTTAAAACGACATTCCTTTCAGATAGAAGTTTTCTCACGTTATAAGTCTTAGAATTCAAATTTATTCTTGGCAATAGTTACATGGTAAAATGTGTAATGTGGCAGATGAGAGATCCATTTCTCTATCAATTTAATATAGTTCAGGTCCAATACAATGAAATGAAGTCCTTTTTTAAACCAAATATCGCGGCCAATTATGACGTTCTGTATTTTCCGTCCAGCATCAGAAGAATCGCATAGTTATTTAGCGAAGCGTATTCCGAATATATAGGAATTTGTAAACAGTAAGAAATTAAATACCACGTGTATGATGTAAGTATTAGACAATTGGATTTATGCTCTTAGGTAGAATGAATTAATTAACTGAATCGCCGTACAGTTTTGTAATGCTAAAAAAAATACCGAAGCTATTTCCCGGCTTGACGTGTGACTGCGCAACGCTGTACTAAATATGATTATTGAGTAAATAATTTCTGCATAATGACCTGCAGTGGATTTGACAACCCTCCCCTTTCTCATCTTCAAGGAAGTTTGCCCGTATCCTTCGTCAACGGTCGTGTCGAAGGCGTGTTGTTGAAGAATTCTGACAAAAAATACACTAGAATGCTGGTCGCGTCTGAAATTTTTAGATGATTAAAAATAATTGAAGTAAATGTAATAATTATAATAAATAATTATGGCCGTAGTCTGATGCTGCATTAGTTTAAAAAAAAAAAAAAACTGAATGGATTTTCAAAGATTATCAAAAAAATTTTCACAGCTAAATTTATATTAAATATCAAAGACAAAAGCGATAATTTCAAACGATTTTCGCTATCACCAAATACTGATGAAATTATTCTAAATCTTTCACGCATTTGCAGCATTAAAAAATTCACCGACACGCTTTAAATCATAGATTCCATCGTTATGCTTTTATTTCCCTTTTGCGCGCGTTTTTTTCCGTAAAATAAATATTAAAGGGAATTTCCAGGGCGGCCACGCGTTCTGCACCGGCGACGCGTGCATGTAGTTCTGCTACGCAAGCATCGAAGAGAAATTTACGACGCAGGAATATTTATGAGTATTGCTCCAGGGGAGGCGGCTTCCGCCCGTTCTCCTTCGGTCCCTATCTCCCCTGTCTGCCCACCTTACTCTTTATACCACCGAAAATCCTTTACGATTTTCGAGTCTGTGCTCATTTCTACGTGTGTGTCTATTATATATATATTGATGTGTTCGCTGTGTTGTAGAGAAAATCAATAAAGTATTACGATATAACGTCCACGATCGTAGTCGACAGAGCACAAGATGAGATCCAAAAAAATCTATGTCTGTAGTACAATATTGTAGGAATAGATAACGCTAGCGAAATTGGACTTTGTTGCTTGTATTTTGAAGCTGACGCATAGTTCAAATTCTTCCTTGGAAGTCTCTCAACACGCTACTATGTATCTCTTCTTTGTATACTCCATTGATTCCAAATCGATGCATTATGTGTTCCTTTGGCGTTTCACCAAGTATCTCAGTTATCGGTCTTTTTTGTTATCAGTTTAAAGAACCGTTCATTCAACAATTATTAATCTGTTTTCTGCTAATACTTTTGTTATAAAAAAAATTTCGAATAACGTCAACTAATACAATGAACATTCAGGTAGAAAATATCTTAAGAATTTACAGATTGACAAATTGTTTAATTGCAGATCGAATTAATTTAAATCTCTGAAACCTACGAAACAAATATAAATATTATTTTCATTATCAATTAAAAATTTAACAATTTTCTTAAATTTCGGAAATATTTTTAAATATATACTTCATCATGTTAGTTTATTTAGCCATATGCTTCTTTTTTCCCCTGAGTAAGCAGCTCTTCAATTCAAATATTTACTTGCTTTCCCTCTTCAACTGATTGAATATCTTTCCCTTTCATTCCTGCTTCGCTGCACTGATTGAAACATAAGCGAGGAGAGTGCACAGACGCACTCGACCCAATCATCGTACCGATGCGACGCACGCTCATCTTGACGTTTTACTCGTTCGAATGACCAAGCAAGTCTGTTGGAAATTGCAAAGCAGGATTGCATCTACTTTCTCTTTTTAAATTTCCTGCGACTATCTCCCCGACTATTTTCTTACGCGGGCTTTCCCCCAAGTAAACTGTCTTTCACTTTATTTCTCTACCTCTCTGACTCTATTTAATTTCAATAACTTCGGTTAATATTAGAGGTATGAATACATATTGAATAGAAATAAATACCTCGTGAAAAATACATAACAGCAAAATTTTGCAAATTTTAATGAGCTCAGTACTAGACGTCATTAGATTTCAAAATCGAGTTATAAAATATTTCGATGCTAATATACATACACTATAATTACATGGCCATATTCATTCCATATTAAACATTGCTTTTCTGCAATTTGATTAAAGTTAACGTTAATTCAGTTTTTCTTGTTGTATTGTACTTTAGTTGCAAATATCCGACCCTCATAATAAAAGGAATTAGTATGAAATAATGTTGTTTGTTTATTGAGCGATTTGTAACATGGGAGTCGAATTTATATTTATATATTTACAGGTAGTAGGTAAACACTTTATCGCAATGATCTTAAAATCTTAAAAAAGAAAATATATATTAAATTGATCTTAAAAAAGAAAATATATATTGTATACTCCATGATCTATCTACTAAAATTCAGATTGTTGTCATAAATGAAAAAATTAGACATAAATTTAATCATCAGTTATTAGTAAAACGTTTATTATTTTTTATAAATATAACTGTACATTCTATGAAACATGATTTTTAAAAGGTTAGACACATTATATAACGTCAATTCATTAAATGCTTGTCTATAGAAAATTTTAATCATACATATTTATCAATATTTAGCATTATCATTACAGTAGGTAATTCATATATGTAATTTTTTTATAGCAACAGATGCCAATATCGCACAGCAGCAGCGCCCAACGATGGCATCATTTGGAAGTCAAACAACAACGGGGACATCCACGATAGATGTCGGTCAGCAACAGCAACATATCGTTGGAAAGATGAGTTTTGCGATACCGGCTCCACCACCACTTTCGGGCAGCGATAAAGTTCGCCGATTGTCGGATAGTGAGCACTTTAGACAACCCAATGTTACAATTACCAGCCACATGACTTCTGTCCAAAAACAGCTACAGGAGGCCCAAACGCAGGCGCAAGCACAAGCTCTCGCTGACATGATTCTAAAGGTGAAGATCTCTTTTTAGTGACTTTGATAATATCAGTTTTTTATTTAAGTAAATTAAATGAGTCAAAACTAAAATTCGACCAGAGCTAACAAAATATATTCAATAATATATTTAAAAATTAAAAAATATAAGTTTTTTATGCAAATCAAGTTCCTCTAAATTTTAAAATAACGTTCCTCCTGAGTTATCTCACATAGTATTCGTTAATAAAATAAAAAAATAAATAGATAATAAACGGACTCTCTATTTTCGCAGGGCACGACAAAAATGGCAGTAAAGCGTGCTACTTCAGATCCAGGTCAGCGGGTTCAGTTAACCTATCAAACTGCTGCTGTGCAAAACAATAACCTACCGCAGCAGATTAATGTACAACATCAGCATCAACAATCCCCTGTAACAGAGACTTTCACTATGACCGGGTATCCAGAAGATGGTGGTTACTTTAGTCCTAGTCTACAAGATGAAGTCTTTCAACAGGTCACATCCGTACCTGATAGTGTATTATTACAAGCTACACAATTAGATGCTCTACAAGTGAGTTGGGCGCATTTTTAAAGCTTTTTAAAATGTTCTTGATGTTGCTCATATTAGCTAAAGAAATATATATATATATGCTTATTAAATATTCAATTATCCTTTACAATTCAATAGTTTCAGTCATCAACTTTACTACAAGATCAGACAGGCAATGACACACTCCAAGATATTAATCTTGAAGAGCGTTTTTCTTCTCAACATACAGTTAATCCAGATCTACAGGCTCTCGTCAATTCGCCTTTACCCGACTCTCTTGCCGAGTTTAGTACTTATGGGGCTAATTACAACGATGGTTCACATACTCTTCCAAGTCAATCGCCTCTGCCATCGCCTCTTACACGACATGATAGTCCGAGTTTTACATATCCAACACCACCAGCCAGTCAAGAAGGCTTACTAAGTGGTACAATACCACTTCTTAGCCCTCAAGAAGATAGTGATGCAGTACATTCAGTGTCATCGCCACTTTCAGCTGCCTTTTACAGTACTAGCATGTCTTCAGCTGCGGCTATTGAAGAAGCATTAAGCGAAGTTCTACCAGATGAGACCGATGCTGATGGAGCGGATTTATACGGTTCAGGTTGTCCCAATCCTCACTCACCATTACCCAGTCCATTATCAGCTACTCCAGCACCTTCGCCTCTTTCATCTCTTCCACCCTCATCAGTCTCTTCACCAGGACCAGGTAGTTTCACTAACACCAATTTTCCCATGTCGCCTCACCATGCACTTCAAAATCAAATGATGCCAAATTCTGAAGATCCCTTACTCTCGTCAAGTCCGAAAGATTTTGGAGCTGGGAGACGCAAATTTGAATATCAGTCCTACAAACTTATCAGCAACCAGAATCTGATGGATTTTGGGCTGGGAAACGGAGGAGTTGCGGGAATAGTTCTTGATAATAATGGAGAATTCAAGCTGATACAAACATCTGGATTACAAAAAACAAATATGTATGTACAATCTGGTGCATTAAGTCCGGCTGTAGCTTTTAGAAAGGAAATTTGCCTAGCAGGGCCCAAAATTGAACAGGGAAACCTCAACGTTAACATGGTCAACAATGGAAATTGTATGAATATACCGAATCAACTATATCAACAGACGCAAGTTCATCAGGTAAATTAATTTTTAGCAAATAGCCATCAATATTTTTAATTATCGTTTACTTGGTATTATAAAAGAAGATAGATGCTTCTTGAAGAGCACTTGAAAAAATGAGAAACTGATTTGAGACTGCCATTGTCTTAGTTTGATCTATTTTTATTGATACTTAAGATAATGAACTACTACTGTTTTATAGTAAAATATTAGCTAATATATCTATTGTATCAAACTATTTGATAACAATTAATTATAAAATGAATATTGAAAAAACTAACCGCCCCATTAATAATTACAGCAGGCTATAAATCCAGCTAAATTTCTCATCCAAACCAACCCAGCAACGAAGCTCAATCTCAAACATAAGGCGTTAAATTCCCTACCAATGCCAATTGACCAAGTCAAAGAGGAGGAAATCCTAGATGAAGACGTATTCCTGAGTCCCAGCAGTATCCCAATGACTGCTTCAGGTAGTCCAGCACGTCATCATAAAAAAAGGCCACGATTGAACTGTCCACAATATAGCGGTACATCTCTAAGCAATGGTTCGCACTCCTACCCATCACGATTACGGCGTGCGTGTGATAGGCATTGGGATAGTAGTTATACGCCCCCACCAATTCTTGATCCATCAAGACCTGGATCAGGTTTATATGCACGATTACACCAAAATGAAAGAGACTCTGGAGAGTTCAGTTCAGATGATTCGCAAGGCAATGACGGACCACCACCAAGGATCAACATTGGAACAAGATACCAAGCAACTATACCCCAGGTGCTAGATAATGATACAGACAGACTTGTTACAGAGCCAGAAATGGATCATTTACTCTGGGATCCTGGCATAGATAGTGCTCTTACTGAAACTGAATGTAAGCTTACCATTTCCACTTTCTGTAATTTAACATTATATTTCACAATACAAATATAAAAAATCTAGTAGATTCATATATATGATGTAAACAAATCTTTAAATTTAATTATTATTTTTAGTGGAAATGTATCTTCAATTTGCTTGCTGTGCTGCTGCTCCTGGTGGTGGAAGAAATAAAGAATACGCCCTTCATCTTTTACATATATGTAGAGGCAATATTCGAGTAAGTACGAAAAATCAAGATGCTAAACAATAAAATTTTTAATTTGATTAAATATTTATTCAATAATTTTAAATTACTATCAAAATATGAATAATTTAACTGTATAATTTTTTATGTTCTTGAGTAAAATAAGTTAAGAATCATTATTCTCTTAAATAATAATACTATTCCATACATTTTCATAATAACTTTCTATTTCTATAGGAGGCAATGCTGAAACTAATGAGACCAACGCCACTCTTAGCATCAGATCATCCATTACGAAGCTATGAATGCCAAGATTTAGATCGCTGGACATCTTATGAAATGGATACATTTTACCAAAGCTTATTGAAATACAACAAAGATTTCTTGGCGATAGCTAACGATATCGGAAGTAAAAGTTCAAAGCAATGTGCACAATTTTACTACTTTTGGAAAAGACTTTGTCCAGATGAATACAAGAAATTGCAATTACGATACGGCAAACCTAAATTTAAGACCGAGTACTACAGAGACAGTAAAGATACAAAGGATCTGCAAGATGCTATCGCGGCAGTTACGAATCTGGACTTCAGCGAAGGAAAGTCCATTCTTCATCGAACCTTAGTAAGCTATTACGAATTGTTTTGTTGAATTTTTTAGAGAATATGTTTCGTTACTGACAAATAATAGAAATATTTTAATCTTATATATAGATATAAGAGTAAATAATTTATAGAACTGCGATATAATTCTATAGTTTAACTAATTAACATAATTAATTCAGATGCAAACGACCAATGAGAGAGAAAACTCTGCAACATTAACAACTACTGATGGAGAATTGCGGCTTTTTGCTTATGATTGTCACGATGTAAGTACACTCACTAAAATTAAGTTATTAAATGATTCAGTGAACAATAAATTTTCAAAAAGTGCACAATAATAACATAAATCATCGAATCATTGTTATTCAAACTACCAGTTATTGTTGTGAAAATTAATTCATAATTTATGACTAATGAAAAGAAAATAATCTTATGTATGTTCTGTCTAACTAAATCATCGGCTTTTATATTATGTGTCGCATGCATACATTATTAATCTTGTAACATTATCAGTTTTTTTAAATTTAATGCTTTAAATCTTATCACTTGAAACAATTACCTTTTTCGCATTCAGGGAATAAAATACAATTTTCTCCACATTCCATAAGCGAACAAAATAGAAAATATGTGAAAGTTATAGAATATAATATTACTATATTTGCTGTTTGACTCATAATCTCAAATAATATTTTGCTTGCATATAATATTCATAGAAATTTGTATTATGTGCCTTTCATGTGAAAAAATACAGTGTGACACACGGAAATACACGCGTTTGCGATCTCCTGATAATTGATATCCTTACTACACTAGGGTATCAAACTTACATCTTGGCAAACACCTGTTGTCCTCTCTCCTATCACATTCTAGAATTTCTCCTCTAATTGCATATTCATTTTAACTTATTTTTCATTTTTACATTAATTAATCAACCTTAGCATTTTATACAAAAAAACATTATATCATTATTACGTTTTTACTTTTTTTCACTCAAATCTTACTGGCAGCAATTCACTTAAGGGAGGGTTCGAGACGACACATGTATAAACAAAGTGAATCAATGAAAGAAAACAAGGTTTGTGTTGTGTTTGTTGTTTATTTTGGCTTTGTGTTTTCTTTGTGTTATCCAGAGCTTTAGCAGGAGTGTAACAGTAACGATGACCGGGAGTGATCGAATGGCCAGTGGCCCCGGTTGCACCGGTAAAGCCGGTGGTCCTACCGGTTGCGCCACGGTCGTCGACAACACCAACTCACAAACTCACACTAGTACCGAGCAACAACTACCCGCGCCCACCCCACTCGACTACCCCTGCAAGATTTGCGGGAAGTAAGTCTCTAAATCTCTAATCTTAACTCGTCCACTAAATACGTCTTCAAAAAATCCCAGTATATATACCTGCTGGATATATATACAATAAGTTTGCACTGTCATATTATTCGATAAATGGATAAATGGATGTCATGTCGAACAAAGTGAATATTTATAGCTTCGAAGTAGAAAAAAGAGACGATAAAAGATGCGAGAGATAGAGAAAATTGGATTAATAATTGCTTACTTTATCTTGTTGTATAATTCACTTTTTGCATAAGTAGAGTTCTATGGAATTTCAATAAATTATAATTTAATTGCACATTTACGTTAGACCTTGCACTTACAAACATTTAAGAGTAAATCCTTCAGTTGTCTTAAAATAGAATTTTAATTTCAATAAAATTTATATTGGAAAACTATATCCAATAACAGTTTTTAACAAGGTCTATTCGTGTGATCAAATATGTAAGATATTTCATACTTAAAGATAATATTCATGAATACTTGCAGTAAAATTTTTTTTTAATGTGACTGTATTTTAAACTATAATAATTTTATCTTACATATTAAACGTTCAAAAATTATTAAAAGGTTCAAAAAAAAATTCTATCAAATATCGAAAAAGAATCCATACGTCAAAGTACACTTCCAAAAAATAAAATTAAAATATAAAAAAGAACATTCAACATACATGCAAATATCAATAATACACGTCGTACAACCACATTTTATACGAATATGTGTTTTCTTTTTTCTTTTAATTGCTAGAAAGAAATTCGTTTTAAATTGCATTTCTCAGTACGATTTTGGTAACTCTTCCCTGATTCCAAGAGTATGTTTTTGTTACTGCTTTGCACTAATATTACACTAAAAGTTCATTTATTACCTTTAGCTTTCTATTAACATTGAGTTTGCATTTAATATTTATTTTTTATGTGTACATAATACAATATTTTTAATTGGATTTTTTAATTAATCTTTAAAGTAAGGTTTAAAACCTGCGTCTTGGAAATAATGAACAGTTCATAGTATTGGAAATATACTGCAATATATATTAAAGTAAATACCACTAGAAATAATCTCGTTAATTGTGCACGATAAAATTCGTTCAAATAAAAAAACTTTTGTTTCTGTAAAGAATATTTAAACGATTCCGTGAATGTTTATAAAATAAGTTTTAAATAAATATACATTAATAGGAACTAGACAAAATATAATTTCAATATAAATTTGATGTTTATTATGTATAGAGTATTCAACAAAGTGAAAAGCAGAAGTGCACACATGAAGTCTCATCGGCCAATGCCGTCATTCGATTCAACGGTGCAGGAATCTAAAAAGCTGCAGCAACAGCAGCAGCAACAGCAACAGCAGCAGCAGCAGCAGCAACAGCAGCAACAGCAATTAGCGAGCAACTTCCAAAACATTCAATCTCATCATCAGTATCAGCATCAAAATCAAACAGCCAGCCTAGAATCCCAGACTCAGCAGCAACAGAGTCGTCTGATGATGCGCGTACAAGATTTTCAGCAGAATCCGCATCAACAGCAGCAGCAGCAGCAGCAGCAGCAGCAGCAACACCGCCACCACAACCACCACCACCACCAAATTATCCCGACGAATTGCAACATTCAGACGAACCAAGTGTGGCACAATCCACCGAGGCTTCGACCGCCATAGGATGAGATACGCAGCGCGGCAACGCTGAAGATACCTTAACGAAGGCTATTTGCTCGAATCGCGTATTTGCAGCAATCGAAATGCTGCTAGATTTAACTCCCCCCAATGGTGGCGCGTCCATGAGTGAAAAAGTTAATGAAACTTGCGAGGAAAAAAAAACCATTAGCCTAAAAAGAGAGAATTACTGCAAAGTAATGAAGGATCGAAAGTTTTACATGATTTTTAAGAATATATATATATATATATATATATATATATATATATATTGTATTTATTTTAGACGATGTGATTATTTCCGTTTTCAGTCGAAACTACTGATCCAAAGAGTTCTTGACTTTTTTAAGATTTTGCTTAGACTTATTACTTTTCATTGTTGCATTGCAATGGAGCAATGGATTGAACTTGATAGATAAATATTTTCTTGTGTATGACAATTGCGGTGCGCATAGTGTGTAAAAGCAGTTTATATTTAAATTATGTTAGACTGTAGGGTTTATTCTCTCAGACACCGACGATGAAGACAAATTTTTCTTCGATTTATACGGGAAAAAGTATATAAAATATTAGTACAATACCGCCGAGTCGTGTTAAAAATGCATCATGAGAATCAAAAGTGAAATGAAAATTATTAAATCAAAACGCTAAAATCACGAAACTCTCCAACGCAAATAATCTGCGAGTCCATCGATAAAAATGGCCTACAAAGGAATGAATAAAAAATAAACGATTAAGACCTTGCTAATACTAATTTAAATTAAAAGATGCCTAAAGACAAAAGCCGAACTAAGAAAGGGAATAAATTAAAAGAGAAAAACAGAGGTACAAGAGACAATGGAAAATGATACGTCCTTCATATTCTTGCACGCGAGATTGTTCTCAAAGACTGTGCCACGTAAAGACATCACTGTTACCTGTTGCGTCTTTCTTGCACTTTGTGTATACTTTTTAGATTTAAATATTTCTTCTCCTTTTCCTTGACTGTTTTGTACTTACTATATTTCTACTTTGCTTTCGGCCTACAAATCAAGCGAACCTAGCGACCGAAATCTCGTAATTAATTATAATACCCAATCTACGACCAAAGTAAAGCAAAGAATAATTACAGTCTACGCTTTAAAAAAAAAAAAAAAAAAAAAAAAAAAAGTTTCATTGTCTATGCATGAATCAGAACAGAGAATTTAGCAAGGTAGAAGATTAATTTAGAATAATGATTATATGGTGCTTTAAATGCGTTCTACCTACATCTATAAATGCGATTGGCCAATGAAAATATTTCAGTCGCCTGGTTCAAAGTGATAAATGGCTCCTCGTTACACGGAACCCACTTGTTGTACTTACTCCTCTAGATATATACATGCATATAAATATATTTCAACTGATCCTCGGCGTTAAAGTGCTTTAAAAGTCTCTAAGGCACTATAAGCAATGGCCGATATTTCGAGGATCATTAGTTTTTCGTTATTAACTATTTTGTAGAAACTTGGCGTACGGTAAACTTAAATTTAAAAAATTTAAATATGTTTACACATATATGTATATATACATATGTAAACATATTGTTTATGTACCATAGGTATTTAATGTATATGTGTATAGAATCAATAATTATTGATGTAATTTAGAATCAATTTATTATTCAATCAGTGAGGGATAACACGCTGTTAATGTTCAATCGGACGTGTAATACGGATCTGAGGAGAGAAAAACGAGTCAGTTGCACACTTAAATTAAATTAAAAAACCCAAGGCATGCATATACATAGCAAATGTATTGTTTACACAGTTATTGCGCATAATATCCGCATAATAAACAAAGCATAAAAATTTTAAAGACTTGCACATAAGAATCAACTATAATAATTTGTTATTTTTTCATAAAATCTATTTACTAGAAAAGAAATATATATTATTAATTACGTTAATATATTGTAAAAATCATAAATCTTTTTGACTAAATAAATAATATATAAATCTTCTATATTTAAATTCATTTCTAAAACAATATTTAAAGTTTAAAAATAATTTACTTAAATCAATTTGTAAAAAATCCAAAAAAAATGTGTAAGTCTTTTTTTTACTATCATATAAAAAATCCGTCATAACCCGTACGAACATTAAAACCGAATAAAAATAGAGGGTTTGTGAACAGAACTGAAAATCCTTGTGTGTATATAATACATGTACATGATTGTACATATTCCTGACGAGGCGCGAATGTCGGTGTTGTTCGTCAAAAATGAAAAAAAAAGAACAGAAAATATTTCACTCCGCGTAGATAGATTTTATTACATTATTTTAAACATATTTAAAAGTGAATCTGATTATTATAAGAAAAAATGCGTACATTAGAATGATAAATACTTAGCTTCATTTGTTTATACACTTCTCAGTGGAGAACCTATAAGAATTCAAACTCTTAAAACGACAATTTTCTAGTCTATCAAACATATTTTTAACTACTTTCACTAATATGAACAGGGTATATGCTTTGTTGAACCTTTTTTATTCGTTCTTTTATATACTATAAATTCTCTCTTTTAAATTATTTTGATAACTATCTCCGAATAACTGTTCAATAATAGCAATCATGACCAAAATGAAAGTATTATATTTATGAAATTATAGAGAGAAATATTTGAAAATTCTACATTATTATTCACTAGTCATTTTTCTGTTTCAAAGAAAAAATTGCCATTCAATTTTTTGGAAATGCTAAGGGTAATATCAATTCTTATTTAGAAATTCATCCAAAGTAATATGAGCATCTAATATAATACTTTTAATTATAAAGACTTTTTATTACATATATTTCAATCAAATATATCGAAACTATGGAAACCCGTCTTATTTCTAATCTTCTTTAAAACTGATCTTCAAAGCAAATACTTACATGCTTCAATTTCATCTCCATCGCGCCCGTGCTAGTTTAAACCTGAAAATGAAACGAACAAATGAAAATAAAACGTCCAGACAAAAATAAAGATAAAATACACGAATGGGGAGAAAATTAAGAATAAATTCTAATCAAAATGCGAGTAATTAATTCAACAAAGCAGAAAGATATAATAAATTTAGAGCAAAATAATAAAGCAAGTGCAACCGAGAGCGTATTCGTATCCAGTGTAATTATAAAATTCTTGATGTAATGTGTTAAACGTGCCATAGATCTATATTGAGTGTGCGGGGTTAATAGGTGACAGTAATAAAAGAAGAAATTTTTTCATACGGAATAAGTTTTACAACCATATCAAACGAAATACTAATACAAACACGTACATGGACGCCGGGCCTTCTCCCGCGTTCGGATGCTAACAATAAATTTGGCTGCAAATCATGCCTTCAATCGAGTCCAGAACGGATTAGTGAACTTCGCGCAAAAAAATAAAATTATTTATATAATGAAAAGTAATTCGCAAACGAAGCGTAAAGAGCGAGGAAGCGCCAATCTCCAGCGCCGCGTAATGAAAACAAAAAATGTGTTCTAGCAGCTGCGGTCGGGACTCGCAGAAAATTAAAAGTTTCCCGAACAAAAAAAAAGTTGATTCTTTTTAAGGCGGTATATTCATGGTAAATTGTTGATTAATCCGACCGAAGGCTCGGGCAACTTAAGGCGGAATGCGTGGCGATGACGATAGGATAAAATTTAGCGGACATATCATTTAAGGACAATACACTAATTATTTCAGGAACGTAGTTCCTGATGTGAATTTATAAGAAAAAATATAATATCAAGCGGCATAATTTTTATCGGCTGATTAAGTTTTTCTTCTTTCATTGAATTTTAGGATCATTAGTCTAAAATTCATATTTAGAACCTCGATGATAGCTGTACAGTTCGCGATAAATGAATTTAGAAATAGATAAATTTATTTTTTATCGAGCCAAAGGAAATCCCAAACAAACGAATATAGTTGTTTGCATAAATTTAACTCACGCATGCATAAATGCCTGAAATTCATTAATAAAGAAGAAAGACTTATACACGCATGTATATTCGAATTTAAGATTAATAATGTTAGGGCAGTGCGCTGGAGGCTGGGTGCGCTCGAAATTTATAAAAATAAAACGGAAAAATAACAGCAACAAAATATTAAAATATAACGTATTGGTGGACTAGCGTGAACAAGCGGAGGTTCGGTAACAAAGCAGTGAAGCAGGTTACGAAGATATGCATGAATTGTACAAATCAGTCCCTCCACGTTAAAAGAACAAAAATAGTAATATATATATATGAAATATATTATATATATTAAAAAAATTGATAAATATGTGATGTACTTAAACGTAAATGGTATGTGGTATTATGATATTGCATACGTGTATTTGTATATAAAACGGACCCGTGCCATCTAAATAAATTAGGTAAGTTGTATTGACGATACAACTAGGATTTTAAAATATAATAAATGCATATTAGACATCTTGGGTCGCTAATATCGAGATTTTTAAAATATCGATAATAGTATAATTTGTCTGCTCGCAATGTCAAAAGTGGCATCTAAATCAAAATTACACGGTGTGTTCTCCAAAGTCAAGCAATCTCAATTAAATTGTAATTTGATAGTCTACTCTAATGAATTTGAATGCTCTTTCTTAATGAAAATTTTGTACAAAGTCTGGAATAAGTTTTACAAAATACAAATCTAATCCAAAGACACTGATAACACGTTTAATCCTTTACTTCTAACTTCATAAATCGATAAAGTTTCTCAAGGATGTGATCACAGAAATAAAGAATCAGTATTCATGCACTGTGTGCCCATCGATTAAAAGATATCTTGACTATTTTCTTACGATACTCAAAAAGAGCAAATACTCATAACAAGGAATCACGAGACACAGCAATCTACTTCACTAATTCATCATCGCGACTTCGCTACACCACGAAACTTAAATAATAAGGGGGTACAGCTCTTTATAGAGAGTGAGAAAACGGGTGGGAAGTTTATACACCTAAAATGAATGTGCTTAAAATACCTCTATTATGAAAGAAAAACAAAGGCTAATGAGAGATCAATCGAGTTTTAGAAAGGAATAAAAATTATTACGGATTATTGTGCATAGATCATAAACTTTATACCTACTATCTACTTTTAATGTCTATCTGTCTCTACAACAGCATGATTCTTTATACTATTTCCATTTAATGTCAAGCTATCCTCTATTTAAACTTTTAATACCTAATGAAGAAACTTATTAATCAGTAACTAGAGCTTTCCTAGACTAAGTGTGTAAACATCGGCCAGCTGTAGAATAAATACCGTTGTCGTGAGCCATTTTTCTATCAACGATTACATTAATCGAACTTCTACCTTAATTTTTCTATCCGACATTATTGTCATGTCGAAGTCGTTCGATAATACATTAGATTAAAACCCTTTTGTTCTTCCAGAGCACACGAAAGATGCACTTGAACAAAATAAGAGAGGAAAAAAATGAAAGATTGCATCTGTACAAACTGTAAATTAAAATCTCCCGTTTAGCGCAAACTATCGTCGTATATTTTTGTTACAACCTTTCTCAATAAATGAAAACAAAATCAAGTTTCTCGTAGAGTAAGATAATTTAGTTGTTAAAAAAAAAAAAAAAAAAAAAAAACGAAAAAAAAACAAAAAATTACACAGAAGTTGACCGGTTGGTGAAAAAAAAAAACAAAACAAATCTTTCTCGGAGAGAGGACAAAAAGAATTTTTCAAACATCGAAGAAAGCGAACCTCTTCCACGGTTGCAAATAATTTTATTCTTGTATAATCGACATAGCAATTTTCCACAGCAATATGAATTACATTTTATTACAACGCGAACGCGTACTCTCATTGCTTTTGCACTTGTCTGCTTGACCCTAGTTCTTAGTGAAAACGAACTTACTACTATTATCAATCTACTTAATATTCGTAAGTTATTGAAATAATTAGTTCGATCGTAATAGCTCAAAACAATCATTAATCTTTCTGCCCTTGCAGTAAAGTCAGTGTTTTTAGAATTAAACATTTTAGAGACTTTTTACTCAAAGGTGAGCATCGGTAAAATCCCTTCCGTTACATTTTACGATATCAAATAAACTTTGAATATTTGACTCGTAAATAACAATTACAAATTATACAATCATTAATTATTATTAATAAGGCTTTTATCAATCAAATGTAAATCCGAGCATAAGATAAGAAAATTACTTATTTATTTCGAAATTTTCTCTCGCCTTTGTATATTTTTAATCCTTGAAAAATTAAGAAAACCGTTATATAGTATACAAATAATAATAATTTAAGTCCTAAGCAATACTGACAATATATTTTTTGTTTATAAAGTAAATCTATATCTCTGCGCGTCACCTACAGCTGGCAGTATCAATTAATTCAACGCATAAAGAACTCACTTATTATACGTCAAATAAGCCATTGTGTTTATTTACATCTACTAATAAATTATCCTCTTTTAATATTTCTATTCACTCCACTTTTTTCAGTGTATTGTTAAATCTGTACATTTCTTACTGTCAGTGTATGCTCAAGCACGTCTTCTGAACAATTTCCGAATTTTCAGCTATACTTTCTTTTTCCATAAAGTAGGTGCCTGCGGGACGTCTCCGACGGTACTATAAACAATGCTTTATATGATATTAAAGAGCACAACATTTTAGTCAATTTCAAGGGCGATATGGTAACTAGTCGTGAACGTATTTACGCGGATCATTTTAATGGTAACGGAAGATTGCGATGCCAAAGCTAAATAGTATTGTCTCATTCAGTGTATAATATGCAAAAGGAGACAGAGACCTCTCGGGGAAAAATGGCGACAAGTCGGAAAAAAAGCGTGATACAACCATCCACGTTTCGGAGATATTTGGAGCAATAAATCAATTTTCATCCGTTGAAAAATCGTGTACCTATACGTATTTCGCCACCCGCTTCATATCTCTTCCACGTATTCACACCCTTTGCCGATCAGATGAAATTTATCCATTTTTATACATTTCATTGCATTCGTATATTATTAATTGATTTTTAAAGGCTCCAGATAACTTCTATCGTAAAAATTTACTGTGAAATTACGAACAGAATCAAATCAAAATTATAATAATCAAAGAAGCACAATCAATAGATAATCCGCGGGATATTTTCAAAGAGATGATGATGAATTTCAATCAATCAATATCCCGACATGTGTGTATAAAAGAGCAAACTAGCGGAGAGCAAGAGAAGAAATACAATACCAAAAAAGAAACGAAAGATTAAACGATGACCAGTAAAGTACAGTTTTAGCCATGAAAGGCATAAACCTTCGCGCATCAGTATTACGTTAAAGTTATAATTATATATTGCATTAGTACCTATATATTATATTACGTATAGATACATACCATTTTATTTAATATATACACAGTGTTTATGGAAGCCATATAATTCTTATAATATGTATTGATACAGAATCTAAGAGTATATTGTGTATATCTCTCCGTATGATATGTACAGAGAGTCGAAGAGATGGAAAGCGAACAAATAGAAAAGAATAAAATACCAAGTACTTTGGACGCTAGGTTATCTCGATGTTATTTATTAATTAGCGAAGCAAAATGAAAAAAAAAAACTTATAAGTAAAAATAAATATCGCGTTCCCCTCTCTCTATCGCGAAAGTATTGTTTCTTTATATAATTAAATGGCATGGTTTTCCTTTTTCTTTCGCCGCAGCGGAACCACTCTAAATACAGAACGGACATTTAAGTGTGAACAGAATTAAAAGAAAATAAAAAAAGTAATATATATATTATAAATATATGTAAGGGCGACACTGATTGTTCTCGTAGTTAAATCTTCTTTCATCTCGGAGTAAAATCAAGTAAAATCGTTGGTCCGCGATAACAGAAATTAGCGAAACATGATATTTAAATAACAAAAACAAAAAACAGACGCGTCGCGTAAACGAAAATAGCCAGTCATATTATAATATACCGAATCTAAGGATAACCGATCGCAATTCTCGTGTAAAACGAGAATCAAAAATTTTAACCATTCTTATAATTTAACGAAACGTTAATTAAATCAAAACGAGAATAACAAAAAGTTAATGCAAAAATCATAAAGAGTGACGAAGGGAGTTGAAACATAAAATCGAAAAGAGACAGCGAATGACCATGCGGGCCTCACGAAATGAAAATTAAGAAAATGATAAGGAAAATAATGAAACCGATAAAACTGAACCTATTTAAATATTATACCACTACGAGGATAAAAGATGATAAAAGAGAAATGGTTTTAATACTCTCAGATCTATAAAAATTAATCTAATGTCGTTTATAATTGATTATGCATAAATATATATATATATATATATATATATATATATATATATATATATATATGATAAAGTACCGAATATATAAAGAATATATTATATATATATTATTACAACATGGCATACATAGTATATATATATGTACGATTTACGATGATACATAAATATTTTCTTCTATGGATATTGTGAATGACTGATGCGTATTATTTTTCACCGAGCCGCCAGCTCCGTGTCCTCACCTTCCTGCTTTTTATCACTATAGTCATTGCCCAATGAATTTTCGAATCAATTGGAAACAGAAATTATTAAAAACTGGATTTTACATGAGAGCAACAGATAAACAATGCAATGGATATATGCGTATAGTTGAGAAGGAGAGAGACGAAACTGACGGCCCTCTAGCTACTTCGACACCGAGCTATACCAAAAAAAAAATTGAAGTGGATATTACATATATAAATATTATATATAAATAAACAAACAAAAATATGATGTGTAAGCCAAGTGCCTTGTGTTCTGGTAACTAATCGTTGACTTTTAACTACGATATTTAAATAAATGGCGATAGAAAGAACGAAAGAGAGATAAATATAATATGTGTGCATGACAGAGAAATAAAAACTTGCCAAAAAATAAGCGCGAAGAGAAGTAGAGAGTATAGTAGTTTTAATGCTTTTTTTTAACAAAAAAAAAAAAGTAACACTGAACCAGATCGATTAAGAGGCTTCTACATAAGGAAATAAATTATGAATGATGTGTTTTCATTGATAGTGTGTAATTTAAGGGTAGAATCACTGTGTAATTGATTGTAAAAAATAATTAAAAAAAACATAAATAAATAAAACAAAACAAAAAAAAAACACAAAAAAAGGATACACACGATTGGATTTAATCGTAGAACAACAGTATTTAGGCTCTATATTCGAGTGACTATTTTTCTTGAAATAGCTAAATTTTGTAAGCTCCGGGCAATGTGAAACAAAAAACATCATTTTGAATGAGTTCCCATCGATGCAATTTAGATGCATTTGACGATCACAAAATAAATGATGTATTGTCAAAAGTAACGTTCGCACCGTTCGAAATAACCAACATACATCGGAATAGTCGATGTTTATTTTGCGGAGAGTTCAGTCGTTTCTACTACACAACGTCGAATAGGATATTTTACTAATGAAAACAATTTAATGATAAAACATAAATAATGGAAAAGTCGTTTTATTCATCATCAATCTTCTCAAAAAGCTCAAAGTCGATTGACGCATATAAAATGTGAACAGGATAGGCGAATGCGCATATTATGCATGAGCATATAAAAGAGAGAGAGAGAGAGAGAGAGAGAGAGAGAGAGAGAGAGAGAACGACAACAAAAAACAACCTAATTAACGTAAGCTTGTATCTGAGCGCCAAAACAAACTGATATTTGAGCGTCAGAAACTTTCTGCATTTTCTATGATTCTGCACATTTTCACTGCCTATCGAGCACATCAGATCTCTCAGAATTATAAAAATGCATAATAGATTCGCTCGAGCACTCCTCAAAAAACATACTGGAGCACGTTATGCTTCATTTCACACTGAATATCGATTTCATATGTATTATACATTTAAAAAAATTCAATTCTCTCTTTTTGTTTTGTCACTTGAATAATTCTTTGGCAATCCGTTTGACTATAATGTTAAGCGATTTCAATGGAAATATTTTCATGAGAGATTGTTCCTTATTTTGCATATATAACATTTTATGTCAATTCAAGCACAAAATCAAAGAAAATATATATCTGAAATAATACGTCTCATACTTTGAAGAGATATCAGAAAGAGAAGGAGAGAGTGAGAGAGTGAGAGAGAGAGAGAGAGAGAGAGAGAGAGAGAGAGAGAGAGAGAGAGCGAAACTATATGATACGTTGACGCGAGAAAAATATTCCCCCTCCGACGTTAGTGAGATCCCAAACGGGTCTTTTTCATTCTATTCAATTAAATCGACAAAATTAATCAAATATATGTATCGAATCTTTTACTTATTTATGGAGAAATAATAAAATAGAAGAAATATTTCATTTTCTGCTGTACAAAACTGTGCATCTTATGCAAGGAATTGATGTAAATAAAAAATTACATATGGCTGTCGATATTATTGAAATTATTAATATAGTGAACAATCGATAAGGATTAATAGGTATAATTGTAACTTAATATAACTTCGCGTTGTCTTTTATTGGAATGAAAATTTAATTTATACATATACACGTATAACTAACAATTTTTATTGGATATTCAATTATAAGTATTGCATTTAGAGTTTTATTGGCTTCTGTTGGACGAATCAATTAAACGAACTAATCGTATTCACATATATAATTTATGTTATTTAAGACATTTACCTGATCTTCCCATACGTGTAATAAGTTAAGGTATAAAGTAAAGCCCGTTCCTACTTTTAATAATTAATATTTCAAAGAAATGAGGCACGTCCCAAACCAATAAATCCTTGTCGGTTCAGATGAAAAAGACCCCAAGCAGACAATCCTCCTATATATAGATAGATAGACTTTAAATATCTCTGTGTACTTGGGAGAATGCGAGTGTATAGTTGGGGACCGTGTAAATGGAAAGTATTAATTTAAGTCGAACTTCATCGGGAGTATAAAGTGTAATACAGATCGACCGCTATAGATATACAGCCTCCTCTCTGGCCAATTTTTTTGTCGAACCACAACCCCCGCCCTATATTCTTCCTCCCGCCATCTCGTAATCTATAATTGATTGTACATGTACCATGCGATTTATAATTATATAATTGTTATTATCAATTGTATCGTAATTATTGTTACCGATATATTGTGTACGGGCGCGGAATCAGGCGACGCGCGTTAATTTTCGCTTCGAGGAAATAAGAAGGGAAAGGCAACAAAAAAAAAAAAAAACAAAAAAAGGAAAAACTGCTCGTGTCGATTGAGTGTATAGTTAATTGTATACCTTAAATACATTTTGAAGACTCTGTCTCGCGGCTCTCCGCTGCCGGACTAATAAGTGTATAATTTCTTGTCTCGCGTCGCGCAGTTTGCGCACCCGTGGGGAGGGTGGCCTCGAGCGCGACAAGTCGAATGTGAAAAAGCCTATATAAACGATGAACTCTCTTGCCGTACACTCGTCGTCGCCACGTATTGTAATAGGGACGCTGGGAGCGCACGGCCGATCGGCTCGAATTTTCAGGGCTGCACGAGGGACGAGGTAACGATAGGGGCAAATCGCGCAACGATATAATAATATTGTTTTCATTCGATTATTTTGCTTTTGAATTGGAATCGCTATACACACAAAGAATGAATGTAACATACTTTAATGGCGTTATTTTTTTCTTGTTACTTCTTTTTTTTTTTGTTTAGACAAGTGGACGTATGTGTTGAATTATTTGAAAAAAATGATGTAGCGAATTGTTCGCCAAGCGACTGCGACGCAGCGAATTTGTGCTTCGAGTGTATGTATGTGTTTTAGCGCGACAATTGTTTTTATTTTCGTACGTGTTCGAAAAGAGAAAGACAGAGAGAGAGAGAGAGAGAGAGAGAGAGAACGGGAGAGATGAAGGTACGTGACGTTTGAATTCGCCGCACGAAGTCGTGGAACCTGTTAGCGCGAATTCTTACGCATGCGAAACATACGCGGGTTTTTCAGTGGGATGCAGTGAACGCAAGGGTCCCTGTCGGTCGCACGCATCGCACCCCGATCATAGCGTCGCGCAACGAGCGTAATTCTTTCGATTGCGTTAACGACAACTTCTGTAAATTGTGAGGATCGAATATAAATTTGTAAGTGAAATCCAACCTTTATCCACTATATGTTTGTCATAAACGAGCGTCCGTTGTATCGCGCACCTCCTTCTATTACTCGATGGCCAGTGTACCGTCGTTTCGACCTTTCGAAAAGTCCCTAATACTTTGGATTCGTTTCTATACCCGCTTACGTTGGAAGCGCACTGTATCATAAGAAGGCTTTCTATAGATGACTAAGTACGTAGGTGAGCTTTTCGAAGCCTTGAAACGACCGAGGCTGCCAAGCTCGTCTATCAACTCGCATTCATTCGAAAATATATAATTATCTCCGTTTTATACGCTTACAAATAAAGTCTGTGCCAATTTCACTGAGTGACTAATCAGATTCCTAGTCTCAATAAAAATAAATATTGTTGAAACAACATTCATACAATCGTTTCAATTTATTTATTATACATACATATTCAAATATGAGTTTTATATTTGTGTACAGGTTAGAACGATATTTATTGTGATACGTAGCATTAAAATCTATCCTTTGCATTTAATTTAATTTATCACCTAATTACGAATCTCGAGAACATACTATTAATATTTTATCAAATCCCGTTTCTTTACTCCTTAACATTTATTTTTCTTATAGTATATACTGAATCTAAAAACGATATTCATTGCACATTAATCTGATTATAACTATTATGAATTTGAAGATTGAAGAGGAAAAGATCGTGAGAGAATTTCAGAAAGAGAATTAAAATTAGAATTGGAATTTCATTTATTACAGCCTAAGGACAAAATATTAAACATGCTGTATCAAAAATAACAATAATTCCTAACTACAAGAAAACGGTGCATACAAAAGTTTATAACTTTCGTCAAAGCATTTGACCGCTGATCTTGAATATGATCCAATGTCATTTCAAGCTTAGCTTTCGCTTTTTACATAGTTTTAACCCTGTATTAACACCGACTTTAATAATAGAAAACATTCTATGCTTAGAGAGTATAGGAAATTTAACACACGTAATCGCCATTTGTCTTCTAAGGTCATGAGCATCTTCCTCTTTATTTGTTTTGTTTTTTTAATTCACCATAAAATGACCTTGATAATGACACCTAAGGTCAAACGAAAAGCTGTGAAAATCTGTCTTGTCGTCAAGCATCTCTTATTTGAAATAATTTTTGCTAAAACTTACCTTTGTGAAATTATTTTAGTGCCAAAAAAGTAAGACTGGTATCCTCATGATCTTAGGATATCTAGCGGATGATATATACATATGATGCACAATCACGCATATGTCAAGATCGTTAGCTAATACTTCTGATCGAATTCTACAACTTTGATATTAATTATTTTATATAATAACGCGATCCTGGAAAAAACATTCGAAGGTAGAATTGATTCTTTCACCGCCGTAAAAGCGAGCGTAGATATACGAAATGCCCGCGAATCGTTCCATCAAGCGGTCCCTTCCAATAGACGAAACACGTTGAGCAATTTCAAATAGGCAAGTAAGCCGCGGCGACCTGCTAAGTTGCGAACGAGCCGAGATTATAACGCGCCGCGTAAAATGAACAGCGCACCTCCGTGTGATGCAACGAATTGTTCGCCATTTTTCTATAGCTCTCGGATTTTGATGGGCGCAAACGCTTCGGTAAAACAGTCTTGGAACAGTTCTTTAATAGATAAACAAATCCAGCTGAAAGCGTCACTCTAAGTGGATTTTTACACGAGATTTCATGAAAAGGACTGTTAGAGTAAAAGACATTATGTTATAACGTTGCGCAGCATCCTTTCTTTTTGAAATTATAGAAGTAATCAAGATTGTCCTGTTTTTTCTTTTTTATATTTAGCGGTCTAGCTAGCTCAAATTTCAATACAGCTAAAATAAATCAAAATGAACGCTAATTTCTGTCCTGCTCATTACCGATGAAATAATATCTCGCAATTTTATAAAACTAAATCGTGTATGATGAAATGTTCTAAATTGCCATATGAGTCGGGCCGTAGATACCATAAAACATTGTAACATAAAACATATAATGATAGAAAATAAGAGATCAATAATGAGATTGAATTTTCTCATCCATAACTCACTACATCTATGATGAATCCAAGCGCAACAAAAATAAATTGAAGCATTAGTTGAATTTATAATAGTCTCAAAATTTTTTGCAGCATCTCATTTTTTGCCACGTATAAACTTTCTGATTTTAGACAAATATGTAACAAAGCTGTTAAAGTAGTATATACAATTTAAAATAAGAAATATCCAGACACTAGAATTCTCGCTGAAAAAAATTAAATAATAATAATAAATCAATTAAAAACAATCTGTATAAGGTTATTATAAAACCCATTCGTATAATGGAAAGTGAATCTAAAGTACAGATAATATTCGCATTTGATAACTGTTTCTCAAATGTAATTGAAAGGGATAATTAATTACTTTTCTATTTTTCCAAAGAACCTTAAATACTACGCGACTAGATAATATTTTCTCATGATTTATATAAAATGCAAAATTGACAAAAGATATGAAAAAAAAATATAAATTTTAATATTACTGTATCCGAGACTATGTGTATATAACAATACTGTTCGTGTATTTGTTGATAGACTGTTTATTTACTTATTACTAGTCAATAGAAAAAATAAAATGAATTATACGAGATATATAAAGTTAGATATGTATATATATATATATATAGAAAAAATAGTAGATGTTAAATATTTAATGTTTTATGTTGTTGAAACCCATTTCAAAATAGCCTTATTTGCTTTGTATCATTATAATTTTTCGATCGATCGAAGCTCGAAATTTCATTTACATTTACGAGCACGTGATTTCGATTCAAAATGCCGGGACGAAAAAAAAGACTAAAAAATCGAAAATCGAAAATCCAATTGACAATTACGCTATTATACACCAATGGGCGCTATTATTTGAATTGATTCACTTCCAAAATGTAATCAAACAGCAACATTAATTAAAACTGAGTCCGCGCCTATTTCAGATCATAATGTTGAACTCTGTTTCTCTTTCTCTCTCTTACTGTCTCACTCACTTAGCGCAAGACAAGATTACTCGTTATATTCGGATTTTCCCATTTCGCGATTCAATAACTGCGATGGATGAAGAAGAAGATGAAATATGATTGCGCCAAGGAGCGTACCTGCAAACTTTGCACGAATCTACTGGAGATTTAGTATCTGTATGAATATAATATATTAAAAGTGATGCTCAGTGAGAATAAAAAATAATCATAAATATGAAATATAGGATTCAATAATTCCTGTACTATTTTTTCTATCGAACAATAGAAGAACGACAGTGCTAATATTATACAGATTATAATGTGTATAAAGAGCCATTCAATACGTTGAATTTGTTTATCAATAGTATAATGACTGATGATTTTCTACGATTCCTCTACCAGTACATATATATACAAAAATTCCTTGAATGATTAAGAGTTTTGTAAAATAGTGAAAATTAAAATCTCTGTCGAATTATTAAAAATCGATCGGTAAACGGAGAGAAAATTTAGATAATGTAAATGTAACTAGGAATTATCAAGTCTCTATTATTCTTAAACACTGTACTATCATTTATTAATGACCCCCCCCCCCATTTCATGCCTCAATCGATTTCCTATTCCGCGACTACTGGCGAATGTAAAAAATGATATCATGTAATTTAATGACTCAATTAATACATATAACATATATCTATTGACTGAATGTAAATATGTGTTCTTATTATTGTTATATTATATACTCGAATATCACGAGAACTGATACGATTAATTCAACTTTTTAAAAGAAAAATTGAATGCTTTTATTGACTAATCCTAATGATGTCTCTTAGACTATAATATTTTTGTCAGCTACAATATTTAAAAGTAATTAAAAGACATGTTCTCAAAAATAAAAAGACCTTATTAGTTTTTTATTTTTTCTCCATTTTCATGAGATACTCAGATAATATCTGATTCTTGTTTATATAGAATATAAATCTTTAAAGTATAATAGTTTTATACATTTTCTAACGTTTAATATATGTGATTTTAAACCTATTGAATTACAATAGCAAATATTTCTTTACTTTTTTACTTGTAAAATGATGAAAGAATAAAGTGTAGGGCTACAATACAAGGTCTGTTTCAAAAGTTTCCAGATTTTCCAATACAAAGTTTAACACGTTCGAACAGCATGCCAAATGACTTTTTTTATATCGTTGACAGGAATGAATTTCAAAATAGTGATCGTTCTCTTTCGAATGTCTTTGACGTCCCTGGAACGGTTTCCTTCTGTCGCCAAATACAATTTACCGAATAAGTAGAAGTCACAAGATGCCTTTTAAGAAAACAAGCCTTAGATACACACGCTAAGAATATCTTTACAATCTTTCTTAATTTTCCTAAAAGAGCCCAACTCTTTAAGCACCTGGTTCATACAATCCTTCCTAGAGATTGACGAGGCAAGCTTTAGATACCCATGCTAAGTATATCGTTACATCTCTGCGGATTTAGCTAAAAGAGTCCAACGCTTTTAGTATCCGGACTCCTATTTCCATTCAGTTTGTCCTTAGCCTTCAGCCTTGAGCGTTCTCTGCTTCTTCCGAATATTTCTGTATACCAGTATCTAATATATCCAGTCTATTATAAAAATAAGTACTATTTTCTTTTGTTTCTCCGCGAAGATTTCACCTTTGTCTTTCATTCATAATATTCAATTAGCTCCATAGATACCATTTTTCTTTTTTCTAACCTAAGCAAAATACAATTGAGCAATAAAACATGCTTTGAGCGATCTATAATTACCGTGTACGCGATTTAGCCTTTAGATCCCATCCCAGCTAATTCGCGAAAGCGTAGACTAACATAAGTGTTTGTTTTGAGAATGTGCCAGGTTTCCTGACTTCTGATCCGAAGATCGAAGTCGTTGATGGCTCCGTTACGCGGCACAACTCTGTTGGCCTCTGGCCTTATTAGACCAGGCCAGCCCAACTTAAACAGATTTTTGCGTGATGTAACTATCGAATCACTGCTTTTGTTGAAATCAAATTTCTTTTATTAAATTTATATACTAAATATATTTCTGTTAATAAAAAATACTGTGCCTAAAGTTCTGATTTCTTTTAAAGTTTTTTTTAATTGCTACTATTAATTGATAGTACTAAACGATTCTCTTATCGAATTAAAATGAAATAAATTCTATCTCTTTGGCAGCTCACATTAAAATTGAAAAATTATAAACAGCTAAGAATCCATCGATAAAGCAAAAATTTATCCTACTGCATTTCGCTGTGCTACTTTAATTACAGCGCATCATTATCAAGATTTCAGTGAAAATGCATTTACTGCGTATCATCACAGCACGCTTGCAGCAATAATGTGTTCGAGCCATCTCTACTATTAGTTGAAAAAGGAACAACGCTGAACAGAATAAATAATGTAAAGTTCAGTACTATACTTTCAATTGATAAGAAAATTCTCCGGCTCATCAAATAACTCTCCCATTTATGATTGATTGATTGAAAAAAATGAAAACGTGGATCTGGTTAGGTATAGCTAAAAGTCTAATTTAGCTTCGTTGTAATATAAGATATTCCTTCCCTTTTTAAAAGAAAAACTCATTCCATTACATTCTAAAAAGGAAAAATTTGCACCTGATTAGCTCTTATAGCAACGATACATTCCTATTCCTTTAATTTATTTTTTCTCTCCCCTACTACATATTTCTTCCTTCACGCTTTTACGTTCCACTAACTTAGCTTTCTTCTTTCTTCCTCTTTAAAAGAGGAAGACTGATTTGGAAGAGCTTACATGATTTATCGCCATTAAGAATAATTCAGTCATATTCTCACTTGAATTGAATGATTAACTAAACTACTATATGTAGACGATAAGTAAATTTAATAAAAGTAAAGATTTTTCATTGCATCAATTGAATGTTTCGTGGAATTATTGCGAAGTATTTTACAATATACTAAAAAATTAAGTAGAAGCCATATTCATTACTGGTTGATAGTTGTAATAAAACAATAGTAGCCGTGAGGAAAATCATGGAAAATTTCACGTTTTTTCTTGCACTTTGAGTTAGTTATCCAAGTTTTTTAAATAAAATAAAACTTATATTCTATGTGAAATTTGAGATAAAAATTATTATAATGTTTTTTAAGTATTAAAAATTATCTATATCATTTTTTTTTAATTAGTATTAATTTTTAAATCTATGATTTATATTAAAAATCTTTTTTAATTTTATTGAAAAACTGGATTATTAACAAACTTATAATCTTCAATTGATTATTCTTATTTCTTTTAGAATCAGAGGCTTCGCCTGCAGTCCCACTTCCCGATCCTACATCTCATCTTAACACACTCTATCAATTTACAATTAAAAGAAAATCATTTAATTTAATTTTATGAAATTCAAATAAATTGCAGAAATAACCTTAATAGAAAACCGATAATATTATATTTTTTCAAATCAAACGGATTATCTTTGATGTTGAATCAACTTATTTCGGAGCGACTATCGCCTCAACCTTTAGATATTTATTAATTTGTATATAAGCAGTCGACAAAGTCGCGTTAGAATAAAGTACAATTAAAGTACTTTAGATATTATACCTGCTTACTCTAAATAAGCATGAGTAACACAGTGGAAAAATTTTGATATTTTTCCTATTCTATGAGTTTGCCATTAAATTTTTTGTGCACTTCTTTGAAGAAAAAGCGCCCTCGTATGAAAAAATAGTATGTGACCCACGGGAGCGAAGGTGTTTTCGGACTCGAGTAATTTGATAAACTATTTCCTCATGAAAACTGAAATCAAGCGGCGAAGATGCGATTTGTAGGATAGAATGAGGAAATAGTACATTTCTTACCGGGTACGGAAAGGCTTTATTTACGAAACGAGATGTTTGCGGCCCGAAGCGAAGCCGAAGGTTGTAACGAGGTTCGTAAAAAATCCTTTTCGTACTAGGTAAGGGCTATATTTTTCCTCATGAGAACCGAAATTAATCAGTGATAGTGCGATTTGTAGGTTAGAATAAAAAAAAATATTTTATAAATACTTACTATCTACGTAATCTACCGAAAAAGAATGATCGTGAATTATCGAAATGTTTTCTGTTCTAATAATTATTTCTGATAATTCTCATAATTTACCATTGTTAAAAAAAGCGTCAAGTATGAACTTGTTAGATTTTCCTACAAAGATTATGGTGTTTTTACGTAAAATAGTTTCTTTTCGCGCATGAATATTAAAAAAAAAATTTATATAAATTTTATATAAAATTTACGAGTAGATTGTTAGAAATTACAGTTTATAATATGCTAAAAATATACCAAACTCGCCTAATTTTTGTACTTTTGTTTGAAATTTGTTTTAGAGTTCTAATTTTCCTCGGTTTTAAGTATCTTTTAAACCACTAGATGTCGTTACTGAACTTGCACGAACCGAATAACATCACATGTTCCGTGGAATTTTATACGATTTTCAGCGTAAAAATTGAGAAATAAAACAATGAGAAAAAGAGAGAAAGAAAGAGAGAGGAGACGGCCTGCCTAGGTTGTTTGCTCTTCTTAGTCACAGTGCCCACAGACGCTACAATTCACAATTGGCTGCACAAAACTATGATACTACCAAGTACCAAGTGCCAGGTACTGCACTGGAACATTAAAGACATAGACTTATATATTAGACAATTAGACCGCGCGCTCTGGGAAGTGGGAACAGAGTTGAATCAGAGATGGTTGAATCCTAAACAAGAATGAGAGTGCAATATAGGGAGTCGTGTTCTCTCTTTCTCTCTCTCTCTCTCTCTTACAAGCAAGGAAGTGGGGAGAAAAAAAAAGTAGGGGAACAGTAGCAATAGAAATAATACGTAGCAGACATATAAGTTTCTCCTATACTCTATACCATGGTTATTGTTGGGCTCACTCCCTACTCTTTTCCCGGAGCAAGAGAGAAGCACAACTCCATGCCTATCTCCGTCCATCTCTGCCCATGCCTATCCTGCTATCTCTGTCCAACAATATGAACTTCAGAGCATCCGTTTGAGCGCGCGGTTTAATATCAGAACTAATATATAAGTCTATGGTTTAAGAGTGCGGTCTATATATAAGTCTATGACTGAAGCAATACGATAGTATACACTGACTATATGTATACTGCAGATGTATATATATATAGAGCACGTTGCGGGCAGGCGGCGGGCTGTGGCCTGCGCGGCTACACTGCGCATTTTGCACGCAAACGCGATCACGCGCGCATGCGGACGCGGTTTAGTTGTTGCGGCAACTTGTACATTGATAGTTAATAACCACGAAGAAAAATTAATAATATTAATAAGCACACAAGCCAAAATCAGTATAGAACCGTAGAACGGAACGTGAGAATCCATAATTTTATAGCCCAGTTGACTTAAAGCTGGCGAAAATCGTTATCAATTGCCATCATACGGCAGTTGTCTTGAACGTTGGTAGCGGCACGGAAATATGTCGTCCTTGAGCGGAGACGAGAACAACGAGATTGTTGAAAATGAACCAGGTACGCTACAATACATATATAGACCATAAATAATAAACTTACGTTAATCATCAAACGTTGTTATGATTATGTTTATGATCATGAGACGACCTCGAAGAATCGTTCACGAAACCATGAGGTAACCGGCTCACACTTGATATGTCGAACAGCGTGAAAACGCCTGACATCAAAACCGCCATTGAATTAATGGCGTCTTACATGTAAATTCTGGTTTCATGTACGGAATTTAACTAATTTAGAAAAACAAATATAGTTTATTATAGATATTTGTATATTAATATTATAAAAGTATTGGTTCAATTTTTCTTTAAATTTGGAACAATACGTCATTTTATTATTAAAGAGCATTGTTGGTAACTTGGCACGTTCGCTTTTTTTCAGTACGGCGTACGAGGTCAGGTCGTGCATTGAAAACTGTCACTCCGGCAACGACCAAGAAAACGCCGGTAAAGAAACCTATGACGAGGGCTACACGTGCTACAAAGCCTATTTCAGATATCGAAGAGGTAATATGTTAATAATTGAACTTCAACGAAAAAAATACTACTTCTATAAAATCTATTTTTAAATTGGATTTTTTTTCAACTTTCAAAGAGATTACTGTACATACTATTTTCTTATAATGAAAATGTTTTAAGATAAAAAAAATAAATGTATACAGGAAAGCCCAGGACAACTTATTCAAGAAGATAGTACAATACCTGAAAATGGAGTACAGCAAGAAGTTGTTAATAATTTCCAAGATAGTTCTATAGTTCAAATACAATTAGATGATCAAGAACAAATGACGGAAGAAATTAATGAAAATTTAGATCAAGAAAAAGATGGAAATGAAGAATTGCATGAAGTTGAAAATGAAGAGTTGGAAGAAATTGAACATCAAGAAGAAATAGCGAACGAAAATGAAGAAGAGCAAGAAATGGCTAATCAAGAAGAAGAATTAATTAATGATCAAGAACAAGAACATTTGAACCAGGATATACAAATTAATGAGTATCACCAGGAAAATGCTGAAGTAGAAGTTTTTCACGAACAAGAAATCCTAATGGAAACAGAAAATATACCCGAATTTGATCCCGAAGAAGTAAATCAAGAAGAAAATATAATTGAAGCTGAGACTGAAATGGAAGCTGAAATTGAAATGGAAGCTGAAACAGAAATAGAAGCTGAACTTGAAACTGAAATTGAGGCTGAAACTGAAACAGTAACTGAAGTTGAAGTTGAAACACGTGCGTTCATAGATGATAAACAATCTGTGGATAAAGGTGTAGTAGAAGATACATCACAAGTAATAGTATGTATATGTATTTAATGCTGTAATACATCTTTTAAATTAAAAAGTTCAGTGTTGAATAAGTTTTTATTACATATTTATTTATTGTTTTTTAAAGGATGATAACATGGATGATCAATGTATTCTAATTGACGATGATACAGATCAACAATTTGAATTAGAAAATCTTCCAGAAACTGTGAATGGTAAATAATTTTTTAAAATATTTTATTTATTTTATTATTACTTATCAATAATACAATGAAGAATTAATATACTTTAAATAATATATTTATAGTTAATTTTACAAATATCTACTATTTCAGGAAAAAATGCCAACAATATAGAAAATGTAGATGAAAGCAATAGTCAGTTAGATAATTCAGATGATGTACAAGAAATTATAGAAATCAGTGATCATGATAGTGAAGCACCTCCAAAAAAAAATGAGCCTGATACAGAGGAAGTATCTGAAGATGAACTACCTACTACAGCTACAAGAAAGGTAATTTACTAAGGAATTGTATTTCATTTTCTATCTCTTCTTCTTTTACTTGCAATTCCTTGTTTCTATGTTAATTCCTAATTCAAAGTCCTTTATTCCTCAATTACCCTATAGCCTTCTAATCATGAATATGAAGATTTAGAAGAAATATCAGAAGATGAATTTTTATCCAATGAGACTGTATTCCAGGTATAACATCCCACTAATCCTACCCATAATTTACATTTACTTGAAACTCCTTTATTTTCACATGCAATTTAGTGAATTATAATGCTAAAATTTCTCTTCTAATTTAACGCTTACTATTGTCATTTTATTAGGAACCAGAAACTGAAGCAGTATCTGATGAGGAAATACCTGCCAAACAACCTGCTGATCTTGGTGAAACTGAGTCAGTATCTGAAGACGAAATACCTGTTGAAAGTGACAAAAAAAGAAAAACAAATAGAACTCCAAGTAAAACTACTGAAAAGAAAATCAAGACTGATACATCAAGTATGTGAAATGAATATTGGTATATTTTTAAATTAAACTATTATTCTTATACATAAATAAACATTTGTTATGTAGGTAAGCGTAAAAGAAATATCGAAGGTGAATATGATCCTAGTTCACCAACATCCGAAAATAATGATGAAACTCCGTCAAAAAAAGTAGCTCTAGCAGTAGATGACAGTCATGAAAAGTTAGATACAAAACCTTCTTCTCCAAAAAAGAAAACGTTGCCTGAATTAGAAAAATACTGGAAAGCTGTTAATGAAGATCCAGCCGATTTTACAGGGTGGACATATTTATTACAATATGTAGATCAAGAGGTTGGTAAAAGAGTTAATATACTTATATGGCATTCAATATCATATAATATATCGACTGATTTCTGTAATTCTCTTTTAAAAGTAGAATTTCTATTCAGAAAACATATTTTTTCAACAATCTAGTGCTTTTTAATAATTATAAACTTTATACTTCAATATTTTTATTTATACATTTACATTAATTACTTGAAACAATTTTACATTAAATATTATTTTATCTGTATCAAACAACGTTTTTAAATAATTTATAAAAGTAATTTAAATTTAAAATATTTTAATTATATTGAGTAATAAATTTATGTTATTTGAATTTAAATAATGTTAACAAGTTGGTTGCAATTTCAATAGATATTTTTGTCTGTACTAATAATGCTGTTAACAATAATTATCTATGTACCATACAGAATGATCCAGAGGCAGCTCGTGAAGCCTATAATAAATTTCTTGAACGCTATCCGTATTGTTACGGCTATTGGCGAAAATACGCCGATTATGAGAAGAAAAAAGGCGATCCTAAATTAGTCCAAACGGTGAGTTTTTTTAATTCATATTTTATTGAGACTTACAAGTGAAATAATTTAGTTTTTTTCGTGTACTTAAAAGTGATATGCATTAATTAAAATATATAATATATAATCTAAAAACTAGTTAGAGTTAGGAAGGCGCGTAAACTATATTATGTACGCACGTAAATTTATGGTTTTCCCTTCCAACAGCCTAGCACGTCTTGCGGCACCTATTCGACTCTCTTCGTTTACCGATTAGCCACTCATACAACTTATCATCTAGAATGTCCATTAGATTATAATTTGTTGTTATTATTAAAATACTATTATTATTACTTAGTACTATTTTATCGTTATTATTACAATGATATATTACAGTTAATACGTAAGTCGGCCTTAAGCTTGTTATCTTTTTATATAAGATCAATGTCGCTAATCATCGCCGTGAAATTTATTATTACTATTATTGTGTGTGTGTTAATCCTGTTGTTATTCTATATGTATAAGCGTATGTATATATTTACTTACCGTTATATGAGAGATATAAGTATTGTAAAAACTTTTATTAAAAAAAAAAAAATATATATATATATATATACCGAACCGATAGCACCCTATTGAATGTATCATAAGAGGGCCTTATGAATGCATAAGATGGGTTTTTCCCGCTTGAATCTAGCAAATAAAAACTACTTTGTCGCGAGACAAAGACTTGGGACAGGTACATGTGCTGGCCACAAAGTCAAACAGAAAGAAAAGGGAAGCAAGAAAGATTGAGAATGTGGCAATAGAAGAGAACACGCGGAGGCACTTCGATCGCGGAAATCTTCCCCGACTTTAAAGGTGAATGCACAATGCTCTGCAATCTCTCTGTGTTAATTACGCCTATTTATTTACAGTACGCGTTAAGTACGTGAGTATGATACGTTATGATATGAACAAAGCAAAACAAAGTATACTAAACTAAATAAGAATCACCGTTTACGTTAAGCAGTGCTATAAGATACATAGGTTTTTTTAAGATAATAATATTAAATAAAATTATACCGATCCACTTGCTGCTGGCCCAAGCAGAGATCGGTTTCCTCGATTTTTCAAACGATGATCGTTTTTTCACAATTGTCACGCAGGTCTTCGATCAAGGTTTGAATGCCATTTCTCTCAGTGTCGACTTATGGCTGCATTACATCAATCACTGCAAAATTGCTTATGAAAAGGATGAGGAAAAGATGAGGCAGCAGTATGAAAGAGCCATTCAAGCGTGTGGTCTTGAATTCAGGTAAATATGAAAAAAAATTTGAATGCTAAAGTAAATAAAGCTGTTGGTTTTTTTTTTAATTACTTTACTTAAGGTTTTAAAATAGAATGAAACGATTAATAAATGTTGAAATTATATTTTTGATGTAAAACTTATTTCTAATAATATTTATACAATAAAAATGTGTTTAATTTTATTTTTCCTCCCTTGATTTTATTACTCGGCAATTTCGTACGTTTCATTTAAAAACTATAGTTAAGAATATGGAAATATTGATGCACACCAGTAGCACTGGATTCAGGATTAATTATTGATTTAAATCAATGCAATTCCTGAGTGAAGAAGATTACGTGTCGTATTTCATATTCTTCGGTTTATGCAATAAAACGTCTATTTTGATAGTCGTTTCAATAAATAAAATTAATTTTAGTATAAGCTATTAGAATTGTGATTTCCGCATATCATTTTAACCAGAAAACGAGTTCAATTCTCAACAGTAAGTTGCTATTGTAGAATCGAAAGTTTATATTTTAAACTTATTTATTTCCTTTCATTGCAGGCTGTACACTCTAAACACATAGTACTTCAGAGCTTGAATAACTTATAAGTACTATGAATGACTAAATTTGGTTTGGATTAATTAAATATCAACTATAAAATATGTCCCATTAATGAATTCGATTTATCTTTAGATTTAAATGAAACTAAATTACTTACGTTAACAAATTATTCAAAATAAAAAAAAATTTTCAGATCCGATCGATTGTGGGAAAGTTACATCAAATGGGAAACTGAACACAAGCGCCTCAACAAAGTCATGAGCATCTATGACAGGCTGTTAAATACACCAACCCTTGGCTATATGTTGCATTTTGAGACTTTTCAGGAATTTGTGACATCAAACAGCCCTAATCGGATTCTGAGTGTTGATGACTTTTTGGCGCTACGTGCCGAGGTTAAAGCGATTCTCAAATCAGATGATGCAAGCACTGGTGCTGACGATGCGCCTCCGGGCGAAGATTTACCCTCCAGTGACTCGGTGCCATCCGATGAGGAGACTCGTGCTATTCGCGAAAAAATCATAAGTAGTAGGAGAAAAATGCACAAGACCAATGTTAATGCCGTAGCAGCAAGGTGGACCTTTGAAGAAGGGGTGAGTAACTTTTCAATTATATAATAAAATTAAAAGTAAATCAAAACTTAAAATTAAAGCTCAAATATGTTTTTAATATACTATTTGATATATTTATTGTAAGTACACAATTTATATTTTATAATTATTTTATTTAAGGAAATTTCAACCCTTGGTACATATTAACCAACACATTCCTTGGTAGCGAATTTAATATAATATTTATTTTTAATTTTATAAAAAATAATATTTAATCTTATTTTTTACAAATAGAAGAGTTATTAAAAAACAAAATTAAAACAGTTTACTAAAACACTTCAAATCATCCTTTGTTTCATTTATCTCTTGCTTGGATTTGGGAAATTATGTTTTATAATTTTAATAGATTTTTTTAAAATTAAATATATAATATACTTTTTATTTTGCAATATGTTTAATTTCGTTTTAGGAATTTTAATCAATTTAATATAAAATTCCATTAATTTAATCAATTATTTCAGTAATTTTTTAATACAATATTAGACACCATAATAGTTCTTATTCTTAAATAGATCAGATCTAATTTATTTATGTAATTTTAAAGTTTCTAAATAAAAGAAATTATTAAAAAACACTAGTCTCTTTAATCAATAAGAGTATTTAATTTCTTTTAATTAATTAATTAATATTTGCATTGTTTTGATATGTAATACGATTCAAATAATTATTTTGTTTCAGATCAAAAGACCATATTTTCATGTGAAACCTTTAGAAAGGTGTCAATTAAAAAATTGGAAAGAATATTTAGATTATGAAATAGATCAGAAGGATCAAACACGAATAATTATTTTGTTTGAACGTTGCTTAATTGCTTGTGCATTGTATGATGAATTTTGGATGAGGGTAAGATGCATTTTTATTAAAAAAATATTTATGTAGCCATAAAAAATAAAATGTTTTTTCAATAGTTTATACGTTACTTGGAATCGTTAAAAGGAGATAATATAGACAAAATTCGAGACGTTTATACTCGCGCATGTACAGTCCATCATCCTAAGAAGCCAAATCTACATTTACAATGGGCCACGTTTGAAGAAAGTATGGATAATTTTGACAAAGCTGCCAGTATTCTTGAAAATATGGACAGTTCAATCCCAAATATGCTACAAGTAGCCTATCGTAGAATAAATTTGGAGCGCAGGCGAGGCGATTTGGATAAAGCTTGCGCCCTATACGAATCCTATATTAACAGCAGTAAAAATAGAACTATTGCAAATAACATAGTTGTAAAATATGCTAGATTTCTATGTAAAGTAAAAAATGACACAGATAAAGCGGTTAAAATTTTATTAAAGGTAAATAAAATTAATAATGACTTTCAAGTTTCAAACAAATTTGTCGAAAGTATTATTTTGCAATAAAAAAGTTTTTTTTAATTTTAATTTCAATGATAAATTAATATTATTTTACAGTTATTATAGTAATATTAAAAATATCAGAATGAAAATTTTATCTTTACCAAAATTGAACTTTTATAATATAATGTTATCTATTAATGAAAATACAATAGATTTTAATTTAGAAAACATGATTCAACAGAATAGGATTTTATTTATCAGATTAGTTAAACTTAAAATTTATATTCATGTTTTAATTTTAAATATTCATTTAGGCGACAGAAAAAGACAAAGATAATCCTAGATTATATCTACAATTAATTGACCTCGGTCTTCAAAGAAATCCTATTGATGCTCAAGAAGTCATTGGTTACATGGATTTATTTATTGATCGTGAACATGCTGATGCAGAACAACGTGTTTTATTTGCTCAGCGCAAAGTCGAATTTCTTGAAGATTTCAGTACTGATATACGTCAAGTTTTAAAAGCTCATGAACAATTCCAAAGGTGTATAAAACAAGCCAAGGAAAGAAAAAAGACGAAAAATGATGATCTTAAATCGTAAGACTTTTAATCATTTATAAAAAATTTTATTTTATTATACTTTTTCAATTTTGATTACTGAAATCACCTAAAAACTATTATTCAAAAAAAATTATAAAGATAATTCTATCTAAATTTTTATTAAAAAAAAAAAAAAAAAACTATTATTAACATTCATAGTTCATAAATTGTAAAAAAATTAAACAATATTTTACTTGAAATTTCTCAAAGTTATCAAATTTATTACAAAATGAGTTGAATAATTAAAATATTATTTAAAATTTTGAAAAATTTAATGCTGTAAATTTTTTAGTGATGCTACTCCAAAGAAAGCCAAAGTGGACACGTCAAGTACAACACAAGCTCAAGTTGGCTCACAATCGTATCAATATAGTAGTAGTACAACTCCTTATCAATCCCAGCAACAATTTCAAAATAGTCAGTATAGTACTCAAAGTGGCTACCAGCAGAGTTACCAACAATATCCACCGCCGTCAGATCCTAATTATGCAAATTACCAAAACTGGCAATACAGTCAGAGTGGTCCACAAGCTTATGCGCCATACAATCAATGGGGATCTTATAACTATTATTAAACTTAAACAGAACAATATATGAAGTATGTTGTATGGAGTACAAAGAATGAATGATGTTTCGTTATTGTGTACTATATATCTTTGCTAGTATTCATGGTATAGGAGTTTGCTGAAAGCATATCAAGCAGAATGGCAATTGAGCGTGTACGTTTTTCTTGAACGAACTTTCATCTCGAATTGACATCTCTTAATTTGAAGAACGAAACTATCTTTATTTTATATATATATATATATATATATATATATATATATATATATATATATATACATATATGTATATGCAAATATATATATATATATATATATAAATACATATATGTATATGCAAATATATATATATATATATATATATGCATTATTTTGTCATATCATATTTTAATAATAGAATTTGTACATTTAATATTTCCACTGATCAACACTACATGCGTGAACACTTTATTCTTATTTTACATTTTAATAGTGGTTAGGTAGTAAATTTAATTTTGTTTTATGCTTCTTTTTTACTTTTATTTACCACCAAGTGAGTTTAAACAACTAAGAGTTCATATTTGAGACACTACACTCATTGATGCTTGCGCCATGAAATCCAAATACCAATACTCTCTTTAGCAAAGAAAAAAAAAATGAACGTAGCTTCGCATCTCCAAGGTTATATTATTACGCACGCCATAGCGCGCAATATCTTGTTACACGAGAAACGATATTACCAAAATGTGTATCGCCTCGCATTGTTTTAATTTTTTCATTTAAGTCATTCATTTTGTAAAAAAATATATGTGCGACCGAAAATAAAAACTAGATTTAAATTAAACTTATTTGAATAAATTTTAGAAACTATAGATCATTAAAGATTTACAATTTCAAGTTTTTCAGATTTGATTATGTGAACAATACGTTAATTTTCAATTCGTATTAAATTCTTGTATAGTCTACGTGTAACTGTATCATGATATATATGATAATTAAATAAAACATTTTTTTTAATTGAAATAAAAATTCATTTTAAATCATTTAGTTTCCTTCATATCACAAATTAGATATTACCAAATTTGACAATACATAAATTAAATTTCAGTATAGCTAAAATGGACAACAGCAGCAAAAACTTCAATTAAGTAAAGGTGGGACGGTCAAATTGTATTTTACAAATCAAAAAACTTTTTCAGTTAATAAAAATTTTTATTTTAGATTAGTCTATGGGAGTGATTTTAAATAAGGACAGTTTGACTCATAATTTTTAATTAATTATATATTGATGTGTATTAATATTAATATAATTATATATTGTTAATTTAATTGGTCTGTAAGACCAATAGAAAAATTTATTAATTTTATCTAAAAAAAATCGACATAAGCACAATTGAAGTATAAGTATAGCTTTTTTAGCATTATTATGAGTAATAATAAACAATAAATGCATTAAAGTTTTAGTTTAGCACACTATTTAATTTGTATAAAAAAGTACAATAACTATACATAATTTGCATAATAACAATAGTAAACGTTCTATAGTTTTATAAAAATAATAAAACATATTTAACTATGTACTTTGAGATATTAATTTTTAATCAAAATATATAAAATTTTAAGAGATCAAATCTACCTTCTGTCATGAAAGAAATATCATTTGATTTTCTGGTACATACTTATATTTTAATTAGTTTACTAATTTTTTTTAATTTTTTTTTTTTTTTACAAAAAATTTAAAATAATATAACTGATACAATCATCAGTTTTTTAGGATATAATTTAATGTAACTTTGTAATATCAATCTTATCAATGCTGATTGGATTTTTCTGTATAAGTTAATATCGTTAAAACCTGTTTATGACTAATGAACCAAAAATATTACAAATATTTACTTTCTTAATTAATTAATTAGAAATTTTTATTTAATTAGTTCATAATAAATTATATTGGATCTTAAGCAATAACAGCACTTGTGACCATTTTATTAACTCCACAAGTTCCATCTCCTCGATAGATTCTATAATAGCCTTGTTCTCCCCACCATGGGCCCCAGCTATTTTTGATCAACCAATAAGGCATCTTCTTTTTAAAAATTGGATAAGCTGAAAAATTAGAATGATCTTAAACGTAATATCAAATCTTTTTAAATTTAACATTTCAGTATATAAGAAAAAGTTTATAATAAATAAATGCTTGGGATATAAGCTACATAATGTCTATTCAATAAATTTATATGCTAATAATAGTTGTACTTATTTCATTATGCTATATTATAAAAACATAAGTTTTTTTTTATGTTATTTTAACATTGCTCTATTTATGCTTCCAAATACCAGTGCTAATCAATGACGGAGGTCTACGATGTGTTTGTAAACAAAGCATATGCAAATTATTACAGTGCTGCTTGTGTCAATCGGCCGAAACCGGGATTGAACTAGGATTGTAGACCTCAAAAACATAAGTTATAGAGATAAATTTGTAGAATATGAAATATCTATTTTAGTATGATGTTTTTCTTAGGTTTCACTTTAAAAATACAATTTACGCCCATGATTATTATAATGTTTGTAATCATCATAAAAAAAAAAACAAAAAATTTTAATCAAATTGAGATAAGAACTTTTTGAAAGAACAAACATTTAGATACTTATTTATTTCTTTGTAACTTTTGAGCATATAAAAAGTGTAGTTGGTATTTGTTAATTTATAAATTCAACAAGGAAATTTACAGTACAGAAAATGTTATACGTGTACTTTCAAATATATAGATTTTCAATTTTTGAACAAAAGGAAAAGTGATGTTATGAATATACAGACCTCTTGAGGTTCACACCCTACTATAAAGTTTACATTTTATTTTATTTACAAAGTCTAAATATTCACACAAGAACTATTTTACTATTTAGGTGTTTTGGAATGTACTTATAGAATAATATACATTACACAAAAAAAAAACCTATTGTTAGAAAATTATTTAATTTTGAATAATAATTAAAAACTTTTCTGTAATGGAAATTAATTTCTATCACAAGATTACCAAACTGTACCAGACTTTACCTATAAATTTACCAAGAATTGTTAAATGTGTAAAATTGGAATACTTAACAAAGTTTGTCAATGTCTGGCAAAGTTTAGCAACAATAAAAATTTTTAAAAATTTCTTTATATATTGTAGAAATAACTTAGAGCAGACTATCAAATATTGGTCAAAAGTTGCCAAACTTCACCTATATTTTGCCAAAATTCTTTTAGTCATACATATAGCAAGACTTTTCCAAACTTTCTAAAGCATCCCAATTTGACAAGTTTAGCAGTATTGAGCAAGTTAGTTAAAGTCTCGCAAAGTTCTGATGAAGTTTAGCAATGTGATTTTTTTTCACGAGAATCAGTTATTTTTTTGCAACTATGTGTTGAACACAAAAGAACAATTGCACTTTTTTAATTACATTCTTCATAGGGTATAAGTATTTTCGAAATTAAAACATTAAATTTTATATAACACAATATAATTGAGCAGAGTATGACGCAATGCTTAAAAGTTTTTTAGGTTTCTTTCATAAAATAAAATAAAATAATTGAAACCTTCAATTTAAACCATGGTGTTTAAGTCATTTGGAGAATAGAGTTAATACTTTCTTGTTAATACATTTGTTATATAAATTAAAGTCATATTGGCTTGTTTATGCATGTTTGTCGTACAAAGATATTATTGTTTATGACTGTTAACTTTAAAAGATTATGTCAAATTCTGCTTACATTATATTGGTTTAAATGAAGATTCTGAATGTTATATTTTCATTATAAAAATAAAATTAGAAAAAATATCACTTCCTTCTTCAACTGGACTAAACTTAATATATAAAGCTATAATACAACTGATATTTTTAATTCTATCGACTGGTTGGGAATGTAATATTTATAAATAAACGATTGAACCAAAATTTGTCTTTATTTTAATTCTATCTATATAAATATTAAATTTATTGTTATTAAATATATTAAATTACTTACTTTTGATTCCATATCCTACGATTAATACTCCATGATCAAGAGAATCTGGACTGCAAAGAAAATTAAATGGATGTGACACTCCACCCATATAAAATTGCATAGCATTTGCATTAATGCCGATGGACATTGGTCCATTTTTCACAAGCCATTGAGCCATTTGTGTTTCATTACTAGTAATATTTAATCCAGATACCACAGTAACTTTCACTTTATTTTTATTAAAGTGACATTTTTCGTCTTCACCATCATAAGGATAATCATTTTCTAATTCCAAGCCTCCTAATTCTTCAATAGCTCTATAGGCAGTGTCAGGTAATCCACCATTGCAACCATCATCAAATTTATCACAGTCTACTAATTCCTGTTCAGAAAGAGACAGTAATTTTCCATGCTTGATAGCATACTGACCTTCAACATTACCTGTAACAGAAAAAGCCCAACAAGATCCACACTGACCTTGATCTTTAACATCAGTTACTACATTATGATGCCTCCAGTCAAACTCAATAGGTAATTTGATATCTGGAATTTCAGCCATTGGCATTGGAATATCATTTTCTGACTTTAACTGCGGCTTTAAACCCAAATATTTAGCCTTGAATTCTGCTTTTGTAAGGTCTGTAAACTGTGTTACGCCATATCGCCCAGTTCCTTGTTCATTTCTTTGTAATTCTTCAATCATATCTAAATTTTCTTTAAAAATCTTAAACCGCCTTTCTTTTTCTTCTTGTGTATGGTAATTTCTATTAAATTGTTCTATAAATTCATGGAATAGTTTTTCTTCCTTCAACATTTTAGATAATTGTAACATTTTTTCATTATAATGTTGACCTCTGAGTGAGCGTTTTTGACGTTTACTCTCATCACACTTTACAGTTATTTTTGGATTCCCATGGTCAATCCATGGTTGAGACCATGCTTCAATAATACATTCTTTAATTCCTTCATTCGATTTTAGCTTACAGTTTTCTTTTTCGCCTTTTTTACATGTACTAATACCAATATCAGTTTTAATTTTATACAAAAGTCCGGATACAACTTGAACAGATACATCTTTGACATTGGTAACAATAGGTTCATAACTACCTTCTAATGTTTCAGAATATTTTCTTAATCCAAGCTGCACATATTTTTGAACTTCAGGATCATTTGGACTGCGAGTTGTTGGAGCTCCTACTAATTGTCTTTTACCTCTAGATTCCGAATTTTTCTTGCTCTTACATTTATAATGTAACAATTTCACAGTTTGGAGTGGTTTCTTTTCATTAACAGAAATATCAAATCTGCAAATTTCATTAGCGCCTGGTCTTACTTCATCTAAGCATTCTGTTGTTTTATCTTTCTCACTACAATCTGTAGACACAACTTCAACAGTCATATAATAAACAATTAAATGCTCTTGACGTTCTTTAAGAGAATCTATTATGTCTAAAACATATTTTCTTTTATTATCACTATAAAGATCATCTAATAATTCAACTGCCTTAACTGCTAGTTTTCTTAGCATTGACTTTGATTCCAGATCTTTTACCAAAGATCTTTTTGATCTTATGGATTCTACAGTAGGATTGAATTCTGAAGATTCTAACTTTTCGGTTTCTTTCTTAATATTCATTATAAAATCTGAAGATTTGCTATTTTGAGATTCAATATTTTTGTTATCAAAATTCTTCTCCTCAATTCTTTCTTTTGTAAGAATTTTCTCTATAACAGGAATACCTAAATTTTTAGCACTTGTAGTTTCTATTTTAATAGGAGTATCAAAGTCATCTAGAAAAACATCAAACTCTTTCATTTTGTCAGAAAATTTTGAAATTGGTTTGTTTGTCTTATTTTCTTCTACAATAGCCTTTTCCTGCGTAAATTCTTTTACTATTTCAGTAACTGTAGTTATTTTAGTAGAATCATTAGTGGATGAATCAATGTAAGGTACACGGAAAATTTCCTGTGCTTCTTGAGCTATCTGATCAAAAAATTCCGTTTTAGTAGAAACATCGTCATCTTTATTTGCTGTTACGGATTTAAATAACTGCACATTGGGATCAACACTCGCACTTACTTCATTATCTGTATTCAAAAAGTCTGTACAATTATTTTTTATTATTCTGCGACTACCAATCTGCCAAGGTCGTTCTTCAAAAGTTACAAGACACAATTTAATTGGCAAATTAGACTGTAACGGACATTCAGATATTTCAAGAAGAGACGTCTTTAGACAATTTGATTCTCCAATCTCCATTAAAAGCTGATATTGTATAACATTTAAGCCTGGTGGAACAGCACGAGTTACTCTTATTATACTAATTAATTTTTGTTTAAGATCACTGATACTAGTTTCATCCATTGATTGCAAAACTTGATTTCCAAATGCTGAAAGTCCAGGTAAAGATGGATTTAATTCATATGGACAGCCTGGACAATATTCAGATTGTAAAGCTCTTACAGCAATGAATGGCCGATCATTATGATTAGCAGATGTTTGTACTTCGTGATCTAAACTAATGCTTTGACCAATTATTTGTTTTTCAATATTTTCAATCATTATTTGTTCTTGTTCACTTTGTTGTTTATATTGAGTCTGTAAAAGCACGCAATGTATTGAATTGTACACAACATCAATAACACCTCGTTCATGTTGTCGTACATCTAATGTACAAACTTCACGAGAACAAGTTTCTTTGTCCTTACATTCAGGCTCCAAATTCAATGTTAATTTATAAATTATATATGGAGACTCCATCTGTAAAAAATATATAAACATTTAATTTATTTAAAACTATATTTAAAAAATTATAAATAAATAATATAGATCAATATTTAACTAACTAAATTTAAACTAAATATTATCATATCTGCTTAATCTTAAAATAAATAATTTTTTTCAGTGAGTACAATCTTTACTAAATAAGAAAATATTTACAAGGATAAAATTCATAATAATAATAACACTTACACAACAACAACATCAAGAACAACAACAACAATAGTATTAATAATAAAAATTTTAATAGAATATAATTTTCATTTTCAAATAAATAAAAAATATATTTAATTATTTGGTACTATCTTTTATGAATATTAATATCAATCATAAGAGATTTATGGTTTTATTAAAAATGTATAATTTCAAAGTATTTATTTTTGCCAATTCATCATGTGTAAAGATAGCAGTGGCACACTTAACTTTCTATCAGTTTCTATTCTAAATCGGTATGCACATTTATATTTATCAAACAAAAGATGAAAACTTTTCTCTGTTTAAAAAAGTAATAAAAAAAATTATATACTCGTGATTTTTTATGTACTTTATGAAACTGTTATTTTTTAAACAATCACGACAAGAAAAAAAAATACACTTTGAAAAGGTAAACAAATTTTTAATAATAAAAAAATAATAAAGTAATAGTTAAAAAATAAAAAAAAAATAGTTTTTAAAAAATAACTCATAGACAGAAGATAAAAGAGTATACCAGAAGAAAAATAAACACGCATTCACAAATAACTTTATTTTGATAATAAATAAAAAATAAAAATATTTCCCTAAAACAAAGGGAGCTTGCAATCAACGAACTCACAATTATACGTCAATGGTACACCACGCTCACACTCTACCTACCTCAAAAATAAGCAAATTAATCAATTTACATAATCAGGTAGAAAATGCTAATACATGGTGTCAGTTTCTTATAAGTAAACTATACATTATAGACTTCTTCCACGATAATTGCACGATAATTGCACGGCTTCATCGACGAATCGAGAAATCCTGCGTAATAATGTATCACCGTTTACCGTACGGGACCGTATGAGCTACACACGCACACTCAGCTGCTATGCACTATTTTAAATAATAGAACCATAATAGAACGTAACAATGACAATTTAAGAGTAACATTATAATTTTGACATCTACATGACACGTTCGCGTTAATTCACATTTTAACGCGCAGTAAGCACAGCGGCATAATTTTAGAGACAAAAAACAAATAATATATACTTAATAATTCATCTATTCTTCCTTACCAGTTTTTGAGCAGCGACAAGCTCGCCGTTTTTATAAGCATGTCGCATTGTCGAGTTCTCGTTGAAGGAATTCAGGGCGCTCAGCTGTACCAGCAGATTCGAGATGGCATTCCACGGAAGGTTGCTAGACGGGCTTGATAATCCATCGAGCTGGATTTGCGCCAGGACACGTTCCGATATCAAGAACAGTAACAGTAGAGACGCGAGTTTTGTTTTCCCGACTCGCGAGGCTGCCATGTTCTCTGCTTTTGTATAACGCGCACTTATATCGGGATGAATAAGTTGTGTACCTTCCACGAAAACCACTCCACATTAGTGGCATATACACATACTGTGTATATAATTATATATACCTCTCACTTTGACGAACGCGAAGCGACTGTCAAGTCCATGTCCAATCCAATCCAATCCAACTCCAAACTGAGGACTATACTGAACTGAACTGAGATTTTAAGTGAGAGAGAGGGAGAGAGAGAGAGAGAGAGAGAGAGAGAGAGAGAGAGAGACCTAGGTGGGATGAGAAACAGGGGACGAGGAGCTGTGCTTATATACATATATATATATGTGTGTGTGGTGTGTGTGTGTGTGTGTGTGTGTGTGTGTGTGTGTGTGTGTGTGTGTGTGTGCGTGCCGAGTGGATATACTGCATGCAGCTACGTGCATCAGTCTGCCCCTGCCTTACCCAGCACTGCATCAAGTTCTGCACACGTACGGTAACTCGCCACGGCACACACACACACACACACATGCACCACACAGATTTCATGACTCCAAGCCTTTATCTAATGCCGATGCTTTGTACTGTAATGTACTATTTCCTCATTTATTTCTAATGTTAATTACTATTTATATATTTATATTATACACCTATCCAGCACTTGAAAGCAGCATTGTCTCACCGCAGCTCAGCTCAGCAGCAGGAAAAAGAATATCATTATATCAGGGTGATATAAGATAATATATTAGCACCACGCATCAGTGACAATAAGGGTAGGGTATTCCCCTAATCAACTTTTAAATCAGTTTATTGACCTCCTAAGCATGAATTTTAAAAGTAAGTACTTTATCGAGAACATGGCAGATAAACTGTTAATAATTATTCAAAAGACTGTGAAAATGAAACTATTCATTAAAATGAAATTTAAAAGCTCTAGATTTCTTGCATTTTTTTTTCTAGAAATAAGCTTGATTTTGTAAAATCCGAAAATATTTAGTACGACTCGAGATATTGCAAATTAAACTAACGCGTGCCTACTCAACCATTGTGATATTGCATTCTGCTTAACACTTTTTAACTTACCAATGAATTAAGTCTCATTTTTCTGTCTAAAGATTTCTTTATCGAAATATACGTATATTAATCTTTACTTAAAATATAACCGAAATGTTAACTTTACAAAATATCAAAAACTTACTTTTTATTTATTTATAAAGTAATTTGACCGATTTTTCTTCTTTTTGTTATATGTAATATAAGTTATACAAAAATGTTCCTTGATTCATAATAAACAATTTTATGTTAAATAAAAGTAGTTATATAATGTTTTTATATAAAAATATTGGATAATTAGACAAACTTAAACAATAATTTCCATCCGGGCTCAAATCTATACTAATAAATTTAAATTATTTAAATTAAAATACATTAATTATATAAATGAAATTTCTGATATTAAATTAAATAAAATATTATTTAAAAATACATTTTTAGTTTATACGTACATTATTAATTTTCCAATCATCTATATATGTTAATTTAAAAATCAAACATACGTTTATTTTAAAGAATAAGTATTTTTCTGAATTTTCATTCTCTATAAATGACGATAATAACCTATTAAAGCAGCCATATAATTTCGATTAATATAATTTTTTTGCATTACATATCATTTCTATTAAGATTTAGATAGATAATTTATTTTTTTTAATATTTTCAATATGCATTGTTAAAATGTCAGAAAGAAAACCAAATAAATTAATGACTTAACTATATATGCATCGCTCGGCATTTATAATGTTGTTACAATAATTATCAATAATCATATTAAACATTTCAATTGAAATTGAATCAAAATTGAATTAAAACTTTCATATGTTCTTTATGGTCTGAGATTTTTTAAAAAATAATTGTTATTTTTAAATTTAAATAATTTTTTTTTCATTTCGAAAACTCGGAGATTTGAATTAGCATTCTATTTTTTAAAACAACTTGAATATTTTCAAAAAGTTTTGACTATCTAACTATCTCCCTAAAAATAAATATCGTATCCGTATACAGTACAGTATCAAGAACTTGTTTAAAAAAATTAGTTTTACAATTTTTCGTTAATGAGTTATAATTTCCTATTTTTTATGAGTTTTTTTTAAAGATTATTGGTTAAGCTAAAATCTATTTCTTCACGAATTACTGATAGTACTTTTATTACAAATTCACTTCAAAAACTACTATTTCGATTTTTCTGACTATGAAGTTAATTAAGAGATCAATAATATTCATGTTATCGTATATTTTTAGCATTATTTTATACTTTTAAAAATTATTACGATTAATATGAAATCCACAACTTGTTTAATTTGTAATTTTTTATAATCCTTCTCTAATATTTTATCATATTTTCTGCATCATTCTTGAAATTGATATAGATATATGCAACGAACTGAGAAGAAAATTTCACATGGATTAATCAAAAATATAGTCTCATATTTGTAGCTTACATTGAGAAATAGTTTTAGAAGATGAGAAAAACAGTTTTTATGTTATAGAAATTTAATATTGTAATTAGTAATCTACTTTTGCGTATTAGCAATACTTAAAATGACTTTTTTACTCATTGAACTCAAACTCTGTTGGAAAATCAAGTTCAGTATTTTCGTACACGTAAACAAAGCAATAACTTTGCCGCTTGAACCAAAAAATACACGTAAACAATATTTATACATAAATAAAAAACATAAGCTAAAATGTACTTTTATAAATACGCATGTTTTATTATTATTCTATATAAAAAAGATTGAAAAGGCGATCATTAGAATTTTAGATGGTAATGCTAATTAGAACTATCAAGTCGTTCATTATATCCAAATTGAAACTACTTTAAATTAAAAATAGCTTTTGAGCCATCGTGAACAAGCCTATAGCTTCTAAAAGATTGAAAAAATTAATTAAATTTAAATTTATAAGTACAGATGAAATAGGCAATATATATTATAATCAAGGGAAACGTATAACCGTTGAGATGAAATCGGAAATAATATAAAACAATTTTAATATACTAGGAACTTTTAATATGTAAAATGATATAAAGCTAATATATTTTTATGGATTTTAATAAATTTATCTGCATAAATTATGTAAAGAATAATTTAAAAATTTGTTTATAAATGAAAGCTCAAGAAATAATTATCTTTTATTGATATACATTACGCAGAATTTGAATAACTTAAGAAGTTGAGTGAGCTGAAAAATAAATGAGGTTTCTAAGCAGTCACTTTTGGACACCGTTATAAAACGTCGTGAAACTTCAATTTTAACGAATTTCACTATTTTCTTCTTGCTTTAGTTTAATGATTTCTACTCTTCATCAGTACTGCATTTTGTGGGATATTTTTATGCAATTTCTCGTAAAATTATTTGTAAATATAACAAAAAATATTTGTCCCATTACATCATCATTAATGTAAATAATAAAAAATATTAAAATAAGAAGAATTAAATTCTGTTAATTGTAAATATGTTATTATTCTAAACATTACATATACATGATATATTATCATGTAAAAATATATGTATGCTCACATTTTGAACAAGTTACCTTTATGCCTCTTCTTTCATAGCTAGAAGCACCGTAAAATAGGAAAAAGATGAACTTAAAACCTATAAAATATTAATTTGTCTATATATAAATCTGATATTTTAAAAATTTACAAATTTTTTATGAAACTTTCATTATCATTTCTAATTGTTCTTAATGTAATACTCAATATAAAAATATCAAATTCAGTATTTTATGTCAACTCATATTAGAATCTGTATATAATATTAAACAGGTTTTATAAAAATCATGATTAAGAAAATAATTATAATTTAGTAATTTTATAATTTTGGGACATATTTTCTACTATACTTACTCAAAAGTATGAAAGTATAATAAATCGAAGTATCGAAATTAAATGTACATATACAGAGGACTTTTTATACACTTATTGTCTCATTTTACTTTTAAAATATTAATATATAATTATTAATAAAAATATTAATTTGATGAATAATATATGTCCAAATATGAAATATTGTTTAAACTTTTATTTGTAATATTTTTAACCTTCAAAAAAGATTCCAGTGACATATCGTAGAATTTTCCAGCTGTAATTGTACATGGCTTTCTAGATCGCATTAAAATTAACTGAATATTGGATGATTTAAGACTTCCAATCCAATTGCTTGAATAAATATACTCGGCGACGTCTTCGCTCTGTTGTAAAAATTAAGCAAACAAAAAAATTATTTTAACATATATACACATTCGATAGCATTTCTATGTATATATATATATATATATATATATATATATATATATATATATATATAAACTTTTTTGAATAACAGTTATCGATTTGTAACATACGTGCGCGTTTTTTTTTTTGTTTTGATTAATATATCGCAGTATACCACGCTAAACACTCTACTCATCAATTCAATAATATACATATAAGGTAAAAATAGAAAAATTTGAATCATACTAATATATAAATAGAAATTCTTTTATTCCTTAAGAATTCTTTTCTTCTTGAAATTGAATTGCTTTGTAAATATTGTAATATAGAAAAAGTCTTAAAACTATTAAAAACTTCGAATAACTTTCTAGAATCAATTTTTTCTTAAAAGAAACTTCTTAATAAAATTAATTTACATCATTTATTAGGTATACTTATATGGTTATATAAATATGTATATATATATATATATATATATATATATATATATATATATATATAAATACAATATAATATAGCAATTTATGGAACTGCTTTCGATTAAGTATTACAAAATTTAAGAAAAAAAAGCTTTTACAAAATTAAGTATAATTAGACTAGATAACCTATGAGGAGAAGCGTACATTCCAGTTATACTTAATTTTTGTCTCTCTTTTTATTCGATTCGTAAAAGCCATTTCTTTTAAAATTTGATATCAATGTATTCTTGAAGTAAGTCATTCAACACCGATTTACATATCCTCATCGCTGTCTTCCTTCAGAAAAAAAGTGAAATTCAGTATTCGCATAAATCTTTGCCAACTTACATGCCTACTAAGATGGAATCGAATACCCGAACGCTTTTGAAAATATAATATGTTTTTATAGCATGTTATAATGAAATATAATATGTTTAGAGCAACGAAAAATCAGCTTTTATTAATAATATTAGTAACGCTTTATTAATTTTAATCATATAGTATCTATGCTGTCTTCATTCTCGATGGATCCGTAAAATAATATAATATGTGCTTCTTATCTAAATACGAGCATCCTCAATAAAAATATTATTTAAAATGTTTAGAAACCTTTTATAAAAATTGTTCGAGAAATATTTGTTCATATTGGAGTTAAGTATACGTGTTAAATTACGCGTAGTTTCAAATCAATCCGTTCATTATATATAGAGTTCTTTTGTAATTGTTTCCGATAATTTTGGAAACAAGTTCTAGAGAAAAACACATTTAATCTTAATGGAGCCAATCAGACGCCTAGGTGTCGAGTGCACACTCTTATTATCTACTTGAAAAGGTCTAAATTGGTATTTTGCAGATGTTATATAGGAAGTGGTTTTAAAAAAAAAGTCGAAAATTTTATCTTTGATCAAATTTTCCTCTTAAACAAAGTACTTACTTAATCGCAATTTATAATTTATCGTTAAATTTTCAAGGTCCAAATTATTTGTTTTATTCAGCAATAATAATTTAAAATGCAAGATTTCTTAATATTATGTTCAAATAAAGGACTTTTAGTGAAATTAAAGATATTTTCAATAGACGTAATTATTACATTAGGTATTATTGATAACTTTACAATAATATATTTACATTCTAAGAATTTAAATCTATATTGTAGACATTCCATTTTTAACTCTACTGAAAGCACGGGATTCGAATTTCTATAAGCTAGTGCAAATCTAATCGAAGCATTTTGAAACTTTTGCGATATGTTAAAGTGACTTGGTTTTTTTCAGTGGAAGCTAAGTAGCCCTCACATTCAATTCTCGATCTTATGATGCAGGGCTGCAAATTTAATTCAATGAAGAATATGTAATTTTTTTAAAAAAATGCAATTTCTATCCTCCTCCAATATTATTGTCTTTGCTGTAAAAACGAGTTACTTGAAAACTATTAATTTTAAATTTATATTTAACTTTGAATCAAGTTTTCCAAAATATCATGATCTTTATAAGAACTATGAATATCTAACTTATTTTGAAAAGATTAAATATATCACTGACAAATTATGCAATTATTGTAATTTTGAATTATCATTAGATTCTGTAATATATGTATTTTTAAATAATTTAAAACCCAACGGTAAATTATTCTGTAGTTAACTATTCTTAGATTAATTATTTTTTGGCATTTATATTTATAAATTTTCTATATTTGATTGAAAAACTTAAAGTAAGATTCCTTGGTGGTTTTGATTAGGTTATCTTTGGTTTTTATTCTTAAATTCTAATTTTTAGTTAGTCTTTTACTAGAATTATGAGTAATCTATGATCACTTTTATTTGTAAATTCTTTATTGTTATGTTATGGGCTCATTAATATAACAGTTATTTTTTTAATATAACGCTTAATTGTAACGGTGTTGATTTTGCTGATCCTGCTATTTTTGTTGCTGAAGGTATTGAAGTTGCCTTTGGGATCACATGTTAGAATTCCCAGAAGTGTAGTTTGAAATTTAACTGTATATTCGATAAAGAAAACACTTAATTTTAAGTGAAATCTCACAATTTTTTTCTCCAAAGTATTGATCATTGGATTCTACATATTTCGCCCATATTTCAAGCAATTTATGTATACCATTCCAAAAAAAATATTTTCTCTTTCGAGGCAAGCCATTCGACGAGCCATTTTTTGACTTCTTCAAAATTGGTAAATCGCTGTTGTGCAAGCAAGTGCCCCATCAATGCGTAGAGGTGATAGTAGGGCGGAGCGAGGTCTGGAGAGTACGATAGGTACGATAGTACGTCCCCATTAAAAGCTTTAATTGTGTCCTTCATCGGTTTAGCGGTATGAGACGGCGCGTTGTCATGTTACAATATAACTTTGCCATGCCTTTCCGCTCATTTGTTTTTCGATCAACGCATGATTCAAATTGATAATTGGTTGTTGATTGCAGTCCTTATTCACCGTTTGAATAAAGACTGTTTCATACAATTTCAATGATTTGTAGTACACCACACCACATTGGTTCTGTCAAACACAGAAGATCGTCTTACGGCCAAAGCGATTTAGTCTTGCAGTTGATGGGCCAGCTACACTAGGCAAAAGCCATGACTTTTTTTCATTTTAGGTTCTTAAAATAAATCTATTTTTCGTTTCCCGTAACAATTTGATGCAGAAAAGATTTTCTTAGGAACCGTTGAAGCATCGTTTCACAATAAACGGTTGTTCAATTTTGCATTTGTTTATCGTTTAGTGGGTGTATTTTTATTCATTATTTGTACAAATCAATACAAATCTGTACACTGTGAAGATCTTCAAACGTTGAGTTCAATTAAAGTTTTAGTATTGATTATGAAAACATTATTTTAAAAAAAGTTGTTTACTAAATATATTCAATGAAAAGGTGAAAAAGATGAAAAATATTAAGAAAAATGTTGTTAGTGTTGAAAATCATGAAGAGGACGAACTAATAGAAGATAATACCGTTATAAATAAATCAAAGATTCTTCTGTTCCTTTGAGAGATGGTCTTGAGAGACCCATTAATACATTAATCTACCAATCTCTTCTCCACCAAAGGACATGGATGAAATAATGGACGAAAAAAGTTTAAAAAGTTATCAAGAATTTTTGGTGACATGATTTAAAATTTTACTCATGAAGTAATAATTCGTCATGATATATCACAGAAAAATATTGCAGCAATATCGCATCAATATTACAGGAATATTGCAACAATATATCTTGTAATTTTTCTGTGATCTGATACTGCCGTATCTGATATTGATGTGATATTGTCGTAATATTTTTATCATATATAATCCTATGTGGGAAATATATGACAACCAATTGATATGTATATATATTTTTTATTATCACTTTTACAGGCACTTCTAAAACTGGCTTGTAAAACTGAGTGTAATCAATACAAAAATGATATTTTTGGTTTTTGTTCAAATGATAGGAAAGTTTCGGCGTGTTATAATAATTAGATCTGTCAAACTTGTGCTTTCGAAACTCGCATTAGATGCCAAAAGCATACATGTCTTTTTTACAACTGTTAACACCATAGCTATAAGAAACATAACAATAAAAAGATTTACATAGATCTACTATGATTTATGTAAATAGTCTTCATTATCTATTCTTATTACTTAAAAAGTATTACTGAAATCGCTTAGTTTGAATAATTTGATAAGCGACTTTACGAATACAAAGTTCATAAATTTATTATTCATGCTGCTTAAATTGGAATAAATTTTTATTATCTATTGTAGAAAATCTATTTATGGAAAATTCCTGTTGTTAACGCATTTTCGTAGTCATGACAGATAGTGATTTCTATACACTTTTTAAAAATGGAAATTTTAACGGGAGATTCTGCCGTAATTTCCGCACCAGGCCCCGTAAAAGCTTAATCCAGTATTGAAACTTGCTAATATTAAATGAGAGCTTCATCCAGTTTACTGTCTGTTAATTTTAAAACTATTCAGTGAACCCCAAATTGACCTTTTTTTACTTTCAAAAATGCTAAATGACAAATGATTGACTCTTGAATGACAGAAAAGAATACAACTTTTATAGATGCTTTTACATTTCTTTACTAAGAGCATCGAACATGGACCCCTCTATATAAAAGTCTAATTGTTTTTCTGCAGGTCATTCAATACACAATAACACAGATCAAAACTAGATTTAATGCATAAGAAAATTAAAATTTTATAAGGCAATTATGTATAATTACCTCACTTTTTAAGCTTTGTCCACTGAAACTAAAGATAAACAATTCCATTATAGCAGCTTGAAGAAAGGATACATATTTGGTAAGGCGAGTTCTATCTTGCAGCATCTAATAAGTATACGTCTTCGATTAATTTAAAATATAAAAAAGTTCTATATGTATTGATAACAATTTTGTTTTAAACTTTGTTACCGTAGTCAGTTGAAATCCCGCGAAGCACAGAAGACCAGTGCTTATGATAAACTGGGCCAATGCTAAAAAATTAATGATTCCTTCGACCTTTTCTGCCAATCTAAATTGAATTGCATTAAACAATCAAATTTAATATAAATTATTTTTATTTTTTTTACGTATTTTAAGGCAAATTTTTATATTGCTTCAGAAAGTGGTTAAAGGCAAAATTGCTGTATATATATATATATATATATATATATATATATATATATATACATATATATATATATATAGTTAATGTTGCTAAGACTATATTTCTCCACTAGAAAACCGTGTACTGACTTGTTACTGATCTCAGATCTCTTTCTATATATAGTTTCGTATATAGTATTCAGAACAGCTTTTGCTTCATAAAGTACAAATACATTAATTAAATTAAAAACAAACTGTCTTTATACCGAAGTACTTATCGGTGAACTTATTAATGCAGATTAAAAGTAAAAGGCTCCGTTATAAACAACTAATAAAGTATAACAATAATCTATCAAACCCCATTGTTACAAATATTTCGCACGATTTATGTTCAATTAAACTAATATATTGTTTTACTCTAATTCAACATTTGTATTAAAAATATTCAAGACCAATCAAAAAAATCCTTTTATTTAATTCATTGAGTTTATAATATATTAAAAAAATTAATAAAAACAAAACAAAAAGAAAATTGCTGTACGAATCGGCTCTACTACTTCGTACAGTATGATCTCTCGAATTTTTGGTAAATTCGATCTCGATTTCACCGAGAAGCCCTTGAATAATCGCCACTATAGTCTGTGATCAGGCTATTAGAAACGCGAAAAATCAATCTATAAGTATCAGTAATTATACTATATAGCACACATTATCATCGAGTTTGACGAGCACTCCGTAAACTCTTGGACTAAGATGAGTAGGCCATCAACTTTATAGGGGGCGTGTAATTGCATTCTAAAGTTTAATATCAGCTCATACTCATATCCGCAGGCAGATTTTTAGCAACGATTTAATCATCTCATTCTGTTGAAATTCAAATTGGTCCGTTTAAAAATGATAGTTTTTCGAACTTAAAGTTAAATAAAATTTTTGAAGTTATCGCATCACGTGATGGGTATTATGTAAATATTGAACTCGGACTAACGGTCTTATTTACTTATATAGAAGTATGTATCGACTAATGAATAAAATTTGCTTATATCCATTTCAATGCAAAAAGACTGCCGATTCGTGCATTGGTATAGAATATCATGCTTGCGTTGGCTTTTTTTTTTATTAATTTTACCTGACTCGACACAAAGACTATATCGCTTATTAATAAGATACAGTATAGGGTTCAATATGATTTTTTAATCACTCAGTATATAAAATCGAATATATTCTAACACATTTGTCACTGCGTGCCGAAGCTGAATCTTATCCGATTAAGTAAGTATCTCTGTTCATTTTGTGGAGTTGAGAGCATTTTAGAGATCGAGTGTCACGAACAGAAACGGCGCTCTAGTCGCATCACAGTCCCTGTTAGTTTAATCAAAGATTTTTATCATTTCGCATCCCGTATCTGTGGTTATAGACGGTTATTTTTCGAAATCACGATGTTACTTTGAGAAAAGTTTGCTGGAAGCTCTAATCACTTCCAGAAACTTGGATTTTCGCAACAGCTCAAATATTTTTCTTATTCAAAGCTATACAACAATTACATTGCAAATATTCAATTAATGAGCTTAGCGAGTTTTAGTTTAAACTTTGGCGAATGGTAAAGTTATTTTAAAATTGACATATTTGTACTGAATTGTAATATCTTATGAAAATAATGAAAATATATGTAAATAATTTCTTTTGACTTTGAAAAAGTTATTAATGTTATTAAAACATATAGAAATGTCAAAAATATTTTTTAAAAATGAAAATTCTAAAAAATGATTTTAAAAATTAAAGGTTGAGCATGAATTTAAGACTGAAAAAAAATGTGAGAAACAATTATTAATCATCTGTGTTTCTAGCAGAGTTAAGAATTATTTCTACCTTTTTTATAAGTTATATAAATATAACTCCATAAGATTACAATTCAGCATAATATATTGATTTTAGAGATAGTTTTACACATCCTTCAATGTTGAAAATAAGATCTACTAAGCATACAATTTTTTTAGCTATGAATATTGTCAGTCGTTTTAATAATTTTAGCCTTCTCTAAAATTAATTTCATACCAAATATGTGGAATAATTAAATAAACCAAATATAAAGAATCTCGTAAATGGATATTTTATTTAAATTTAAAAATGAAATAGCGATTGAATGATAAGGAAAGTGAATTTTATTTATTCTTTTATGTTTTTTTTATCGGTTTCAGAAAAAACCGACGTAAATACTGAAATATCAATTCTCAGCTCCGTTGAAACATAAATAGAAAAGCTATTTGAGCTCGAATGCGTCGGTCGAAACTGTACATATTGAAGAAATGTGAGATAAATTTAACAAGTTCTGGAATAACGGAAATTTTATTTGCATCGGTTCAAGATCAAGCTGACTTTTTTTAAAAGAGAATTCCTATTTTGTAGAAAAGATTTAAAGTAATAAATATATGTAAATTCCAAAATTCGTAGTTTGAATTATAAAATATTTGAGTTATAAAATATTTACTAATTGAAAATTATATTTACAGGCTTTAGCATATTAGCGGTAATACTTCATTCGTTAATTGCGGCTTGCCCATTGGGATTTGACATTTGTAGTGACACTGTTGACTAATAAAAAGTAAAAACTGCACGATCCAGTAGCAATACACCAGCATTAACAGATTTTTTCATTTTGATATCTTGTAATACAAAAAAAAATAATGGTTCTTGATTCTCGTTTAAAAAAAGTTAGCTTACCTTGAATAACGATGACTGATAATTTCAAAATTAATTTTGACTCTTACTATATAAATTATTCCTCTATGTAGAGATTTTTGAGCACGATGTTTATCTAAATGAGAAATATATATCTAAATGAGTTCTTGCTAAAGATGGATTCAAAATTACTCCAAAAAAGAGGTGGGCGATAGCAAATCGAATAACAATTTAAAAAAGAAAATAGTTTATACCAGCAAATTCTAAGTCCCCTAAATTATAAAATAATAACCAAGTAAAAAATCTAAAACTGATTTATTAATAAAATTTTCTATGTATTTATAATTGTAATTTTGAATTATTAGGAGTACAATTACTCCAAAAATGTATTTTTGTCAAATGTTCTTTTAGGCTTTGGGGTCGATGACAGCCCTTGCCTTCGCCTCTGGATCAACCACGATTCCTTACTTTTCTAATTAAAAATTGAAAGTAGCTACATTAATTCATATAGCAATTATATAATAATTTATCGCTTTTATAATCTGCCACTAACATTAAAAAGATTTGTAATAGTGCTTGATTGACATTGGTTTTGTACGTTTGCAAAGCAAATTGAACTGTCACAAGTAATTTTGTATATATATATATATATATATATATATATATATATATATATATATATATATATAAATATTTTCGAATGCGTTTACAAATCGTGAAATTAAAAAAAAGTAACATACATATATATTACTATATACATATATTACTCTAATTTAAATTTAGCATATGCCTATGTACTTTTCTTGTAATTGTTTCCTTATTATTGGAAAAAATTGCTTTTATACGCTATTGAGTACCTGATGCACGCCAGGTGCTGTTGAACGCATTGCTCGACTTTTCTGTTTGACTTCCAGCCCGCATTGTCAATTGCTTCGAATTCTTTTTGAAGAACCGTAAATTTTGCTGCCGCATGTATCGTGGCCAAAAGGCTGAAACACGTAGCACCGGCAATTGTACTACAACCGAAAAGACCACCGATCGAGTTTATTAAATAAACACACTCGAATACTGGAGATTCCGTGTAGTTGAAAAAGTAATAGCCTCTGTAGGGTAGAATCTTTTTATGCTCTTCCTCGGAGAATTTCAGCTGGAGGTAAATTAAACTGTAGATTTTTTAAAACATAAACAGCTAGACATTGAAGTATTTTTATGTAATACTCAATAAAAGAAGTATAATTACAAAAAAAAATAAAGTAATATTTCATTTTAGAGGACAGTTTCAGGACTCGTACAGTTGTATGAAAATATAACTGCTTTTTTTTATAATTTTATAAATTTATCGGAATTATGTTAAAATTTTTATTTATTGGACGATAGGAACTTACTTTTTTCGAGTAAAAATCATTTCAAAACCTTATATATATTAAAAAGTTCTACCAAAACATTATACAATCACGTGAGAGAAAATATTTACAAAAATGTTGTAAATAAATATTGAATATTCAAATTGCATAATAAACGAACTTATATTTGACTTGAAGTTATAAAAACGAAACTATTAAATAACTTTGCATCAATTTATTATCAAAATTACGATATTAACTTAATGCTTCAGTTCTCGTAATATATTTCTACACGAACATGTATAATAAGTTGACTTTTATCTCGTGTGAGCAAATTTGCTTCTAAGAGAAGTGAAATCAATTTCCATACATCACATTAAAATGTAGGGTTTCTTATATTACGATAAACTTTCATTTACAACATAATTCTTAAATAGTTCTAGTTTCAATGACATTGTTTAACAAATCGGAACTAATTTAAAAAAATCTAGTACAAATTTGATTTTTGAAGCAGAATACAGTGAAATCTTTGTACAAATTTCTGTAATTTATTTTTTTTTCATTGCACCGTAAATAAATTTTTATAGTGTTAAATCAAGATATATTATTAAAGATTATATATGTGTGTGTGTGTGTGTGTGTGTGTGTGTGTGTGTGTGTGTGTGTGTGTGTGTGTGTGTGTGTGTGTGTGTGTGTGGCTCTACAATTACAAGACTCTACGCAATTTGTTCCGAGATGACTTTTAAATGCCATTTAAATTATCAAGAAAAATATAAGAATCAAGAAATTGCTAAGCCAGATTCTTTATATATGCTGTGCCAACATTATAGGAGATAACTTTTTGTTGTAACTTGGAAAAGAAGAAAATACTAACAATTTTACTACAAAAAGCTATCGACGAAAGAGCTTAAGATACTTTTACTTTTTAACACTATGTTATTTAAGATATGACTCGATTATCAGAATCGAAGTAGATTTCAGTTATTATAATAATGAGTTTGTTTTGGGAACTAAAAAATATGCTTTTATAAAATTTTGGAAGTTTACCTTTTTTGCTTTAGGTAAGATTCATATTCGCTCTAGAAGATTTTAATTTTCAAACATGTCTCTTACATTACACTTAATCTATAGAAACCTATCTATATAGGTCTATTGCCTTCTTCAAACATAACCAGATTGCGAGCTAAGTAACCAGGGCGTCAGGCCAGAGAAGGCCGTCTACGTCCACAACAGTTGTTTTTGATATTTCAACAAGTAAAATAAGACTCTTGTATTTGTATATATCAAAATTTTCAATACATTAGAGGGTTGATAATTCATCGTAGCTGTTATCAAGAATCATTATTAACGTCGCTGTACCTAGTTGTAGATAGTGGCTTCAATATCTTTGTATCACAACAATCAGTGACCATATTTTACTTATATACTAGCAACGTTCGAAATGATGAAAAGAGCTCCGTAAAAATATAATTTACATTCGGTTATCACTAAGCCAATTAAATTAACCGAGTGATCAGCAAAATTGATTAAAACTCAACATAATTATTAATGTTTAGAATATCTATTAGTCGCGTAGATAAGTCAGAATAAACAGCTGCTATGTTTACAATATTACTGTACGACTGCCCTTTACAATTGATGAAAAGCCTACCATTTTGTTCTAATACAAAAGTGTAACGAATTTTCCTATTAAAAAATATCATTAAATAATCTTCCAGTTCTACTCCGGGCTAAAATAATTTTTTCGTTGTAAATTTCTCATTGAAAATACATTGGTAAATAATATTGCTAACAAACAACAGTAAATAAATAAATAAGTAAATTTTTAAGATTAATATATCTAAAAGAAATTTAGATATATTAGCGATTGATAATTTTGTTTTTTATGTTTTGAAATTGGGCCCCCATAAATACCGCCATTTACTAGTTTTCTTTTCTTTTTTTTTTTTGGTATACCTCGATTGCGGGCATAGCGACAAAGGCCAAGCCTGTCACCGCAACGCTAATGCAGAAGAACTTGGCCAGCTTGTACGCCAGCAGGCACTTGTCCCTCAGCGTCTGCCTCTCGGCGGGGCTCGCGCCCGCCCAGTCCCGCCTCATTGTCCCGACGACGAACAGCATATCCGGCTGATGGGCCCCGAAGACGACGACGCGCAGCACGGCGACGCAGAGCGCCGAGGCGATCAGCGAGCACTCGATCGTCTCGTTCATGTCCTCGCCCCAGAAGAAGACGACCTCCGCCGTGGTGCCGAGGCTCATCGCGATCATCACGATCAGGATGAGGCCCCGGTGAAGCCGGCGCAGAGCGACGCCGAGGCTCCGCCTGCCCTCGACCTCGTCGGCTCGGGGCCAGCAACCGAACAGGCCGCAGGCGATCTTCAGGGGAGCCACCAAGCGTTCGAACTCGGAGGCGGAGTCCTCCACCACGTTCGAGCTCATCTTATACGACTCTAATTATTACGGGGAAACGAACGTGAAGCTTATCTTTTTTTTTCCTCCACGCCTTCTTTGCGCACAGTAGAATAGATAAAAGTACATGGTATAAGGAAAGCCTTACTGCGGTGCTCAATTATTATTAGGATTTTCTTTTTAAAATAATTACTTATATACAGTTTTCGCTTTTGCTGAAATGTTAAATAACTTAAAAAATTACTCTAGACCCAATTAAAGATTACTAGAATTTACATATAATATTACTTTTACGTTACTGTTCTCATAGGTTAACACTTATATTCAAGTGTTGTAGAATGAAGCGAGAAGAGAGAGAGAGAGAGAGAGAGAGAGAGAGAGAGAGAGAGAGAAGACTATAAAAAATTTATCTCACCTATATATGTTAATATTGTTCAAGATGCTTTAAATAAGACGTTACGTGATGATCGTTGATAAAATTCAAATTCAATATTTGAAGATTTATGATTAAATACAAAATTTTAATATTAAACGTTGTTATTTATTTCTTTATTTATTTATCTTCTTTGAATAGATTTCCTCTAATCAAGAGAAATTATTTTAAGTTTCAATTAAAACAAAGCGAACGGTATGAACAAGTTTAAAAGTTCTACTTACTTGATACGAAGCAGCCTCAATTTGTGCCTTTCTTCTACTATAAAGATACCTCGATACGTTTATGCAACTAAAAACCTGTATTATTCGAATAGAAACATAATTATTCGTAATTAACTTAATTGGAATACGCTTACAAATATGTTTGTTTCCCTTATATCTGTGCACATGTCGATTGTTCAAATTATGCTTAAAATTATCGAGATGCTTAATTTCAAGGAATTAAGCTTGAATATTAAACTGTTTCTTCCGTCAGTGCAGTTTGTATAAAAAACAATTATTACAAGAGGGTAAGACATACTGGATACTCGGAAAAATAACTTACGATAAATCGTATATCTCATGCCGAATCTACAAGTATGCGCGAGTATATTCCGAGTCGATAAGACTCGTCGTTTGATCCAGACTACCGGCTCATTATGCGAGGGCGTGTAGAGTCTCCGTTATATCTGATTCTGACGACTTCCCGTTCGCCGTAAGTACTCATTAAGAAGGGGCTCAGAAACTTTTTGCGACTCCTCCGATCCCCGATATTTAAGAAACAGCTATGCAAACTCGCTAATTTAGACAATTGCCGGTTGCGCGTTGGCGCATGGACATGTGGCGCATTGATCGGCAAATTGCAGTGGGTGCAGAGACTATACGCTGAGAATAAGAGTGCAGAAGTTTCGCGATGCATAATGTTCGTTGAGAATAGAAAGGAAAAGATTCGTTCAGACGCATAAAATAGTGATAGGAAAATTACGGGCTTTTGCAAAATGTAGTCGAGTGTTCTAGCGTATGTAGTCAAGTATTGGGAAATGTCGTTCGCAGTTCTACTTTTTCTTTCGTCAGCTTCAGTGTATATTTTTCTACACTTATGGAAGTAAAACGATTATAACTTTAGTAGAAACTTTATTTACTAGAAACATTGGGAGTTAATGTAAATTGCCACGTATTTGAATATTTGAAATTAAGATATTTTTATTTATTTTTCTGTCTTAATTGAGTGTAATATATATTTTCAGAAATTATACTTAATTATCTTGTATATTTTTAACGAAATATTAGATATTGCGTCGAAATACTGTGAAAATAGAAAAACCCATCTTTCTAAATGGTGGTATTATTTGATAAACTTGTAATATTTAATATATGCATCGAATAATAATTTAAATTTATTTTGCTTTTTACTGCATGGGCCGATTGTAGTACTGCATTAAAAAATTACTTTCCAAGTCTGAACGCTAAATTCAAAGTTATCTTTTTGCTATGCAAGAATATAAAAGTAAAGATATCAATAAACACTATGTGAAAAGGGCGACATTTCCCACTTATGCCACACAACAATTTTCTAAAATTAAACGTTTGCACATCAATCAGCAACCTCCTGATGTAGCTTACTAAACAAACATCAGCAATTTTTACAAATTCAACTGCACTGAAAGTTTTGGTATTTGCTGCCGTAGCAACTCATAGGCTCCCGAATACCGCCGCAATAAGAACGTTTTCGCACTTCTTGTTTTTTTTTATGTCTCGTATACTTATAAAAATATAAAGAAGTAGAATCCACGGAAGTGTCAGAAATCATTCTCGTATACTACTTCATCGCACTTTTTTCATCTTAATTGAATCCGGTATATCTACTAATTTACCGATTTTAATAAATTCCTTGACATCACATATATATTACATATAATTCAGAATTCTTACTAATTTCCTTTAGAAGTATTTTCAATTTAAAGCAATGTTTCGTAAGACTACGTATTGAGTATTGAGTTGCCAATTTTTCAGCCGTAATTTTTTCGAAAGAATCCGCGGAAAACATAATACTATGCGTTTTTACAACTTTATTGGATATAATTTATTTACGCAAAGTCAAAACTTGAAATGATTGATACATCTTTAATATTATTATGCTGCCATTGAAGTTTTTCAATACTGACAAAGGGAAGCTACACCCACCGGTGAATCAAATCACTAGAGAAAAAATCTATATAATTTTATTAAAAAACGAACACCTTACCTTGTTTTATTCAAATGGAAATTTTCTCCATTTATGTTTAACTTAACACTTTGTTTTTTACTAAATATTTATTAAATTTTTACTAAATGTTTCTTCGCTATATACCATATATTTTTATTTTTAAGTATTATACGACCCCATTTCTTATATTATTTTCTAATCATTTACCTTAAATATACCTAAAAAGTTTTTAATTTAAATACTAATTTATATAAGTTGAAAATTTTCATGATTATGCACATAACAGTCAACCGAGGATCAGTTATCTATTAGCACGTTAAAATTATATACAAGCTCCATACAGAGGGTCATCTTTGGCCTTGTGGGTCTTGAAACCTATACTGCAGAGGGAACATTATATATATATTAGCCTCCCACATCTCGGCTTCGTCTGAGAGAAAAACTTAACCGATTTATTAAACATGACAATAATACTTGACTCTAACATTAAATTTACACTATTACGATTTTTCAAAATATGAACACTTTCAAAAGCTTCTCTTTTATACCTAATTTTAATACCTTGTTTTAAAATATTTATATTTTCAAAATCGAATAAATGTAACAAGTGATGTAACAAAATAAATTATAAAGATTGTTACAAATATTACATTGGGCGAACGGATAGATACTTGAAACAATGAATATATGAATATCAGTATAGTTCACGAAGCACGAATGGTACATTCGGACTAAAGGAACATAGTTTAGACTTCAGAACAATTTAGAAAAAGTCTAAACTATATTCCATTAGCTTGGATGCACCATTCGTGCTTCGTAAACTATACTGATATTCATATATTCGTTGTTTCAAATATCTACCCGTTCGCCCAATGTAATATTTGCGACAGCCCAAAAGCATTCCTCAAGAATTATTTCAACAGCTTCATGCTGTTATTCTGAATTTTATAGAAGGTTTTACTATTCACGATTATCTACTAGCAGTAGGAAAAATCATAGGTCCTGACAATATGGTTTCAATTTCCAGGATTTCACAAAATAGAATCTACATATATCTAAATTTGGAAAATAAAGCGGATGTGTTTGCTAAAGATTGTAAATCAATTAAAATTCATGGTTTGATAAGTGATATTAAGCCTCTATTGTCGAAATCATAGTGTATATTAATTTCTAATCTGCATTCATCTATCCCCAATGAAATCATAGAAAAATGCCTAGCATCATACGGTATAATGCCGAAATCACAAATTGCGCGTTTACGTACTGGACTCAACGATACAGGAAAATGAAGTAACTCTGCCTTTTGGATTTCGTAAATTCGAAAACTGTCTCTTTCCCTCTTTCGAAAAAGGTAAAGTATAGTATATAGAAAAAGAATTGGAGATCGTCACAATAGAGAATATATAAATGCTACGAAATTTATACGAACATATTGAACAAAAATATTTAAAACATCGAATTTTATGAATTTGGAAAAGCTAACACAGTAAAGAAGATTTATCCAGTGTTCAAGATTCTTTAGCATAAGAGTAGCAGAATCTATTAGAATAAAATACACATTTATATATACAAATTTACGGAAAAGCAGTGAAAATATGTGTATTCTTACATATTCATATATATTTAAAACTTCTGTAAAATTCTTCAAACTGACGTATATTTATTAGAAATCTTCTATGAAATAAATAATTTACATAGTGCGTAAGAGAGGGGCATAAATTTGAAATTTTTATAATTCTACAAATCTCTTGTTTTATATTTTGGAATGGTCGTAGTTTAAAGCAAAGGCAAACAGATCTGTGAGCAAGTCTAAAACACAGTGCTATTTTTATTTGCATAAAGTCCTGGTTAATGGGTATAGATAATATTCAGTACCTAGAATTTCATATTTTTAGAAAGGACAGAAGACATTTTGGACGTGGAGAAATTATTTTCGTAATAAAAAAATATTGAATTGGTACGAAAAATTTATATAAGCTCTCGAGAAGATACAATGGAAGTATGTGAAATACATTTATTAAATACTAATTATGACCTGAATATTATATATTGTTTTCAAAACTCCTGCTCGAAACTCATCACTAGAATAATGGAATCAACTATAAAAAATATAGATGAAAACCAGAAAGCCAAACTTTTAGGTGATTTCAACGCTCACAGCAGTACATTTATTTGTAGATATATAGATAAAAATGGAGCAAAATTAGATACTGTTACATAACATACTATTTTAATTATTCAAAATTCAAGCACTTATACATATTTAGTTTTCCATAGATAAATAAAGTTAAATATCGATCTCATCTTTTTTTCACTAAACTGATTCTGATTATCTAATCATAAATCACAAAATGATATACATTTGCATAATCATACGCGTAATTCAAACGTAATACAAACACAAATCAAATCCCACACAATGTGTTGATCGGTAGTTTTTTTATAATTTCGTAGTCGACACCGTCGATACCGAATGATGAGTGAGAAGCTTTACTTTCCAGCGCAATATTGAATTCTGTAAAGTCGAACATCGAGTCTAGAAATTGATTATTCGAACAGATTGGGAACCAGGTGGGATTGGTTTCACACCATGGAGGGCAAATTTTATTTGTGGCTTCTTCGATTTTGTCGATATCCTGATGGCTTTCTCCACCTCTTGAATGGTTGCGATCTTTTCTGTAGGTCTTGAAGCCGCTGAATTGAAAGAAGTCTTCTGGAGTACTTTCTTTATTTAGCCATGATTCGACGCAAATAAAGATGTCTAATTCGTTCAATATTTTAAGCAGTTCAGCTTTTTTATGAACAATACTTCTGGCATTCCAAAATATAATTTTGAGATTTTTATCGTGTGCTTTATTCATTCTTCTGCGGAATTTGAGTCTTCTGAGAAAGAACCAGTGCCAATGGCAGTTTTGTTTAGTCTTTTTGAAATTCTGTTTATTCTAGTTTTTAAATTTCTATCAAATATTACATCGTGAATGTCTCTGATCATAGAACTTAAACCAGAAATATTTTGAGTTGTATTTTGAACGATTTTAATAACGTTTGATTTACCATAGCAGTCGACTAAGAAATTAGTAATTTGATGCATATTCATTGGATAAGATGTTAGGTTTTTTTCGTATTGTTCATTGAAAGGTAATAATTTGTTTGCAATATCTTGAAAGTCAGTTGAGTTATCGTGTTTGCTTTTTTTTACTCTTTGTTTTATTTTAACATCTGAACTATTTACAATTTTTTTCTTGATATAAGTTATAGAGGATTCCCCTGATGAAAGTGTAGCAGAGAGAGCTCTTTTGTTTGTCGTACCAGTATGCGGCAGTAGTTTAGGATCCTCTATATTAGTGATTTTTGTTTTGTCATTGTTGTGGTTTTCTTGATTGCTGGCATTTGAGTGAGCAGTGCTTGGCATTTCAATGTTTGTATAAACTTCTAAAGCTGTATTTGGTGTAATTTCTTCAGGATATTTGGTGTTGTTGACATAATTATTTCCGAGTTTGTTTAGATTTTGAAAGTTGTTTAAATTTTGAGAAGAATTTTTCTCTTCAGAGTCGAACAAGTTAGGACAATTTTTTATTACGCGACCCTCGAGTTTACAAGAAAAACATTTAAGTCCTCTGTGCTCGGAAAGATGTAGTGAGAAATGCCGTCTAAAATAATTTTTAAAACTTCCGGTATTTTTTCTACGTCGTTTGGGTCGATAAAAGTTTGTCTACGCGCACTTTGTATATGCTCGTAACCAGCTTTTTGAATCGAGGCTTTCAGTTGTATAATAGGAGCTTTGCGTCTTACCTGTAGTTCCTCTAAAATATTTTCCAGTATGTAGTTAGGCATTGATGATGGTACATTCGAAAAGATAATTCTTTTATTTTTTGACACGAGTGGATTTACAGTAATTTGAATTTCACCTATTTTAATTCTATTATTTGATTCAATAAGGTTCGTTACTAATATTTTTGTAGATAGAAACATGCATATTCGATTCCTTGTTATTTTGTAGGAACTTATTATATTTTTTGCGCCAACTATATCTCCAATGGCAATGGTGTAGTCGGATTGAGTAAGCTCCCCTTTACATTCAATTGTAATACCCTGATCTCTCTTGGGATATTCGGTTGCGTTTGCATAGCTTTGTATAGGTGATATATTTGCTGTATAAGTGTACACGTTTTTAGATTGATTAGACGGTGTCTTGTTTGAGAATCCGTTCTTTGTTAGAAGAGTTACATTCTGCATTTTATTTACTTCGGTTATTTCGATCAATGAAGTCTGGTCCTTGGTAAGAAGGGCCATTGTTGATAGGCAAACGGCTGTACTTCTTATTTATGTTAGATTTAATTCAGTTACACTACGTTATTAGGTTTATAAGATTCAGTGCTGGGGCCTCCGGCCCCAGCACGTTCTATAAGCTTTGTTTACAAACGGAGCACTCAATTAACACGTCTTCACACGATAAGAGCTCGATTGAAACTGTAAGATCACCTTTCATTACAATTTTTTTTTTTTTTAAATGTATACAAGTTTTTCTGTTTACAGCACAGGTCTTTATTTTGTGTCTAAGAATTAGAGGTGAGATGTCTTCATTTTTTGTATTTACTTAATTTCTTATTCTAGCTCTTCGTATTTACAACTTGTGTTGTTATAACTTATCTTAAAACTAGTGGTACTAATGTTTCCTCCTCCTACAAGAACTTCCTCGATTATGTTTGACTACCTGCCGATTATATCACTCATTGCGTTCAGCTGCCTTATCATTGATGCTTTGGAAGTGGTTGCGTAGATCTTCTATATACACGGGTCGGATAGTTCGCGTGTCACCATCGCTGTTTCCTCCATCTTCTCCATAGGACTGTTTCCTTTCGCTGTTTTCTCCGGAGATATGACTATCCGTGTCATGATTGCTGATCAGTTCGTCACCCTCTTGCGTGAGGTCGTTTCAGTATTATACCGAAAATCTATTCCGCCCGCCTTGCGCCCGTATTTAATCGAGCGCGGGTCCTGAGGCCTAACATTCTAGGGTTATCTCCCTGTGTTATATTAAGTACTTCTTTTAAAACACGGTGCCGACTCTCAAATATTTCGTTGGCTTCAAGGTTGGAATACGGTTAGTCGAATTCGCTCGCATTTGGTAAATTTAAGAAGTTCAGTAAAAAGTCATTCCTTGAAATTGTGCTCCTACTCTTTCGTGATAACCTTGTGTACTATGTAACGCGAGATCCACGTATCGAGATTGGAACAAGCTAAGACATTTGGGCATTTATGTCTTCTATCGGTATGGCTTCCGATCATCATGAATATCGATCTAGAATTGTAACATATACTGATAACCCTTGAATACTAGAAGTGGACCTACGATGTCGACGTGTATGTGTTCAAAATAGGAATCAGATGCTACAATGTGGTCTGGTAATGTCTTATTGTGTCACGCTATTTATAATTGGCACTCGACGTATTTCTTTCATTTTATATCAATTTTTCGTTTCATATAGGACCAAACGTACTATTACCTGATTAGCCGATCTGTAGCGCATGCACGTGGGTACCGAGTATGCAATCGAATATGATTCATACGAAGTATGAATTATTCAATTTCTTTATTCTGATCATGATTCGTAAGCTATATTAAGAATTTGTGGTCAGTAAAGTTCTGGGAGAAAAATATGAGTGGCCATTGTTTGTCTCCGCATTTTGAAGCATCGGTGACCAATGAAAGCTTCGCATACTTCCTTGAGAAAGCCATTTCAGTCACTGCTATTATACTCCGTTTACATTTATCAAATGCTGAATTGTTCCGCCTTATCGAATGATGGTTTTACATTCCGCGTCTTTTAAAAATTTACCCAAAGGTTCCCGCACTCTTGCCGCCTAGGAAATACATCCACAATAAAAATGTACTGTCTTAGAAATCTCTTGCACTGTTTTTTATTTGGAAAAGTTGCGATCTCCGACTTTTTTTGTGTATAGCTTAAACTCGCATATCTCTAAATTCAAATGTAGTGCAAATTTATCTAACCATTCTAACATCTTTTCTATGTCGATTCTATTATACTCGACGGAATCAAAGATTATGAAGATGTCATCAAGAAATACGAAGATGCACGTCAGATTTCCTAATGTACTTTTAACATACCGCTAAAATTTTTGTCCATTGTAACAAACCAAACAGTATGACCATATATTCGAATAGGACGAAATGCGTAATAACTGCTGTATTTTCACGATCAGCTTCAGTCAGAAGTATCTAATAAAAAACCTTGTGTAAATCTAATTGCAAAAGCACCTTTTTCACGTATAAAATCGTAGGGAAGTATTGAATTTGTGATATCTGATATCTATTGGCTAGTGCAACCTAATTTAATGGCATCCAATCTTCGTCTTTCTTTGAAACCAGGTCTATCGGACTGGACCATGGTTTTTTTAAAGGTCGTGCGATTCCCTTTTTAAGCACTTCACCAAATTACTCCTGCGTCGCAAAGTTTTGAGGAGGATAATCGACACGCTGTCTATCTAATCGAGGGGTATTCTGTAATTATATAATATAATTAATTACTAGATATATCTGTTCGGCACTTGTTACATCTAAAACTTATTAAAAATTTCGGCGTGCGGACTATTCAGGTCAACTATATGGTTTTAAAAACTGTCCACGATGCGGAATAAGCAGGTGACCTGTTCATCGGTTGGTCTGTGCAATAATTTGTTAAATTTCATGTACTACATTAATAGAAGTCATGTTCTCTACCGGAATGCCTATATCCGTACCATTCAAAGTACAGATTAACCCCCAAATTATCACTTTTCTCCTCGTTTTTGTACGGTATGATAAAGGTTTCAACTCTTTAGTCAATCAATAATATTAGGCTGAGAGTCTTGTTTTGAAGGAAGAAGCGCAAGAAATTGCTTAGTATCTGGACTGCCTATATATACACGCGTTCATTTTATTTCCCGACTCTATATTTTGGTTATTCTTTTCTATATATTCGGAATAACGATGGCATTTCTTGTTGCTGTCCAGTGCTTTTGCACAGAAGTTGTGGTGGAATTTACACCATGTGAAATTATGAATTTTATTCTCGTTTTGTCGGGCTGTTAGCCTTCGCATTTATGCGCGAATCGTTTGATTTGTTCTGATTTGCACGCAATTCGAATACCTAAGGTTCAAAATGTTGTGGTTTGCTCAGCGTTCTCAACGCGTTCGGCATGAAACGGCGGGGTTCACTATACGTGTCCACCAGTGTTGCCTATGGCTTTGGCTCGTTGTTTGTTTTCGCGAGCATAGCCTTCAGTATCTGGTACTCTACATTTTGCAATGGCTTGGGTTCTGCTTGAGTTTTCTTATTTAGAAGCTATACTTTTATATATAGGGGCAGTCAATTTTTCCAGAGGAGGATGACTACGTCGCGTGTAATCTCACTTTCCACGGACTGGTCTTGGGGCTTAATTGCACTATTAATTCGTCAAGTTTACTACTCGTCTTCGATTCGAAATAATCCGAAAAGATAATTCGAGATGATACTCAAATGATCCGAACTACCCTTCGACGAATGTCGTAGTGATGAATGTCAATTCCCTACAAATAGCGCATATGTAGTAATAATAATATTCGATATATGTATGCTGATTTGATTGTCAACCTAATTTAGTTCGTTCTGCGGTACCTATGGGTAGATGCTTTTGGACGACTCCTATCAGGGCTACAACACCCTCAACTGCCTCGCGCTCATTCCACGCTTGAATTTCTCGCATTAGCTAATCTACGGGTTCGCGAAATCCATTATTTTTCGCTTTTACTGAAAGAAACTCTACTCTAACATATGGATTAGTGCCCGTTTATCGCAATTTTGGTTATCACCGGCTTTACTCATGCTAACCTTGATAGCATTGCAATTCACTTATGTGCTACTACAATTTCCTTTAGTCATCGAGGTATTTTCAGAATCGCTGCTGGTCATGATTTTAGGAATTGGTGAATGTCTTATTAGAATTCCTGATGCCGAAAAATGGGTGCCTTATCATGATATTCCCGTTTAATGAATGTGTTTAATTTTCTGCAGGTGTCTAGAGGGAGCAAAATACTACTTTTCCTCCCTAGGGATGAAAAGTGTTTATGGCCGATTCCCGACAAATCAGAAAGGAGAATTTAACTTTTCCTCCCTTGGGAGGCAAAAGGAATGAACGAAACCATGTAGTCCGGTAGGATTCTCAGTTTTCCGTGTCTGCGTAACATCTGATATTTACGATGTTTAGATTTACGAGTATATGCACCAGTCGACCGCGGGCTCGACCTTTTTTTGCACTTTGAGTTAGGTATTCAAGATTTTTAAATAAAATAAGATTTATATTGTATCTGAAATTTATTATAAAAATTTTGATTTATAATAATTTATTATACTATTAAATATTTTAAAATTTTAATTTGAGCGTAGATTATTAACAAACTTATAATCTTCAAATGATTAGTCCTATTTATTTATAGAAAAGGGGAGGCTCCGCTCCCCAACCCTCGGCGGGGCTTTCATCCCCTGCACCCCCACCATTCAATCCTACATCTCTTCTTAACATTCTATATCAATTTACAAATAAGAGAAAATTATTTAATTTTATTTTATTCAATTCAAGTAAATTACACGTATAACCTTAAGAGAAAACCGATAATATATTTTTTTTCAAACCCAATGAATCACATTTTATGTTAGGGCAACTTATTTCAGAGCCAGTATCATTTGGACTTTTAGATTTTATACCTGCTCGCTCTATCTAAGCATGACTAACACATGGAGGGGGGGGGCGTTTGACATTTTTTAATTCTGTGAGTTTGCCGTTCAATTTTTTATGCATTGCTTTGAGAAAGAAAAAGCGCCCTCATATGGAAAAATAGTATGACACACGGGAGCAAAATAGGCGTTTTCCGACGAGGGTATGTTTGCCGCCCGAGCGAAGCGAGTGTCACAATGTACTATTTTCCTACCTTTCGCCCATGTTCTTTGCTTACGGAACTGGATTTATAATGTTCAGGTTTGCGCAGATACCTATGTAATCCTATCCAGCCTACGACTGCTACTATCTACACCCAGTACATGTGCTGTACGTTAGTTATTAGGAGGCAAACTTAGTTAATGACCTGCGTGTTTAGATGGCGATATAAGTAGTAAGAAAAGTCAGATGTGTCGGATCTAGTACTTATTTTTTAGCATTAGCATGTACCAATAAAATTCAGTTAACAGGTGCCATCATTTGTACATTGTAATTTTTTGATTGGTGACAAATGAATCATGATAAATCATTTTTTCGATATGCCCTTTTGCACTATTTTGATTTGAAAAAAATTTAGCAAAAACTTATTAATTGCTTCAAGAATGTTATGGCGAACAAGCTCCATCATTTACAACATGTAAAGAATGGTTACAGCGGTTTAGAACCGGAGATACTGATGTTAATAACAAAAAACATTCTGGACAACCGAAAAAGTTTGAAGATAGTGAATTGCCAGCATTATTGGACGAAAACTCAGCTGGAACGTAGAAAGAACTCGATAATAAGTTAGAAGTCAGTGACAGAGCAGTTGGCAAACGTTTGCATGCGATGAGAAAGATTCATAAAGATGGAAAATGTGTGTCACACGATTTGACTGTAAGTGCCACTATAAAGCGATACAATATCGCACTGTTTTTGTTTTCCAGGAAAAAGAAGAAGAGTTTTCTGTGGCGTATTGTGACTGGTGATGAAAAGTGCAGATACTATGAAAATTCTAAGAGCAAAAAGTGATGAGTGGACCCAAGCCAACTGTCCACATCGATACCAAAACAGAACATCCACGGACAAAAGTTATTGCTGTGCATTTGGTGGGACCAACAGGGTGTGCTGTACTGCATGCAACCGTAATTTCCAAGGTATACAAACGCCAACTGAATGATTTGCAACAGAAATTGATTGAACATAGATCAGCAATCTCGCGAGCAATTGGCGCAAAGTCATTCTCTTGCATAACAACGCTCGGCGATGTGTTGCGAGAGCCGTCAAAAACACCCTGTTTGCGTCCGAATGAGAATTGTTGCCGCACCCAGCGTACTCGCCAGACATAGCGCCTTCTGATTACCACCTATTCAGATCAATGCAGTACGCCCTCTTTGATACGCACTTCCGACATGTTCAATCTTGTGAGTATTTGTAGATGATTGGATCGCCTCGATACCACTTTCGTTCTTTCGTCACGATATAGCCATATTGACAGAAAGGTGGAAAAAAGTAGTAGAAAATTACGCAAAATATTTTGATTAAGCTAACGTGTATACATTTTACATCATAAACGTCCTTTTTCCGTTAATAAAGGTCGGAAACTAACTTCGCTTTCTAATAATTATATTTCATAAACGTATACAATTGTACGCCGTGATACTCTTTCAGTGTCGGACATGTGCTGTGCGTAGCTGATCCACTAGAAGATGATAAATTTTATAGTATTTGGTAGGTGCTTAAGGAAAATTATCCTGACGAAATGAAGCAGAGACCAACAGGCTTGGTTGTGACTTAGCGACGAGAGAAGCGAACAATAACTACTGATAATTCTAACAACGACTTCTTCGAATACAATAGAGTTACCAATGGCGCTGTCCTCGTATATCGAAGCAAGGCATGTTATAATATGCATGATTTCGATGTATTTTCCGTGCAAGTTTGCATTGATACACCTGCCACATACTCATTTTGGGATGCTCGCTGGATATACGCAATCCGGACATATCCTGGAAGCACGCGCTTTGCATAAACAAAGAAAATGCTTATTCGCGAATACCGCAACTTTCTTATTTAATTGTTATTTCGTATAATTGCATTTCAATCACAGAAATAGCTAATACTTTAATTAACAAGATTATATTGCCTCTTTATGAGCATGAGATCTATGCGCTGCAACAGAGACGGGAATCAACTAGCGCATGTCGCCACTCTTGATGCACGTGCCGCTAGTCTACAGACTCCGGCGCCGATATTCATCACGCATGCATACGAATATGCAAATATACGCTCACTGACACATCTATGTCGCGTTCATGCAATATCTTGTGTAAAACAGGGGCAAGTGTACAGAAAGAAACAAAAGAAATATACGAACAAATGATCAAACTTATAAATCATGCACAATTCAATATCAGAATGAATCACAAACGAGTATAGTATTCTTGCGGACGTTGATGAAAGGAGCCTTCACATCGAATTCAGTATAAACAAAAACTGTATTATAAAAACACTTGACACTTTTCGGAAACCAAAACAGGATTCTTTGTTTATAAAACAGAAAGCTTTAAATTATCGGTCGAATAATATGTTTTCGTATCTGAAAAAGCAAAATTGTTTTACCTTCTAGGTCTGATCGGACCCGTTATATAATATGCCAAACTGATAATGCAAAGTTTATGGCAGAAAATATTCAGTTGGAAGAAATCTGTGTTATCATCTATTCCTTCTAGTTGGAAAGCATTTTGTTCGCAAGTGATTTATTAAATAAAATAACATTTTATAAACAATTTTAAAAAACTGTGCAAAATGGATTCATTTCATAAATTTTTTGACGCTACTAAAAAGAGATACGAGGTTTGTTTTACGCAAGATCCAAGAATGAAATTGGCGAAGTTTCGTGCACTCTCCTATCAACTATAACTATTTCTAAACTAGGTTTGTGTAATGCATTATTTTTAGTCAATCTATATAAAAATATTAAAAATTCTTTGAACAGTAATATCAACTCTTCATATTTTAGAGAGATTCTGAAATAGTCTTACATTGAATTAATTTTTCAGAAAATTTATTAAAAGCAATCGTATTTAATCAAATTTCCGAAATTCAAACTAAAAGTAATGTTAAAGAGTGGAGACATATTCTTTCACACAATAATCCTGCAGACGTATTATTACGTGGAGAACTCCCTCATGAATTTACTAAAAATGACGTATGGTTTAGACTCGAGATGATTAATGCTACAGGAAAGTAAATAGTCTAAGATAAATTTAAAGTTCAATAAAAATATTTTACTCGAAACTAAAAACTATATCATAATGGCTAATTACGTTTACGAGGTTGATTAATGAATTCCCGTTTATCATTCAATACACGTCACTAATATATTCCTGAAATTGAACTTTGTTACTAATCTTACAATCACACAGTATCATAATATTTATTATCATACTCGAACACAAACATTATTATACATAGAGGACTATTTATATTTTGAGCCTAATAATGAAAAGACAGTAATTTATTATTGAAAATTACTTTATTGTTTTTCGAAGTATTCTCAATGATGATCAATACACTTTTGCACGTACTCGAACCAATTTTCGTAACACTTTTTCCACTCCAATTGAGGTACCTCCAAAACATGAATTTTGAATGCATCAACGGCTTCTTCAGGTGCCGAAAAACGTTCACCACGCAATTTATTTTTGATGTGCCGGAATAAAAAGAAGTCATTTGGTACCAAATCAGGGCTATAAGGAGGATGACTCATCAATTCGATGTTTTGGCTTGCCAAAAATTCGATTGTTTGAATCGATGTGTGAGAGCTCGCCTTGTCACGATGAAGAATGATCCTACACTGTCGGTTGTTTTTTCGTATTTCACAAAGCACTTCTGGCAAACAAATGGTTATTTACTATTCAGCATTCATCTTTCTACGTTGCTCTAACGGCACAACTGCCACATGTCCAGTTCTTCCGAAGAAACTGGCGATCATTTGCTTCGCGGTGCTTCGAGGTGCTTCGAGCACAAACCACTTTTGTCGGATTGGGCTCGTCTTGAAAGTCCCAAAGAGTGGATTGCTGTTTTATTTCGGGCTCATACGCATAGATCAAAGATTTATCATCTGTGTAGATATTATACACAGCTTTTGATGCACCGCGATTGTTATTTCTTGAGCATTTCTTTACACCAATTGACACGAGCCATCTTCACGAGTAATCTTTTTGCGCTTTTGTCAAATTATGCGGGATCCAACGTGAAGAAATCATTTTATCACATAAATGGTCATGCAATATCTTATTGATGCTCGTCATATTTCTCATCGCCTCAATCTCACGATATATCGTATGACGATGTTGCTGTATCTTGTATCAGTTCACGCACAGCGAGTCAGGGGAAGAAAAGAAGCAAAAGTAGGAGAGCAGATTTAACTTTGCCCTCTCAACACCTCACTGCATACCCCTCCCCACTCTCTTTTCTTCAAATACATGCATTTGAACGAGCAACCTCATAAGGTGTCGTCGCCTCGCGGCCAATTCTGTCTCGAAGTCCTGCTGTGTAATTTGACACGATTTTGGCGGAGTTTCCACTCCTCTCTACTCTCCCTACTCTCTATCCTCCATCAGGCACATCTCAGGCAGGCACTAGCAAATAGCTATAGCAATACTATAGAGTAATAGTATCAATTTAGCAAAAGCAATTAGTATAGCAGGTACTGCAGGTATAATTCCGTCTGGTATAACCAGAACACGACCGTGATCCGATCCGAGCGATATTGAGTTAGAACTTTCAGACCTATATAAGAAGAACGCAGATTCTTTTATGTATTGAAAATAAGATGTCTTTTATGTATTGAATATTAAAGAGTTGAATGCTTTTTATAAAAAATAAGACATCTTTTGTGACGTTAAACAAGTATATCATAACATGTCGTTAATGTCCGGTCGCGAAGTTGTCAAACGTTATTTACTATTGAAATTGATTTATATTTCTCTGCCTCCGCGATGATCTCATTATAAGTAGTTAATGTAAAAAAGGGATTAGCATTGCAATATAAAAGAAAAAAATATTTTCATGTTCGCTGTCCACATAGTAAGCAGCACAGTGAATAGTAAAATATGTCACTCTTGCAATCCTTAGCTTTGGCAGACATAGTACATTTAAACGTCGGTGGTACGAGGTAAATATAAATACTATAGAAAGCTAATGAAATACTAATATAGGACTTGTATGAAAGGCTTAGTAAATTAATTAAATAGCTATTTTTTAATATTTTCTGGAAATCTATGTATATTTATTAATAAATGCTCTTATTTTATGTTTCAGATTTTCTACTTCCCGACAAACTTTGTCATGGATTCCTGACTCCTTTTTTACTGCACTATTAAGCAATCGTATTGCAAGTAGACGAGATGATAATGGAGCTTTATTTATAGACAGAGATCCAAAAATATTTTCAGTAATTCTTAATTATTTACGAACTAAAGATATTGATGTAAAAAATGTTAATATTCATGCTTTACGACATGAGGCAGAATATTATGGAATAACACCTCTGGTGAAACGACTGATGCTTTGTGAAGATTTATCTCAATCTTCATGTGGAGATGTATTATTTTATGGTTATCTACCACCTCCAAGTAAGTATAATATTTTATTTTAAGTTTCGTAATTTGATAGTAACTAATGTAAATATATTTCCTTCATTTAGACATTCCATTGCAAGAATCTACAAGTGTGACTGCAGCTATAAGTGATGTATCTGTTCATGGGAGACCACTTGGAGCTACATCTACACCTCCTAGGTCAGAAGTACCTTCATCATCTCAGCCCTCAACTAATTCTAACAGTTCTGCTCAAGCTTCCAACTCTAATAGTAAGTTATTTTATATTATTTGAAATTAAATGATAATAAATGTTTATGGTATCATTTAACATTAATTAAACATTTATCAATTGAATTATTCCTTGCTTAATTATTATTACTATTTATTATGTGTTTATGTAATTATTTTGATCAACTATAAAGTTTTTTTACAAAAGATTACAGACAAGGCAGTAAAAACTGTTTTTGACATTTTTGCAATTGAAAAATCTGCTGAACATTGATAAAATGACTCCAAAAGTTTCAACATAATGAAGAATCAAGTTGGTACAGTCTTGTATAATAATAGGAAAAGTACAGTCTTGACTCATGAATTAATGATCAATCAACTAATGCATTTATTAATTAAGCCAAGGACTGCTGTATTTCTTAAATTATTTATTAAAATTTTATAGATACATTTATGCAGATACTTATATTATATATAAAGTAATTTTATAAAAGTTATTTTGTAATTGATTGATATTTTAGATTATCGAGTTCCACAACGAGGAGGACATCCACATTCACGAACACCTTCTCTTGATCTTAGACATGTTCGAAATAGTTCAGCAGATTTAAATAAATTATTTAAAAATGATATTGGATTAGTATTTAGTCCACAAACTGGTATTATACTTTCATTTAACATTTATATCGTAAAATTATATAAAACAAAAAATAAAATTGGTGCTCATATAGTTTCAGGATGGGCAGATCCTTTAAGAGTTCAAATTATAAAAGCCCATTATAATTGGATAGCAATTGCATATGCACATTTTATAACTTGTTATCGATTAAAAGACTCATCTGGTTGGGAACATGTCTTTACAAGTCCACATGTTGATTCTGTTATTGAGCGAGTTGCAGTAAATGCAAAAATGGGAATGCCTTCCGAAGGAAAAATAGCTATTTCTTATGGTAGCCAAGTGAGACTGTGGTGTGTTACAGAAGAGGGAATAAAAAACAATATTGGTACTTTTAATTTAAATGTACGCGTAGATTACTTGTTTTTTATTAGAAGTCAATTAGTAGCATTATCCCCAACGGGAAAAATTGGAGTTTGGCATGCAATGACTCATCATTGGCAAATTCAAGATGTAGTGTCAATATCATCATTTGACACTGCAGGTTCATTCCTTTTACTTGGGTGCAATAATGGATCAATCAACTATATTGGTATTCAATTATTATTTTATTTGTAATTATCATAACTGTATTCTAACTTTTTTTATATTTCTTAGTATTATTATCAATAAAATTAAATAACAAATAAAATTTTAAATTTCAAATAAATTATTTTTATAGACATGCAGAAATTTCCTTTAAGAATGAAGGATAATGATTTACTTGTTACACAATTGTACAGAGATCCAAGTCAAGATCCAATTACTGCTATATCAGTTTACTTAACGCCAAAAACGAGTAAGTTTTGTAAATTAAATATAAACATACTACAAAATAATGTCTAACAAATAAAAACAACGGTACATTGCAGTAAAGGCACTTTATTAATAACAATATTAAATTTTATCAAATACCAAAACGAGATTTTATTTTTTATCAAATTCTAATTAATTGTTTATTAATTTAATTATTATAAATAATTATTATAGAACAAAAAATACATTCCAAATTTTTAAAAATTATACTAATATTAATAATTATCATAATTAAAATATAAAATTTATATATATTTAATATTTATTTTGCTCATTTTATATTTCTATATATTTATAAAAACTTATAATGTAACATTTTTTGCTTCATGAATCGGTACTGTACAACTGGATACATAGCACAAGGCAAGTATGGGTTTTCTAAATCAACACTTATGTATACAATACATACATTGATCATTACACATTTTTACTTTTTACATTATATATTGTATTTCATTTGCATTCATACAATGTAGACAATAGTATGTGCGCCCTCCCTTTCTTAATTTTACTCAATTATTTACAAATTTGTAGTTATTTTACTTCTTCAAAAATAATTGTATTGTATTTTTTTTAATAACTGAAAGTATTTTAAAGATTTTAATTTGTTATTATCTTAATTTTTTTTTCTTAATACGATTGCACCTTAGCTTTCTTGTGCATCCAGTTGTACTGATATACAAAGATGGATAGCTTTATAATTTATATTATTTGTATTAAATAATTTTAATATGATTGTAAAATAATAAAGTGAATAATAAATTATCTGTTTATTGCTGAATTTTTGGTAATTATATAAATTATTCATATTTCTAAAAATTCATGAAATTTACTATTCTATTTTTATTCATCTTAAATTAATATTTCTTAAGTCAATTCACTAAAGAAACATTTAATATTTATATTTGGGCACATATACTATTTAAAAATGCATGTTAAATGTATTATATAATATATATGCATGTCTCTTCTTAATCCTGCCCCCTATCATAAAATTATTGACATAATTTATACAATGGTAAAAATAGAGCTTGTAATTAGTACTTTGTCTAGTTATTCCTAATTTTCTTGGTCTTGCTTCAACTTTTGTACAATGACTTTCATTATACAAATTATTGTGTTCTTTATTTATTATTATTATTATTATTACTATATTAATTACATATTTAAAATAAACTTTAATTATAGGTCTTTCTGGAAATTGGATTGAAATAGCTTATGGCACAAAATCTGGAAGTGTACGGGTTATTGTACAACATCCTGAAACTGTTGGACATGGTCCTCAACTTTTTCAAACTTTTACAGTACATCAAAGCAGTGTTACAAAGGTATATTTTTATTGTAGTTAATGTTTTTTTTTTTTTTTTTGTTTTTTTTTTTTTTTTTAATAACACAGAATAGTTTTATTAAATGTATTTATTAATATTTATTAATATTTAAATTAAAGGTAACACTTTCTGAAAATTATCTTGTATCGGTATGTTCAGAATATAATCATGTTAGAACCTGGGCTGTTAATCGATTTAGAGGCATGATTTCCACTCAACCTGGCTTAACACCTGAAGCTAGTTTTAAAATTGTTTCATTAGATGCTGTTGAGCCATGTATTAGTTATAATGCTGGAAATGATTTTGGTTGGTAAAATGAAAAATAAGAACTTTTATCATATGCTCTAACATTATTACTTATTACCTCTTTGTATTTATATCTTTTCTTAATTAATAAATTACCATTTTCAATCTTTGTCATATACTTATCAAACTTTATCACATATTTATTAAATTTAGTAAAAATTATATGTTAAAAATAAATATTCTAGGTCCATTTGGGGAACGAAATGATGAACAAGTGTTTGTACAAAAAGTAGTACCAGAGACTGATCAGTTATTTGTAAGGCTAGCATCGAATGGAATACGTGTGTGTGTGATACAGTCAGTGGATGGAAGCGTTATAACTTCGTTTTGCGTGCACGAATGTGAAGGTTCCAATCGTATAGGTTCTAGACCAAAGCGGCTTATCTTTACAGGACATTCAAATGGAGCAATTCAAATGTGGGATTTAAGAACAGCATTAGATCCATCTTTCTCTGCTTCTTCTGGTAAAGCATTTTATTTGTTCAACATTTTGTAAAATTTAACTGTAATTTAATTATTTTAAATAGAATTGTTTAAGAAATTATTTATAAAATATATAATTAAACACAACTTAAAATACTCAACAATAATAAAATTTACGTAAATAGTAATTCATTAATAATATTATAGCCAAAGAATTCTCTGGTGGACCTACACCAGAAGAATTATGGAAATTGTTGGATCAATGTGATTTAAGTAACAGCCATTGCTCAACTCCATGTATTAGTCCTTCGCCATCTCTCATTACCTCCGGTCCAAGAATTAAAGCAAGCAATCTCTTATTTCTCAATCAATCTCAAAATTCGAGTTCAACATCAGGACCAAGTCAATGATGGAATAGATAACAAAATAACTTTTTAATCAGTTGCATTTATTTATTTTATTTTTGTTTAATTTGTACATAGGAACGTATGTTTAATATTTTAGGGCTTTTACATTAATAGCATCAACTAGAATTTAAAGTTAGTAATAATATTGCTAAATTAAGTAAAAATTTGTCAAGGAATAATAATTTCCTAAATATCGTTAAGTTTGAGTAGAGTTGGAGATTTATCAAATTGTATCGTTGTTAAAGAATAATTTTCACTGTGATCTAATGTAATATGATAAAATGAAACCAAGGATGAGACTGTAATAGGGCGTCGCAATATAAAATTTAAATTGTCAAATAAAATTATAATTAATACTTTCTGACTAATTTTTATTTATAATACCTAGAATAATGAGGTGTTTTAGAATAGTTATTAACTTAAAAAATATTAATAAAAAATTAAATTGAATAATTAAAATAATTAACGTTAAATATACTTTCAAAGGAGACTAGTTTGTCAGTGTACAAAGGTTATTTAATTAAATACATTTACAATTTATTAGAGAAAACCAAAATATTTGTTAAGTGAAACGATTTTCTTTCTATTTAAGATTATAAAAACTGAGCGCATATATCTTTCTTGTTTAGTTGAAGTGAGGCACACTGGTGTTAAATTTAATACCTATCAATTGTTTTTTTCGACTAATTATCAAGTCTATACTCTGTTTAATAAACTATGAATATAATTTTGTATAGTTTGGCGTGTTTTAAAAGTTAGTTTTAACAATAAAGGTCAATTACAGTAAGACTGTTTTGACAATAGAAGTATTTTTTTTGTTTGGCTTTTCTTGATTTTCTGAATACAAAAAATAAGTAATAAATATTTTTTATGAAATAAGCTATTTCTGCCAAAATAAAGTATTACTAAACCAGCTCGGATTCGTCATCGGTGTTAACAAAAAACACCATGCTATTAAACCAATGACAAACAGGGAAAACAATTTTGTCCTTTGAAAAGTATTTTCATAAGCAATTACTTCTGACAAATCGGGAAATCCCATATGATTGCAAAATAAATGAGCTGTAATCGGTGCTACAATGTGCCCTGTAACACAAAGTTTTGATTATTTTTTTTATTTTTAAATAAAAACTTTATTTTAAAAAATACCTGTTTTAGCCAATAGAAATGCGGCATATGCTCCAAATATTGTTGTATATGTAAATTGAAGACCTAATATTAATAACATTAATATATTTTTTAATATTCTGTTGTAAAATTTCACACAGGAAAAAAATTAAAAAGAATAAAAATTAAATTATAAAGGTAAATTGTTTAAACTTATTAATTTTACTATTAGTACCAGATCATCTTCTTAAATAGCTTTAACAATTTAATAATTTTATATATTGATATGTGGAGATAATTCATATTTTACTAATATGAAATTACTAAATTAGTACATACAAGATCTTATCAAAGCCGTTTTAAAATCCATTCCTCTACTCATATTTTCAACGAGATGATGAAAGTGGGCTACTCCAAAAAATACTGAACATACAAAATATACAGTAGGTGTTGAAAAGCATTGCAATAGTAGCGGTAACATACACGCTCTAAATGTCCATTCTTCAGAAATTGGAGCAATAATTTGGTTTCTCCACCAAATTAGCGTTTGTGCATTGCTTACCCAGTAAGTAGGTTCTGTATAATCATTTAATAATATAAAATAAATTCTTTTTTTATTAAAAAATAAGATTTCTATATTTTTTTTTATAAATTCATATAATAAGTTAATTTCAACTCAAATAAATATTCTGAATTTATATACAGGTATCTAGTTAATTTGCTTTAAAAATAGATATAATTTTTCAAATTCAAATATTTATTAATAAATATAATTTTTTTAAACTATTTGGTTAATTGATATAAGCTTTTCTTGACACTACGCACAGTACCCTATTTACTTATCTTAAAGTTATATTATTTACTTACCAACATAGAGGCGCCATAGACCATTTAGTCCCTGCATGTAAAGTGGCCCTAAAAAAAGCACCATTGTAAGGCACAATGGTATAATAATTGCTTGAATAATACCTGGCCATCTGAGACCTAATAATTCCCATAATGTTGCCTAAAAAAGTTTAAAAGTTTCTAATAATCAATAATTCAAAGTTAGATTAATATTTTAATAAAGACACAAATGTAGTTTATTATTTAATAAAAATTGTCTTTATTAATAATCGAAAGGAAAAAGGTACAAGAAATTTCTAAATTACTCCTTGATAAAACTTCTCATTTATTCCAAAATAGAGAGATAATGGTGACAATAATGTCATCACAAATACGCTGAAGAATCTTCTTTTAATTACACTCGGATGGTCCCTAAAAAGAACAAGTAAAGGTAAATTATTCTATTTTAATTTTATTAAACTAAAGTAAATATATCATTAAAACTAAAATGTTTTAATTGAAACAGAGTTGTAATTCAGGTTTTTAGTTTCTATCAATGGCAGTTTCAAAAATTAATATTTTGACATCCTTATTATTGCAATTAAAGTCATAGAAATTTTAGTAGAATTTTCAAAGGGTTAATAATTTTTGTATAATATTTCTGCTTAGATGTATATGGATAAATCGAACATACTTTAGGATTTGGTGTCATTAAGTAATTTAGCTCATTCAAATTATTTTTATTAATGTCTTTTTGTTTTCTTCCTAAAAATTTAACGCATTATTTTAGTAATATAACTAAATAAAATTTATCTTGATTTCTGATCATGACACTAATAATATATGTAGAAAAAAGTTCCTTTTGTGTTTAATAATTAAAATTTAATTGTAACACATTTTGTATGATAACTTTTGGATGCATTTATATATGTTAATAAAACATTTTTCTGAGTATTCTAAAAAAAAAATCAGCTAAACAAAATCAACATGCCTCAAAAAATTATCAACTGATAAAGAAATTAAAAATATTGTCAACAGCATAATTTTTAATAAGATGTCAAAGATGAAAAACCTCACTTAAAGAAAGTTTTGAAACATTTTGAAAATTGAAACCGTCAAGAAAATCAAGTCTAAAAAATTTACTATGAAGAGCATGATTATCTATTTAAGTAATCAGAATATCTAAAATGAATTTCTATTTTAAATAACAATAAATAATCACTTTTATATGCCAGTTTCATGGTCTCTTATTATATTGTTTTATTGTATTTTCAATAAAAATTAATTTATACATCGTGAAAAAAGTGATTACATAAGTATTGCATAATATTTCAAATGAATTTCTATTTTAAATGAATCTATATAAAAATTAATATCAATTACATATGTTTATTATGTACTTTTTGACCTATTCTTTGACTTTAGTTACGCGAATTATTATCATTTCTAACATTATTCTGACTTAAAAAATAATGATGTTTTGCTGTACTAATAATTTGAATTTTTTTTAAAGCAAATCCTAAAGTTATATTTATATTAACTTATCAATCGACAAGCTCTTACTATTTACTTCAAAGTACTTAAAAGTATAATAGTTCAAGTCCATAATATAAATTGTTTTATATAGATAAAACTGTCTTAAATACCTATATTGGCTTAACATAGTCTCAAATTTTCTGCCTGTATGAATAGTAATATAGAGTAAATAATAAAACTAAAATAAAAAGTAAATATAATATCAAAACATATGTAATAAATAAAAAATTTTTAAAATTAAATAACTGTATATTTCTTATTAATGTTAATCTTACATTTTACTTCCTGATATTAATAAATAAATATTACTGAACATTAATGAATATCATTTACATATCAATTTTTATTTATTTATCTTAAACACAGTTTTCACATGAACTGCACTCTATAGTCTATAACGTGAATACATAGATGCTCACGTGCAAAAAATTATTTACTTTTTATAAAATCTTTTTATCACTTACATGCTATTGTTACAATTCATACATGCCAATAACACACAAATATTATATATTTAATCTTAAAACCAAGAGCCTCTGTTATAAAATATAAGCAAAGATCATTTATAAGAGAAAATTACACCTGACTTTTATAAACAAAAAGTAAATAAAAATAATATTGTCAATAATGCATAAAGGAAAAATTGTAATTCTTAAAATAATAAATAAAATAATAAATAAAATAGAGTAATAAAAAAATATTAGAAAGAGTGACTGCATTGTTTGTAATGTAAAGTGAGAGGATAAAATTTTTAGCTACCTAAAATGCAAATAATATATCCGAGAACGTACCTGTTTAGTGGTGATCTCCATATATAAAGACTACCGACGAACACGATGGAGAGAATTAAGCAACCAAGGATACCGCGCCAACAGGAGAAATCAACGCCGCTTCTGCTATCGTTATGTGTGGTTAGCTCCATCGCTCCATTACCACCCGCAGCTCTGCTGGTGTAACCTGGTGTAATTTAGCACAAAAACGATGCTTCACTTCGTGATTTGTACTCTTGTCAATCCTCTTTCGATCATGAACAGTTTTTCTCTCACCATTCACCAGCTCTCGAGATTTTTCCACATTTTTCCACCTTGTCTCTCTCGTTATCTTTTGTCCGCTTGCTAGCTTAATCCATTTTTGGCACAGTCCTGCTTTTTTATTTTATTTGGTAAGAACTCGTTTGCTATATAGGTATACTCCAAAACTCTAACCAGATATCAAAGCACGGCTCCAACCAGCTCCAACCTGGTTGAACTGGTTGAAGCATGGGGTTGAATTGACGTAGTGTATTTTCCATACCTCCGCGCATCTATGCCTATCTCAGCCTATATATTATATTTAATCTAGATTTCAGGATAAATTCGAATTTACAGGTCACAATGATGAAGGATGATAAGCACACGTTTTTTCACAATTTCTTTGGTTAAGGTATGATTATTTTGTATAAATTTTTTATAAAAATACTTTAAAAATATTTTAACTAATAATTTTATTTACTCACCAGTACAAGTTTTATTATTATTTCAGTTTTTTAGTTTTCTGAAAGGATATAAATTATAAAAATATTTTTATTATTTTGATTTATTTGTGAATAATACAAGATTTTTAATGTACAACTGGTTTTTTACTTGTTGAAAAACAAATTACTTCAATTCATGTAAATTTTACGATATATATATATATATATATATATATATAAGGCATGTAGTTTAAAAATGCTTCAGTCAAACAGATATAAATTGACAACTGTAATTTATTTTTGATCAAATACAATTAATTAATTTATTTATACTATAGTTATATAAAAAATTGAATTTCTAGAAATAATACATTTAAATAAGAGATGTTATTTCTAATTCGAGATATTTGAATCCATGATTATATATATATATATATATATATATATATATATATATATATATATATATATTCATAAGCTAAAATATTGTAATCAAATAAAACTTATTTGTTTTTACTTCCAATGATGAATTGTTTTATCTTTCTAATATTATACATGAAAATGACGATGTGATTACGCTGTGAATTTTTTATAAAAATGAAATGTTGATTGAAATTCACTTGAGTATAATTTTGATTGAATATCAAATTAAAAAAATGATTTTATAATAAGAGAATCTGTTAAGTTTTAATTTTAATTAAAACAATTTTTTTGTTCCTTCAATTTTCTGTTTTATTAATTTTTTTCCAAAATAAAAAATTAAGAGATTTTACACATTACAATAATGTCATAAATTAAATCATAAAAAGAAATTAATAATTATACTTATAAAATGTATTTGACATAATATAAGATATTTTAGAAATAAATTTTATGAAAAAAAGGATCACTACTAATTAAATATTTAGTGATCAACATATGGGTATATATGCCTTAATTTAAAAAATTGTATTTTAATGATAAGTAGTTATTCGATATCTTAGATTTCAAGATAAAATATTGACCTATTCTATAATAATACTGACATTAGAAGGCTGTTGACTGTTGTTACAACAGACCATAGGTTGTATTACATTTTTTTTCATAAAAAGTAAATAAACTTGAAATAATGTTAACATTATATATGATAATTTGATAAAATTTAAATGATTATTAGTATAAAATTTTTATAAGATATATTTTATGTTTCAGGACATCTGCAAGTATAAGGACCAATTATAAGATTCTAAACTAATCCATGTTGAAAGAACCATGTATATAAATAAAAACTGGATCAAGAGTGGGCTAGTGATGATCATATACTTTTACTTTTAGAGAAGTCATAATCTATATGAATGAAAAAAAATTTAGACATAGGTATAAATATGAAATGATGCAAGGTTCACAAAATGTATATAATTTTTAGTCTATATAGTTTTTGTTAATCAAAATAATTTATAAATATATGTGTTTTTCTTCATTTTTTTAAAATTCAAATAATCCAAATAGCTACCTAATTATAATTCATAGAAATAATTTTTTCTTTTAATTTATTGTTCATATAATAAACATACTTTCTTCTTTAATTAATGTTTATAGTTTATGTTGTAAATAAACAATATTGATAATTTTTATAAAACAATGAATTGTTTAATTGATTTTTACCTAGAAAATGTGAGTAAGAAATAGATTTAAATGTTGATCTATATACTATAAATAATTCTATTATTAAGTAGAAATAATTAAATAAGTCACATAAAAATAATATATATTTAAACATTCTTAAGAGTTAAGCAGGGCGAACAGATATGAGTTAGATATTTGGTCCAGATTGAATAAAAAAGTTCAATTATGTTGAAAATCATTCCTATAAACCTATCAAGTATTAATGTTATCCAATTTCTAAGATAGTATACTTTTTTAAAAACTATACTTTCTCTATACTTTATTAAATTGAATAAACTAATCAGAGAAATTATTTAATATAAACTCCTACTATTAAGACATTAGATTTGAAAAAACAATATAACATTTCATACAATAATTCTAATGAAACTACATATGCAAAAATATATAGTTTCAATTATTGAACTTGATCAATTTTATGATTTTATTAATAACATATATATAGGCAAATAATCACTCAATAATGGGGTGAGAGTAAATTCAGCCAAAGTGTAATAATATTGATAAAACAATTTGAAAAACTGCATATTATATAAACTTAATTCATTACAACTTTTTGTTTAAAATGTTTTTTTTTTCATCATATCCAGTGTCAAAATAGTAAAGCTTTCATTAAAAATATCCATGTAAACGAGTAGTGGCTACCTTGGTTTATTGAATTTAATTCGAAAGATGAACTAATTGTAATTGTAAGTATAATAATATAAATTTTTCAGTAATAATAATAATAATAATAATAATAATAATAATAACAACAACAACAACAACAACAATAATAATAATATTAATTTTCAGTAGGAAATAAATAATCGACGATATAACGAATCGAAATAAAAGACCGATCGGACTCGACAGGCTGCCGGCAGGGCAGCCGCGCAGGTTCGGTCAGGTTCGGTTCGGTTCGCTTATGATTCGAGATGTTCGAGATTCAATATATTATATCACGGATATATATAGATACCTCTATGGTATAGTCAGGTATAGACTTTGGTAATATATATATATATATATATATATATATATATATATATATATATATATATATATATAGCACATATAGAGAAAATAATATACCCTGTATCGCTTGCCCTGTACCGTACCCCCTGGCTGGGCGCTGGGCCCTTATAATATACGGCTTTATCGCTCATTAATTACGAACGATTATAGTTATAAAGAGAATTTCTTGATTTCGAAAAAGCATCTTTCTTTAATGCATAATCTACTATTTAAGGGTCGGTATAATTTAAGTAGTTTTTTGTACTTTCTTTAATTAAAATACAAGAATGAGTGAAAATGTTGCGGCAGAGACGATCAAAGATCCGACAGCCGAAGAAATTGCTTTGGCAGAAAAATACAAAGAGAAAGCGAACGAATTATTCAAAAGTACGTGTATTTAAGAATTATTTATTTTTGTAGTTTTATTATTACTCACAAATTCTCACGTAACTGATAATTTAACAGGATTTAAATCGTTTACATTGGAATTGTGCAGAAATTGGCATAGTCAACTATATCTATATATAAAGTTTATCAATGTAAAATTTCGACTTGTATTGCAATTTTTGTATTCATAATTCAAATTCTGCATTTGAAATTGTTTTTAATTTACGCAATATTAGTGCACGAAATTGATCACGTGCATTTCGAACTTAACCACACTTTTTTTTAATGATGAATGAATCTCCTGATTGATATAATACATTTGTTTTACAGAGTATATTAAAAGTAGTTTTTAATATCGAAGTCAACCAAATAATTTTTAATCTACTAAATTTAATATGATTGTATAAGTAATACATTTATTTTTTTACTGTTAAGGTTATCTATGTTCGTTTCCTTATTATCTGTATATATAATTAATATTAATATATATTCCTGTACAAAGATCAAAATTATGAAGAAGCAATTACTTTCTACACCAATGCGATTGAAACAAATCCAAACATAGCTATTTATTATGGAAATCGAAGTTTTGCATATTTAAAGACAGAATGCTTTGGTTATGCATTAAAGGATGCTACGACAGCAATAGAATTAGACCGAAATTATGTTAAGGGTTACTATCGAAGGGCAGCAGCTAATATGTCCTTAGGGAAATTTAAGCTTGCTCTTAAAGATTATGAAGAAGTTGTAAAAGCTAAGCCAAAAGACAAGGATGCAAAAGCAAAACATACAGAATGTAATAAAATTGTGAAACAAATAGCTTTTCAAAAAGCTATTGCTGTGGAAGAGAAAGTAAAGTGTTTAGCAGATTCAATTAATTTAGAAGCTATGAGTAAGTTTGATTGCATTTCGAATAAAAACTATGTTATTAAAACTTTTGCTTGTTTCATCATAATTCATTTGTTTTTTAGTTATTAGTGATGAATATAAAGGACCAAAATTAGAAGACGATAAAGTTACTCTAGATTTTATGCTTAATTTAATAGACTGGTATAAAAAAGAAAAAATACTGCATCAAAAATATGCCTATAAAATCCTTCTTGATATAAAAACTCTTTTTATGGCACAGCCTAGTTTAATCAATATTACAATCCCAGAGGAAAGTAAATTTACAGTTTGTGGAGACATTCATGGTCAATTTTATGATTTACTCAATATTTTTGAACTGAATGGATTACCATCAGAATCTAATCCTTATGTATCCTTTTACTTAAAATTTTATTTACCTTTAAATCTAAATTTTTGTATTTAAAAAATTTACCTTAATAATTATACAGTTATTTAATGGAGATTTTGTTGACAGAGGATCTTTCTCAGTTGAATGTATATTTACATTATTTGGATTTAAATTATTATACCCTGACCATTTTTTTATGTCCAGAGGTAAGTTTTCTGATTTATCCAAGTTTTTTTTAAATAACTCAATACGATATATTTTTTTGAAACAGGTAATCATGAATCTGCAACAATGAATCATATGTATGGATTTGAAGGGGAAGTAAAAGCAAAGTATACTGCTCAGATGGCTGGTTTATTTACAGAAGTATATAACTGGTTACCATTAGCTCATTGCCTTAATGAGAAAGTTCTTGTATGTGTTTGTTCCTTTTTATTTCATTTGAATAATAAATTCTATTTTATTTTTACTTATTGTCTTCTATAGTAGCATTAGATATCTAGTTTAAGAAAAATATACATGATTAATCTATAATAATATATTTTATATTTAGGTAATGCATGGAGGTTTATTCTCCAGAGATGATGTAACGTTACAGGAAATTAGAGATATAAATAGAAATCAGCAGCCACCAGATGAGGGACTTATGTGTGAATTATTATGGTCAGATCCTCAACCTTTACCAGGTAGAGCACCTAGTAAACGAGGGATTGCAGTCCAGTTTGGGCCTGATGTTACGCACAAATTTTTAGAACTTAATAACCTTGACTACATTATAAGGAGTCATGAGGTTAAACAAGATGGATATGAACTTGGCCACAATGGAAAATGTATAACAGTTTTCTCGGCTCCAAATTATTGGTAATATATATAATAATGTATTTAAATACTGCCTTTATGCATTTATTGTAATTGTAATTTTGTGTGTCTGTGAGTGTGTGTGTGTATTTAAATGTTTTTTTTTCTATGTTATTTAACGTCGCTCTATTTATGCTTCCAAATACCGGTGCTAATCAGTGACGGAGGTCTCCGATGTGTTTGTAAATAAAGCACATGTAGAAAATTATAGCGGTGGTTGTGTCAATCGGCTGAGACCGCGATTTGAACTCGGATCACCGAGTTACTAATCCTTCGCTCTAGCGATCGAGCCATCGTAGGCCTCTAAATGTATTTGAATGATATAGAACAAATTAAATATTGTTTTTAATTTGAAAAAATATACATAATAATAATCTACTATTATTTTTATTCAAAATTATAAAGTTAGTTATAAATTATTATTAATTCATATTACAATGAATTTCTTTTATTTTTAGTGATACAATGGGTAATCAAGGTGCCTTTATAACACTCAATGGCAAGGATATGATACCTCAATTCACTTCCTATGAAGCTGTGGTAAGAATTTGAAACATTTATGAAATATGCAAAAAAAATAACGTTATTATTTTATTTTAATCTCTTTTCAGCCGCATCCAAACGTAATGCCAATGGCATATGCAAACTTTTTGATAAGATCAATGTCCTAGTGAGAAAAATAGGTTTAAGTGCGAATTATTATTAATAACTAATTAAGAGTAGTCTAATCAAATTGTGGATAATATATTTGATACCAATTCAGAGAAGGTAAGGTGCGCTCATGATTCTCTGAAATTAGTTATTGTACTAATTTTAGGTACAAAAGGTAAAGATAATAAACTAAGCGATATACATCGTATATAAAAGCGTTAAACTTATTTTTGTTTATAAAAAATTTGTAAGCTTAATGTACAAAGTTTTGGGTATTTAAATACAGAAACTATAGATAAATGTTTATCTTGTTTAAAAATAGTTTTCACTTTATATTTTTTATTATTAATTTTGAATACAGAGTTGTTAAACGCACCTTGCATAAATTTCTGGAAAAATTTTTCATGAAATTTGTACGCCAAATTTTAAAAATTTATAAATTATATGCCTAACAATTTACTACTGTGTTTGTTTAAAGTATTTCAAAAGTTGTTGCTTTTTTGTATGTTATACAATAAAAAGAAATTTGTACCAAATGTAAATAATCGTGACTAAATAAATTTGTAGATACTGCCAATAATAATCACATTTAATATTCATAATGAAGTTTTTTATAATGAAAAATATATTTGTATAACCTTTAAAAAAATGTTATTACAGATTTAAAATATATGCATGAAAAGCACATTTAACAGCGAATGAATCTACGAAACGTATAATTTTTTTTATTTGTTAATTGATTATTATCAAAGATAAAATTTCAGATATCATTTATTAAAAATATTATAAATATTCACTTTTTAATTATAAAATGTGTTACACATTAAACTAAAATTTGTTGTCTTTTAACTTAATGTAACTTTTAAACAGTAACTAAACTCGTATAATGATTAATAGATATATTTACTTTATTAATAGATATATATTTATATATATATATATATATATATATATATATATATATATATATATGTGTGTGTTTATATACACTACTACTACTACTACTATACCTACTGCATAAAGTCATAAATTCACGTCGAACATGTTGAAAATATGTAATATATGTTACTTTTTTCTTCTATGAAATAAACTAAAAAATAATTAAATATTATAGTCATTTTTTAAAAAATTTGCAAGTACATATAATTTTTTAAATTAGATTGCCCCTATTGAACGCTTAATAGATATCATCTAAAATTTATTGTTTATAATAGATTATTATAAATATATTTTTTAATACTGATAGTAAATATTATTTACTTCTTTATTTGGTTCAGTTTTTTACTTTAATAAAAATAACTATATAAAAGCTATATTTTATACAAGCACTTTTAAACTTGACCAAATAAGAAAACAAATATAGTATTTGATATCAATAAAAAATTACAATATTAGAAAAGGCTATCTACATTTATAAATAATATCTATTAACTATTAAAAATAGACAATTTATACTTGGGTTATAAAAGTAATATCTACTTAAGTAAATGTGCTAAAAAATATGGTGTTTACATTCCTTTTGTTTTAGTTGTTCTTCTGAATGGAAAAATGAAAAAAAAAAATATTTTTATCAGCCTTATTTTTGTTCAATTATAATATAATTATAACAACAGTCAAATAGCCCCTATTTACAATCATTTTCGATAGAATTTTAAATATCAAAATCTAAATTAATTTATTAGATTGAATCCAAGTTAATATTACTGCAACCTTCGCCGAAAATTGTACCCATCTGTAGCAGTCCCTGAAGAAGAGTCAAAGCAGCTTGAAGCGATGAGCATTGTAGTTTGTAGTTTACAAGTGGGATAAATTTTTAGTTAAGGTGGTAGTCAAATTGTCTTTTATTAACAAAATTCGTATTGATCTTAATATTTCATATTTTACGGGGTAATTATAAATAAGGACAGTCTACCCGCCACTACAATTACATATTATCTTTTTAAAAAAACTCAAAATATTTATTAGTTTGCTTTATATGAGTTGGCGTAAGTAAAATGATTAATTTTAGAGAAAAATAATACATATTTTTTTAGTATATCCGTAAATTTAGTTGTACACAAAAGAATTTAAGTTTCCCATACCGGAAATTGCAATTCGTTATTCAGTTTTTATCGTTTTTATGGCTGAGATAGCGTGGAGAATTTGATCAGATTTGACCTGATTTGACTCATGCTGACAAAACCTGCCCACCCTGCCCACCAGAGATAAGTGCCTACAAAATACAAAATTGACAAAACCGTACGGGACAGGTCACAGGACATACGTATTGTCGTGGTACAGTCATCATTAGTTCAATCAAGGTCCGCCGGCGCGCATCCGTTATTCCGTTGTCCGTTACGTTAAAGATAGTGCGCATTGTGTAGTGATCTAAAGTTTTGTTATTTTAATTATAGACTAATGTTTTTTTAATATATTTTAACACAGTTTATTAATTAAAGCCAATTAAAATGAAAATTAAGAAGATTACAAAATCAGAGACCTCTACTTTAAGTAAAGCAGTCAGTAATATAAGCAAGCTTATAAAGGTAGTTATTTATGATATAATATAACCTATGATTCCTTATGCTACTTTATAATTTCATAAATATTATTAGTAATTTTATTTTACGATTACCTTCACGAGTAGTTCTGTAATATTAGCTGCACATTATGAATTATATTTTCCATTCATTATTACATTGGTGTTTCACTATTTAATTACAGAAAAAAAACAAAAAAGATTTAAAAAAAATGTTCTTAAAAAAGAATTGTTAAATAAATCTAATGAAACTAAGAAAAAGGAGAAACAATATAAATCAAACAGGGGTATTGTTTACATTGGCCATATTCCATATGGATTTTTTGAAGCTGAAATGAAGGAATATTTTGAACAGTTTGGAAAAGTTACAAGAGTAAGAGTAGCTCGATCAAAGAAAGTAAGATAAATAAATACAACAAAAAAATGATACTTAAAAAACAAAACAAGCATTACAACTTAATATTTATAATATTGAATTACAGACTGGAAAAAGTCGAGGATATGGTTATATTGAATTTGAGTTTCAAGATGTAGCTAAAATAGCTGCTGAAACGATGAATAACTATTTAATGTGCGGTAGACTTTTAAAAGGTATGTTATGCTATAAAATTTCAAATTCTACTTACTTTGACTGTTAAAGTGAAGTTATAAGTATTTTGATCACTTTATATTATGTCATGCATTTTTAAATTATTAATTATTTTATATTAGTGTTATGAATAATGTTTCGTTCAATTGATTTCATATTTAGTTATATTTCAATGATTCATAAAACTATGTTTCTATTAATAGCTACTTACATTCCACCTGACAAACAGCATTGGGGTTACTTTTCTGGAAAATCTTGGAATTCTATATTTTACCCAAAGCTAACAAATCGAATGAAAGAATTAAAGAAAATGGATGAGCCTATAAGTGATAAGCAGCATAAAAAAACTGTTAAGAGATCATTAAAAAAACTCTCCTTGTTGGAAGAAAAATTAAATAGTATTGGTATTGATATTAAATTTAAACCTGTGAATACGTAATTCTAAATATTCTTATTAATAATTCTGTATAGACTATGTATAAGTATATACTATTATACAAATAACATTTTATATTTATTTTATTTTATAAATTTAGTTTTATTAAAATGTTGTTTTCCTTTTCATTGCACATTATAAATTATTAGAATTATAAATTTGGAAAAAATTTACTGTCTAAATAATTCTTAAAAATATCTTTCTTGAACAGTTTTTAGAAAACTATAATTATCTTTTTTTTACATTATAGAATGCATTATCCAATTGTCTATATCTTCATTTTAACATCTCATACAATGACATGGAAATCGCATATATTCATATATTCATACTTAATATTTCTAATATTACTCAATTTGTTTATCAAATTGAAATGAACTTAAGTTAAACACACGTTCTTTATGTTACAAATAATAAATGCAAGTTAATCTATCATGGCTAATTTTGAAGTAAGAATTAACTAATATATGTGTATGAAGTATCTAAATTTTCCAATATGCAGAAATAATTATTTAATAAAAGACCACAATCTAAATTATATTAATTATTGTCGATTAAATTAATTTTATCAAATGTTATTTTCATAAAACTGATTAGAAATTGGAAGAGATATCCATTATGGAAAGTAATATTTGAAATAATATTTCTAGTATTTTCAACATTTGTCAATAATTGGATATTTTGATAGTTCATTGTTACAGTTTATAGATTTAAATTAATCGTTTCAAAGACCATACACAAGATTTAATTAATTTGTATCTCGTTATTTTAAATAGTAAGATACCTGGCAAATATTTGGTTAATGAAAAATGTCATCAATATTAGCGCAATATCAGAGCAATATTACTATAATATCTTAATAATATTGTGGAGTAGTTTATGATTAATAACAAATTAGTATGTATGTTGGTTACATTAGAACCAATCTAGAACATATCTGCCGCTCTATATTCTGACCAGTACATGTACTGTTCTTCTACTATTTTCATACATGAATCTCGGAAAACGGTAACATTAACGTAGTGACTGAATCAGTGGTATTGCTTGAAGAATATTCGTGCCAAACGGCAGAAGAGTTTTCTTCAGAATTACAAATTCCTCGCCAATCTATTTCTAAACGATCGTATGCATTGAGAATGTTTCAATAACAATAAAGTTGGGTTTTTATGATTCGAAACCAGGAGGTGTTCAGTGTCGGTCAGTATTCAATGTCAAAATCCGAATCCACTATATTCTCTACATATGCGCCGTCCGATTATTACTTGTTGTATTCGAAAGTACATGATCTAACTAAACAGCAGTTCTACTCATATGAAAATTCAAAAGCCATTCAACAAATGGCTTAATTTGTTGATTGGATAGTTTCAAAGACGAACACTTTTATCGTTAAGATATTCGAACGATATAATAAAAAGTTGTGGCTAGCTATGGAAAATACTTTAAATAAATCCTTTATAGAATTTTTTTACAATAAAGTTGCATTTTCATCAAAAAAAAAAAACAAAAAATATATTTTATACCGAATACTATATTTCTATATAATTAATTATATACCTCGTGAATATTTCAATCTTTAGATAACAATTGCCCTATATATGTATAAAATGGCTAAGTGCATTTTATATGAAACCCTATATATAACAGCATGTATAGTTTACACAAATATATCTAAAATGCATCTGCATCCGACAGCAACGCCAGCGAATTCCCGAAATCAAGAGGGTAACCAAGCATCATCAGACGCTGATGCATGAACTCCTCCCCCAATAAAGCGCTGGGCTCCACGACTCTCTTCTCTACTGTCAGGGTGACAGTGTCAGCCTGTTATCCGCAGATGGAGGGGGTTTCCCGCCATAAGGCCGGCCTTCCCTCTTACTATACGGGTGTGTGGCGTTGTCGGCGTATATTTTTGAGGTATCGGTCGGTATAGGCGGACACGTTCGGCATGGATAACATCCTTGCGGGTGTCAGAGTATAAAACGTATTTAGTGATTGTAGCATCGAGTACAAATATTCACGAAAAAATTCGTCTAGTTCTGTAAGATCTGATTTAGACGATTTTGTGATCAATTAGTAAAAATGTAAAAGGCACTGCATCTTCATTAATAAAAAACTGTGGTCTATTACATAATAATAAATAATCTTAAAACATATAGTTAGGCAGCAAATCATCCACTTAAACTTTGGGAATCGGACTAACATGAATTCACAGTAACTAGAAAACTAGACATTTGCAAAGATCAGTTCATTGGGACTTTTTAACTTGAAATGCGATGATGGAAGTAACGATATTCCTATACAATTATTTTTTCATTATATAGTAATCAAATGTAGTTATAGATAAGTATTTATTCTAAATATCTACAAAAGTATAATAATTTTGACATAGGAGAATGTTCAATTTTTAAAACATTATAGAGAACTCATTTTGGAGGTAATTAGAGCTACCTTGTTACATATGGATCAAATCTGTCACCCATATTTAATATTTCTACATATTTAGTAAAAGAATTAACAATGCCAGATACGTTATTAATTGCAAATTTCTATGTAATTATGACAATATTATTTAAATTTGAAAAAATAAGTATTATGTGTGTACCTGTAGTACATCGTTCATTGTTTTTTTTTATCCAAGTGGCTCTATAAATAATAATTCGTGAGAGTAAAGATGCACGTGCAAATAGTATATTTCATCCCTTATATTTAACTTAAATACGTTTTAGTTTATTTAGTTTAAATACGTCACTTCGTATGGATGTTTTAGATAGTTTTTCTGTATAGTATATAAAGTATGAGTCAGGAATGTCTTGTTAAAATCATAAAATTTTAATTAAAATCAAAAACCAAAGAAGTGCTTTGAGCAATATCTTTTAATGTAGTACACTTATAAACAGTGTCAAGAACAAAATCAAAATCTATTATCAACGCAGTTCCGCGAAAGTAATTTAAATATTTATTTATTTTTTAAATACTGTTTATTATTTATTCCATGTGCACATTTATTTAAATAATTTTAAAGCCCCGCCTTATAAACCAACTCAAACCTAAACATAAATTTAGCCCATCAATTTCTCATGTACCTAGATGTCTGCCTGTGGAGCGATGGAAACATAAAGTCAAATCAGGTTTAAACTACTCGAATTCACTACTCGTGTCACATTTCATAGACTCGGCTATCGAATACGTCAGTCTAAAATCTTCCATTTGCATTTGGATTTTTGAATGAAAACACACCTAAGAGATGAAAAAGCAGACACAACCGCTCAGTCACCCATCCAAGTAGTAGCCGCGGTGAACGCTGCAGTTGATTAATTTTGCTATACATCTAAGGAGTGCCGTCGCCACTCTACCAAGGCGCCTGAAATTTAATTATTGATTTTAATACATTAAAAGAAGTATTAAACTCACTAATGCTATGGAGTATATGAAGTATGCTGTGTTTATCTTTGAATACAAGAGAAAATATCGATATCAGTAATTTGGTAAATTTCAAAACTATATTAAAAAATGATAGAAAAAGTTGTAGCCCAAAAAATTACTAGTATTAAAATGTACTGAAATAATACACTGTATGACAACAGACAATTATTATATAATGTTTCATTAGCAAAGATTACAGCTTATAATTGTGTTTGCGAACCACTTCCTTGTGACAAATTTACAAAAGTGAAAACGGAATATATAGAAAATTTCAATGATTATATTCCCGATATCCACCCGTCAATATACAAAGGTGTACACTGGCCAATACATTATTGGAAATCTATTTTACGATAAAGTGAAAAACTACATTTTGAGAAATGATAGCCCAAAGTTATCTTGAAAATTGTGTTCATTACAAACAAGTTATTTAGGAAGGTATAGCTTATGCAGCTAAAGCAATTTTTAATAATTCAATTTCTTGTATAAATTCAAATGAGACTATTGTGCATGGCGAAGATGTGAATAATTATGAACTGGATTTGTCAAATTTTATAGCATTCACAATAAATAAATTAAATAAAGCAAAGCCGCGGAAGGCCTCGCATGTTATCTTGCAATTTTTAAGTAGAATTTTTGTTACGCACAGCTTGAAGTGGTATCGATGTTTTTGTTTTGATGATAACTGCCTCGTTTAGTAGCATTTTCACATCATTATTGCTTTAAAATTGGTAAATTGAGAAAACTATTTGCTTCGTTGTACGATGTGGTCCGTGTCGCATTGTGTATTTACGATAGGCGTTGGTTACCTTTTTTTTTGTAACTTGCCACGAATTTTCGTTTTGCACAAATTGTAAAGGCGGCAGCTACCTCGCTTAATAGTATTTTCCATCGACAATGCTTCAAAACACTTAATCGAAAAAAGTCTTCTTCGTATTATAGCTGTTCATTTTTACTTCGAAATCCTCTTAATTGTACAATGAAAACTTAGGAAAGAAAAATTATTATTAATAAAAATTTAGTATTAATTTTTTAATTAGAACAATAGGAGCCTTGATTAGCATCATAACTGTTGAAAAAAAAACTATTTTTAATAATGAACTAATTACATTTTATTTTTGACATATTTAATGATAATTTCAATTAAATTTTAATTATTCTCTTAAAACTTTTATAATTATTTGTCAAGTACTGTATCCATTAAAATAGGTGCTATCGCAGTTTGAAGCTGATAAACCGTCAAGTAGATTTGTCTATATATATTGACAATTTATAGAATTAATGTTTAAAATATAAATTAGAAACGTTGATTGCAAAAGAATCTTTTATTTTGATTCCATGAATCTAAATGTTTATGTTACTAATTTAAAAAACACTGATTTTTATTTAAGTCAATAAAAGTATATATTGCCATTTAATTTAATTTCCATCTAAACATTCATATTCCAACTTGTTTCCTTATAATTATCCTGAAATGAACTTATGGTTTTCATTATTAAAAAAATTTTTAACGCATATAAATGAGTTTATGACGTACTAAAATATAAATATTCAGTTCTCGTTATTATTTATATAATAGAATAAGTATTTTTATCAACATAATTTACAATTTCTTAAATCTATTTTGATCTAATATCTGTACTATTTATCATAATGAATTTATTGGATTATATTCTACATTCATTCCAGATCCAAAACATAATCTTTCTTGATAACATTTAAAATAATATATATTTTAATAAATACATTGTCTTTTAAATATGATTTATTTATTGATTCTTGACTTCTCTGTATAAAATCGATAAATAGAGTTCATATAATTAAATATAGATAGAATAGATTAAATTTGATTTACTATTGAAGAAAGATATGGATAAGATAATTAATCGAAATTCTGATACATATTACAGATTTATATCGTTATTCTATTTAAGAAGTAAGCTTCGATAATTCACAGATTAATTTCATATGTGAGCGAAAACGTTTTGGTTACTTTTGTGATGTTCTTGCTGTATTTAAGTATATAACAATATTTTTAAGAGGAAACAATTAAAAAAGTGTCGTTTTTCAATAATTTAACCTGAAAATTGGAACGGCACACCTTATATAAGGTGTTAAAAATTTCTTATCGGACGCAACGTAAATTTAGTCCATAGCTTAGAACAATGAAAATCGCGATAATTCTTTTCTCGCTTCTTGCAGTTTTCATCCAGCATATCAGCGCAAGCCACGCAATAGATCTGCAGGGTAAGTTAAAAAAAATATATTTAAAATTATATATATATATATATATATATATATATATATATATATATATTATTTTTCTCTTTTGGAAGTATTCGAGCGAATTGTGATCGGCGCGAGCTCCTTTTTTGGCCTTTTTGTAACCTTGCATCTAAAAGTATTTCGGCGATTCGCGCGGCGGGCGGCGTCATTGCACTTTGTTTTGCTTAGCAAAAAGGAAAAAAAGAAGTAGAAAAAAAGAAGTGCATTCCAACGGGAAGAACGTCCCACATTGGTCGAAGGAATGCGAAAAAAAAGTAGTTGGCACTATACTAGCGCGTACAACTTTAAAATAGCAAGCTTTTTCCGTGGCTCAACTCTCGCGTGTTAGATAGGCTTGACTCGCTGCGCATTTGAAGAGTTTAACAATCTTATATACGATTATTTAATAACGAAATTGCTTTTGATCCAATGATTTTCTTTTTTTTTTTTGTATCACTTATTAATGGGATAAATATTTCTTGCATTATCGCGTAAAATATTTTTCCATTAATTAGTCATTATTTAAAATATTGTAAAGTATCGCATATTATAACGTATATAATCTTATTATATTCTCTCGCTCTCTTCAATTATATACCGAGCAGTGATAAATTTTTAATTTGACTAAAGTTGTAATAAAAATCGGAAAAATGTATTTTTGCAAACATTAATTGTAAGGTCTATATAATATATTTCTCATTCCTGTATAATCATTATATTATAAAATAATATGAAATATTGTAGCTCATAAGGTAGATTTTTCATTATTTGCAATGGCTAAACGAATCTATTTTATAATATGAACAATTAGTAGTCTATTAAGTGCATTATAACTCGAACATTTGGAAAAAAATCATAATGAGTAACTTTCTCCAGATGATATCGTTACTAATTTCCAAGTACGATCTATCGTCGATAGAATCAAGAAAGTTCTCGAACAATTGAAAACTATCATGAAAACAGGAAGTCCAAAACACGGAGTTCCCGTATTGGATCCCTTTAAGCTAGAGAATCAGAAAGTGAACGTAACCAGCGAATATGTGAAGTAAGCATTTCGATACAGCACTTCTCTTCTGTAAAATAACTTCATTCTTTTTACACAACCTTCTCACTAATTCTCGATCATAGTTGCTCAGGATCTTTAAGCGATATTTTTATTCAAGATCTATCTAATTACAATGTGAAGAATGTTAATTTCACAGTAGCAAAAAAGAATTTTACGATTGATTTACACTGGCCAAGTATTCAAGGGAGTATTGGCTACAACCTTAATGGACAATTATTAAACCATTTTCCTGTTTTCGGGGCCGGAGGTGTGCAGTAAGTGGAACTTAAAAATATTTACATTCTAGGCTCTGGCAATTAATTCAAGCTGAATAAATAATTAAATAAAGTTAATGAAATGAGCGCCATCGTTATAAATTCATCCTCAAAAAGACAAGGATCCTTCACGAGAGCTCATCTTAAACTTAATTCTCCGCACAAAGTATGGTCAGTTCTAGTCGCATTCGCATATTAATTATTTATTCGGTATCTTCAAAATTACCCAGTTCTTTATTCTTTACAAAACAAATTAAATAAATCTCATCTCACGTTGTTTAATAAAATTTAAGTCACCTCTCAAGATATTTTTACATTTACAGATTTCAATTGCAAGACATCCGGTTTTTTGCGAATGCTATGGTAAAATTGGATTTCCAAGCTAGAAGACTATCGATCACGAAGTTTGTCGATGTTCTGTTTTCTTTGAACCAAAATAAGGTGAGAAAAAAGTATTAAACGCGTCAAATATCATTGATCTAGTTGTATTATTATAATAGCTTAATTATGATAATAAAATAATTTTTTACATATGTGTCATTTAAAAGCCTTCTTAGTATTCATAATATCAATCACTGTTCGTAACAATTTTTAAAATTTTTACGATTTTATAGTTCAATATTACTGGGATTTACGGTGATCGGGATGTTTCAGAACTAGTAAGTGCTCTGCTTACTGATGTTCTTCCGTCAGAGATAAATCATGCACAGAAAATCTTAGAGCCCACAATTAAGAAGGTACTGCAAACGGAAATAAATAAGATTCTTGAGAAAATTCCCCTGGATGCCATTGGAATATTGCCTGTTATCAAAATTGGAAATATTGCATGATATCAAAATGTACGGACACGGTTTTTTTTTGTTGTATTTTTTCTATTTATTACACAAAATATACATAAAACAATATTTTTAAGTCATTCTGTAAGTTAATTTATTTATTAATTAACCGATTTATTGTTCCAGATTTTGTGATACTAGACTTTGTTAAGAAATATCAAAGTCGAATTATTTACAATGCAGTCATTACATCTTGGTATTTAATACTGGAGATTTCGTTGATTATTTAAGTCCCAATTGTATGAGCTATGTATAGATAATATGTGGATTATACGACTATTATAGCTTCGGCGGCCATTGGTTAATACTATTTGAATCCAGCAATATGACACCCATTATGACTGTGACCAATTGTATTGCTAGCAATAATGCAAGCTGAAAAATATAAAAAAACTTTGAAATTTTTTTTTTAATAAATTTAAATATACATTTATAGTAATTATAACAAACAATTTATTTTGCTCAGTCTATGATGTAGACAAGATTTCTGATTTTTATTTATTTGTAACATTAAAACTGTCGCAATAATCCGACATCGATAAAAATAATTTTCTTTATCTGGAGAACGCACTATTTGATTTAATGTTTCTATCACGCCTTTCTGTTATAGATGTGAATTTATATAGATTACGAACAGAGTGAATGTCGATAAATAGGTTAAATATACAAATAAATATAATAATTATCTTTTCTTTATTGACTGTATAGTGTTGCATAAATCTAAACTTTGAAAGTAAAATATATTTTCTTATAATTAATTTCAATTGTTAATTTTATAAATTAATTCCAAAAATGTAGTTTAAACTTTAAATTATATTTTTTAATAGCTTTTTATTATATTAAAAAGTATTCTGTAATTTCAAGGTAAATGTTTATGGAAATGTGATAGTATCAAAAGATTTTAAATTAAAATAAGAAAAATTGATTTATTTAAAATGAATATATTATACATCTAGTAAGTATTAAATTACATTATTTTATTGATTAAAAACATTCGAATAATTATTTGCTTAAATTACAAATATTTTTTTTGTATACTAGAGAAAAAACATATAAGTATAGGTTCGATTTTTTACTATTCTAGCAATAGCCGTTTATGTATTTTTAAAATTTGCTAAAAAAATACGGTTAGCTATTGTAAATTTCGAATTAACGATTTTTCCATATTTATTTAAATGGTTAACTATATATTAAAAGATGACAAAATTAACGAGATATCTATTGTATTAAAAAAAAAATCATTTATTTCATATATGGTGGATGATGTCGAGTATTTTGTTATTACTATTTATATTCTATTGAAGCTACACGAATTTATCAAATATCAGGATATAATAAAAAATGATCGTATTTGAAGACATAATCGTTGCAAGTATGAAAAAAGAAATATTTTTGAATTAAAATTTTTGTACCATTAAAATAGATTGTCAGTTAAGTTCATTTTGATTTTAATTATGATTCTAAGATATCAAAATCTGCTCGAGACGTTTCTATAATGTCTATGGAAAAGACGTTATAATTAAAAAAAACTCCTCGTTAATGCTATGCCAAATTTAATAAAACGGTAATTTTGACTTAAAGAGGCACATTGTTCTGTGAGTTAGGCGTCCATGTGAGTTCGACGATAAGCCAATTAAACAAATTTTTTCACCAAAATTCGCGTCAAACGACGAGTAAATATCTTCACACGAAGGAAGTAAAAAAAAAAGAAAAACAAGACGAGTATCCAGGTGCCAACATATAATATTTTCGTTTCCAAAATTTAATATTACGACAAGTACGAAACAAAAAAAGGTTTGGAGATGTAATTATTCCTGACGGCTATTCTTGACGGCTCCACTTACTTTCAGCATGATTTCTTTTTTTACACTTGATGATTCACACTACTTTTTGCTGCGGGCTCTTAATTACGATTGGTTAATTTTGGTCGACTCACCCCTACATATACCCACTGCTAATTGCTATTCACTCACTTGTGTAAATATAATTTCATTGGTGCAACTTTTTGATAAGATGTGTGGCACTCAACGCTTTTTATGTTACATACACAAACCGGAGTTGGTACTCAAATTATAACGCGAGTAAATATAATTTTGTTTGGAAAAAAGACTGAAATAATTGAACAACTGATAAGTAAAAACTTAAGATACTTCGATTTTTTCCAATAATATTTTTTATTATACTCTATGCAATATTAATAATCATATTAACAATAACAATAATGGTAATAAAAAAATAAATTATAAATCATAAGGTTTTTCTCATATTTATCTTAAATCCTTTTGTGTAACTATACAAAATTTAATTAAATTACTAACAAGGAAATACTTTCTTAAGTGTGGTTCACAAATTTTATTGAAATTAATTCATGATTAATCTTGATATCTAAATATACGATTCCTAGAGTAATTCATCTTAATGCTTAAAATTAATTGATTATTCAGTGATATTAATCGATTTATATATATATATATATATATATATATATATATATATATATATATATATATATATATATACTACTGTGTACAAATATGAATAAGACTTTTCAATTCAAACAATATAGCGCATTTAAAATTATCTATTCCCGGGTTTCTCGATTCAGACAAATCTTTTTATTTTTAAGTTGGTAATACTGTCAGAGTTATCTGTGCCAAATTTCAGGCAATTATCTTCATTTGTCATATAGTTACGCTTGTGTTTTGTGAACAAAGAAAAGTTATCTCTTCCGTTTTTATAATGTCTAAAATTATTCAACAAAGAAGTAGTGTTAAATTTTATGCGCTAAATATCGGCCGCCGAAACGTTCAGAATGTTGCTGAAAGCCTTTGGTGAGAAGTCAATGTCAAAAGCACGTGTTTTTGATTGGCACAAATTGTTCAAAGAAGGTCGAGAACGCGTTGAAGACGAACCACATCAAATCAAAGAATTGGTTCTGCAAAATCGTCGATTGACTACTAGAGGGCTTGCTGATAATGTTGGAATTTCAAATGAGTCAGTCAACATCATTTTGAAAGACATTTTGTGCCTGAAAAGAGTGAAATCTCGATTGGTGCGAAAAACACTTAATTTTTTGGAAAAACAGCGTCGTATGGAGGTTCGTGAAACGATGCTTTCGGACTATCAGGACAAGATGGAACGCACAATAACTGGAGATGAAACTTGGGTCTACACTTACGATCCGGAAACAAGCTACGCATCGATCGAATATTGTGCAAAAGGAGAGCGGAGACCGAAAAAATCAAGGTTATACTCACTGTTTTCTTCGATTACTGTGGTGAAGTGCACTGCGAATTCCTTACAACCGACCAAACGGTTAACAAAGAATATTATTTGAGTATTTTTTTTTTCTTAAAAGCTTTCTTAACTTCTGTTGAAGTTATTTAACGTTACATACAAGTATTTTACAGAGTTTTCTCTTTACAGATGGTATGATATACATGTTAGCTTTCTATATGATACTGCATTATTTTTTTGTTTTTTTTTTTTTTTTGTTTTTATACATTCAACTTGCAGCTTCGAAAGAATTTGTATATAATATTATAAATGTGTACATTTTCTACGGCTAGTAAGCATCTTGCTCTAAAGGGAGGTGACATGTCATTTCTTAAATTGATTTAGTAGTCGTAGTCTTTCATTGTTAAACATTGGACATTGCCATAGAACGTGATCAAGGTCTTGAATTGCAGTATTGCAAGAACATACAGAATTATCAATAATGTTAATGCGAGTAAGAGACGCAAAAAGACCATAGCGATTAGCTCTACTTCGATTAATCGTTACAATGTTGGCTTTGAATAGATTACAATTGTAGAACCATGGGTTATTTCTAGTTTTATGGTAATATACAAAATATACTTGACCTTTCTGTAGTCCGATACTAGTAATTTTGTTATCAGTATTTTGTATTGTTTTTGTCTTGAAGATGTGTTTTAAGTCAGAGAAGGGAAGTCGTATGTTTTCCAATGGTTCTACAAGTGTAGCAGTTTTGGCTAATTGATCTGCTATTTCATTCCCTTTAATCCCTATATGAGCTGGAATCCATACTAATTGGATTTTTTTATTATTTGTACATATCTTATTGAATTCTATAATTTTTTTTAAATTTCATATATGTACTTATTACATTTAATACTTAATTTAGAACGATTTAATTTTTGCAGTACGCTTAATGAATCGGTGAACACAATTACATTATGATTGGAGTTCGCTATGGCTATATCCAGTATTATTTGAGTATTATGCGTCGTTGACGTGAAGCTATTCGCCTCAAAAGGCCAGATTTATGGAAAGACAGCTCTTGGTTTTTGCATCACGATAATGCACCAGCTCACACTGCATTGATTTTACGTAAACATTTCGCCAAAAATTCAACCACTATCGTTTCGCAACCACCGTACTCACCTGATTTAGCACCATGTGACTTCTGTTTGTCCAGCAACCTCAAAAGACCAGTTCGGAGACACGGCTTTGATTCGATTGAAGAAAGAAAAGCCAAATCGAAGAAGGAACTGATGACCATTTCGGAATACGAGTTAAAAAATGTTTTGAAAATTGAAAAAAGCATTGGCATAGTTGGATTGCATCCGGGGGGGGGGGTGATTTTGAGGCGAATGAATTAGTTTTAGAGGAATAAACAACGATTTCAAAAGTTATAAATAAAGTCTTACTCGCGCGCGCGCGCGTGTGTGTGTGTGTGTGTGTGTGTATTTTTCCGATGGTTATTTCATACATTTCACCCTAGTCACGGAGTCAATTACGTTACATTTTTATGAAATATCCTTCTCATTTACAGATTATTTCATTTATTAAATGTGTTTGTGTTTATATATTGCAAGGAGAAAACATTCAAGATTATATGATAATTGAATAATGTAGTGGCATGGTATTGGGGAGTTATGTAATCTTATGAAAGGATGATATATATTTTCATAACAAAGGAAATTTTGAGTGTTAGGACTATCAGCTTTAAGAATCATCTATTTAAATACCAAGAGTAATGGCGAGTTAATTTCAACTAAAACGGTTAGCCCACAATCGAGATACTTTGCTTTCATGTTTACTATGAATTTCATGAAAACGACGTCGCTAATATAAAATATAAATCCATATAAAAATAAATAGAAGTAATTATAGTAAATAAAAGTTACACAATGTTTATGAAGTTAAATAAGTTATAACTATTTTGAAATAGTTTCTCTTTATTGGTAAGGATTCACGGCGTGCTTATGTACATTTTGTATCACTTAACAAAATTTATTTTAATACTTTATTAATATTTTCGATAATTTTTTGTCTCGATTGATCAATATTTTTTACCTTCCTTTTATTTATTGTTTTTTATACCATATTTAAAATCATTTCATATGACATTATATATATATATATATATATATATATATATATATATATATATATATATATATAACTTATAGGCGTAATGCCTTTTGTAACCTCAAAAAGCAACTTTTTTAGTAATTGACGATAATTATATTTTCAAAAAATTTCACAATCGGGAAAGAATAATAACCTTTTTTATATTTATACTTCAAGAAATACAACTTCCAAGAAAATGTTTAATTTATAACTTACTTTGTTTCTTTCTTCAAAGTATCCACAGGTTGCCTTCCTTATACGTAAAGCCTATTTTTTAAAAAGTATTTGCATGAATGATTTTAGATTTTGCAAAGCGTTGAATTGTACTGAAAAATGCGAAAAGCTGTTTTTTTAAACAATTGTTTCCTTTCAGCTGACAAAGGTTTGAAAGAATCTGAATTATTTTGAAAATTACGATATATTTAAAACTTCAAAGCTATATATTATAACAATACAAGGACAATAGTTTCCCTCATTCGTTATAAGTAAAATTTATTTATTGTATAAATTATTATTGTATAGATTATTACATTAGTTGTAAGACGCAGTACTAGTGAAAAATATCGGTGTTGTCTCCGAAAAAATAGAAGCGAGAAGGAATCGCTTCGAAGCGTGTATTAAAAAAAAAACATAAAACAATTATTTCGATTTTGAATTTTGTCATCAAATAGATGGGTAAACATAAAAATGTTTCAAATTACAAATTAACTTTATATTTTATTGAAAACCGGCGAAAATTGATCCTTATAAATTAAGTTCTAATATATCATAAAATTAATTGCAAATTGAAGTATATTTTTCAAAAATCATTCTACCATCAATAAAATAGTGTGCCAACATGTAAACCGTGACGTATAAATTTTGAAGTTAAAACTTGCTGCGTTTTTTTTTATCAACAATTAAAAAATGTATTTAAGCAAAATGAAAAGCTCTTTAATTCAATAATTATTAGTCTATGTAATTATCGATTTTTTCTGAGGAGATTAACTAACAATTAATGAATGTAGATTAGGAAATGTGGAAAGATATAAAAGGAAATCATATTAATTCGTACAACTGATAGAAGTTTAATGGGCAGGTTAACGAAAGCACATTTATTACAAGTGATATTTACACGTTGGTTTGCTGATACATCGTAAAGTGGAGAGTTTCTTAAAGACAATCAGCGACAATTATAATTAAATTTGTTTTTTTTTGATACATTTTTTTATTATTATAATACACCTCTAACGACTGTACAAGCGCATATACAGAATAAGATGTTGCTATTACAGTATTATATATATGACATACTTGATTAGCACGGATTTAAGAAAAGAACTGCAGAGATCTGAGATTTTTCTATATTATTATATTATCTACATATAATATTTCGAATAGAATATGTAAGGACGAGATTCAATAAATAGACTTATGATGTATAAGGGTTGAGATAATATTATACCTGATTGTTTGCATTATCGCAGAAGTATATATGCATTTGGTAAGTATTATGTTAATGTATAATTGGGCATTGCGCGGTTAAACAAAAAGGTAATAAACAATTTGATTGAAATAATTTATTACTTTTTTCATTTTAAATATATATATATATATATATATATATATATATATATATATATATATCGCTACAAGCACAAAAGATATTCGGTTTCGCACGGCTTACAGTACGACATTTATAGCCCCTATTGTCGCTTTTTATACATAACACAATATTATTCGTGTCCGAAAACATATACACAGCACAAGAGTTTTCGTTATTATTTTTAATCGTACGCATATTTATGCGGATATTCACATGGCGAAAATTGATAAGAGATTGGCCATTATAGTTGCAATAACTTTATACGCCATTATCGTGAACATTTAAATAAGAGAGATCAAGATAGCTAACTTGAAATTTTCAATATTTTCCTTATTATAAGAACGCGAATTTTTTCGGCAAGAAATGAGCTTTTCCGCGCAGGCGAAGAACATTAAAATTGCGGCAGATCCGCCGACATTTTTGCATATATTGTATGTACATGAAAAGTCTATCGGACTTTAAGCGCCAGTAAACATTTTGCTCGTTTCGCTTTTCGTTATTTATGTAATTATTATCATTATTATTATTTTTTTTTAATCGATTGCGCGTATGCTATAAAACGCGCATCGGAGTCAAATGTCAAGTTGAACGCAGCGAAGCGTGTTATACTATACATTTCCAAAATGCATTTTTTTTCCCTAAGAGATGCATATACGGAGTCCCATTTACAAATGACATTTATTATATAGTAGATCAAAGTCATATAATCTCTAAGACTTTTTAATTTGCGTACATTTGTCTGTCAATGGGATATCAAACGATTATAATACCAGTGCATCATATAATAATGCGGAGCTTGATTTACTTTACGCACATAGATACATACATACATACATACATACATACATACATACATACATACATACATACATACATACATACATACATACATATATATATATATATATATATATATATATATATATATATATATACATACATATATAAATCGCGTTTCCGCACTTTACAATAAAGTCAATCAGTAATAAACATAATTTGTGACCAAGTATATAATGGTGCATCGTCGTATTTCCATTGCTCTTTATATTGTATGTATAGGAGACTGTAAATCAATCGCCCCACCCACTTTCAAAATTTAGTGTGATCGCACAAAGTGATTCTAAGTTTAAAATTTTCGTAGGATTAGGAACTTGCAAAACTCATATTGATCTTCTAAAAGAACAATGCTAATTTCACAATCCTTTTATAAATTGTTTGAAGAATTAACTTGAAACTAAGGGTCGCACTTACTCCTTTTTATTCATGAAATCTAGTTTTTCGAAAAATAATTCTTTAATTATTTAACAATTTACAAATGTCCAGTATAAGTTAATACTTAATAGGAAATGAAATAAGAAGTTTTCATGAACAGATTTAAGATTTGAAAATATTCTTTTCAAATTTTATTTTTATTTTATTTTATTATTGTTTGAATTATTAAATTCTTTTACAAATAATAACAAAAATAAATTTCAAATATATTTAAGCATTCCCGGCACTGAAACATGTCAGTTATATATATATTTAAAAAGAATGGTTCTTTTCTTTCTTAAATTATTTTTATTGTACAAATAAAGACGACTGAATTAGTTGTTAAATTAGTTGTTGAATTAGTTGTTAAGTTGAAAAATTAAAAATTTAAAAAAGCTCCTATTGTAACTATGTTTCAGTTAGAACGTGATGAACATTCATGTAACCTTTGTCTTCATAAACGACTCTTAATTATTTTACAATAATAAATGCAACCCATTTACCCTTTCGGTCACCAAATGTAATTGATTATCAAACAGAAATGCAAACAAGTGTTTTAATTTCATTCTTTTAGGCCAAATCAAAATCAGATATAATAAATATATAAACTTTGAAAATAAACTCCAAAATGTGTTGAAAACTAATCTTTCTTCTACTTAATAATCTAAAACTAATAAGTCTTATATGTCTTAGGGTTGCAAATAAGGAATGCGAAATTACCGAATTATTTTACAAGGCCACTAAAGTTTCAACAATTGATTGTCCTACGAGTATTTTCACCCTAAAATCACTTTTATCGGTGCTCTGGAAATATTCATAGTCAGTATTCATAGTCTTGTCCAGTCTCGTCTCTGACTTATAATACGAATGCGAGCCACGAGATTTGGAGGTGAAAATTTTATTCCACATAGACTGTGTATTACATATAAGAGTAAGTAACGAGAGAGTTTATATTTGAATAAGTGGAGGCAATAAGACTCGTAATTTTTTTCTTTTAATTTAAAAACTTTGGATGGATCATAATTATGATGAAAACAAATGATTTCGCCCAGCTTTTTTTACATTAAATATGAAAGGAAGGGAGAGACTGGAATAAGGGTTAGATTAATGGATAGATAGATAATTTTATTATATATATAATCCATTTTTACTTATACAGAACCATTATAATACATTATTTATACATAAATGGACAATACGGAATATATAAGTTTTAACATGAATTACAATAGAGAAACATAGAGAGAGAGAGAGAGAGAGAGAGAGAGAGAGAGTAAGAGAGATGTCATGTCATGTACCTCTGTTCATACTTTACTGAAAAAGGAATTTTTAAAATTTTATTAAATCTTTTTTTACGTGAAAAAAATATTATTTGAAATCTCTTTGATAAATTATTGATGCGAATTAATAGAGTGTATGGTTTATTTAACTACGATCAAATCAACTATAAATGCCGACCAAAAAATACACTTGTTTGGATTTACAAAAATGTTTTCAGCATTCAAATTATGTTATTTCGCATTTGGCTAACAGCAGATAAAGTTGTTGGCTTTCAGCTAAAATAATATTAGTTTATATTGTCGTGAATATAAATTTCCATTGATGAACATTAAAGGTTAAAGTAGAGTTCAAAAGTAGGATAATTCGTGCAAACCTACCGTGTACCATTTGTTTTTCTACATCCTATAGTTAAAGTTAAAATTTATCCATTAATAAAGTCGTCATAGGTATATAGAACTGATTGAATCGAAGACTAGAACAAAACGCTTATTGATTAAACAGAGAGAGAGACGAAGCTTACAAAAGTTCTAAATGTACAGAGATTTTTCGAGCTCGATTTGGTAATCTAGACGCGATCTAGACGGTATAATTATTATCTGCGAAACAGGTATTTCTTAAAATTTTTATTCAATTCGATTCTATAGATAAGGAGATAACATATTGCCATTGTTTATTTTTTTTCATATTTTTATTGAATGTTCTCGACATTCCGCTAGATTCTGTCAATTCAAGTAAAAATCAAATAAGCAGTAAATTAATTAATTAAATAAAAGTATATTGGAAATCAATCAAAATAATAATGATAATAATAAAATTCACGAAGGATTTTAACCAGTATGTATAAATATACTCGATATACAATGTTGTTACTTAGAAAGCATGTATATTTAAACGATAGTCTTATCATTTATAACGATCTCAGCCGCGATGGCGCCTTTTTCTCAAACAGGCATTATTTATACTTCGATCGAAGTTCGCGCTTATTCAAAAAAGTTTTTTTTATTTTTTTTTTTTATATATTATAAGCGCTCGTTATCTTTCTGCCAGCCAAGCTACATACATATGTGGATCATCGTATTGTACACAGGGACACACATACGCAAATGCACCGGCACAACACATACACACACGCGCGCGCGCGCGCGCGAATATATATACTCGCTTTCACGGAATTGGGATTGCAAGTATACCGCTCCAGTATTACATTTCAGGACCCTTTTCACGCTCGTCGCTAAAATTTTGGTAAAATTCAGCATTACAATGATATCGCGACTTTTTCCTTGAACCGCATCGATCGCATATCAATCACAAGATGCCATTGACACAAATAAAACATATCGAGCGGAAAAAATTTTCATAAACCGTCACAAATTTCCAGCGATATGGCGATAAGCGCGTATGAAAAGGGTCGGTTTATGCTTTTTATAATCGATGCGTTCTAATTCCGTGATTGCGCGCAACACACACACACACACACACACACACACACACACACATTTGGCTTTCACGCGATTGTGTGGAGCGCATCAGCTTCTAAAATTAGAAGCTCTTTCGCATCATTCGCCCGCACCCAAACACACCTACACACACACACACACACACACACACACACACACACACACACACACACACACGCACGAGTCACAATCAATCAAACCGTTTAGCGGCTTCATTTCATAGCTTCTCCACGATAATATTCATCGAGCGGGCGCGCGCGGATCGCCCCTCGTTCGCGGGGACGATCGAAGCGCCAATTGTAATTCAAATTTGATTGCGCCTCGTGCAATTGAATCATATTATTATGCATATAGCTATCGTGTTTATAATTAGAACGTTTCTTAAATAATAGCGATACGAGAGTCTCGCGTCCGTCGCGCGAATAGGGCGCGCGGTCCCTGCAATGGCGGAGGAGGGCCACGAGCTCGAAGAGAGCCGCCCACGCCCTCACGATGTCCGCGTACGTGCATGTACATATAATATAATATAAGTCAAGCGGCACACGTGGCTCTCGCAGGACATCTCGTGAATAAAAGCCACCCCCGCCGATGTATGGGGGCGAGGACGTAACATAGTATATAGAGGGACCGGGGAGGGTCGAGGGCAGGCTCGCGGCACGCGTATACCAGCGCAGCCGTGCTCCAAGTGCGGCGTGCCGACGGTGACGGGCGATCGCGACGCCCCCTTCACGTCCAGTAGTCGCTCGACAGGGGCGCGTACGGCCCGTGCGGATACGGCGGCGCCGAGGACGCGTCGACGAGGGACTGCGAGGGCGTCGCCGTCGTCCAGTCCTTGTAGGTGGCGGCGGTGTGCGCGTGATGGGGCACCCCCGGGTGCGAGCTCGGGTGGCCGAGGCTGCGGTTCAGCAGCAGGCTGTTGTAGCTGGCCGCCGCCATGTTGTGATGGTGGTGGTACTCGTGCACGGTCCTGGCGAGAGGGTCGTGTTGAGAGAGAGAGAGAGAGAGAGAGAGAGAGAGAAAACAATAGCATCAGAGTTTTGCCGAGTGTATAATAGAGGCACGATGTCGCCGAGGTAGTAACAGCCGTAGGTATAGTAACACTCAATTGGAACATTGGGTAGTTGCGTCTCTTTTTTGCGCTATATGCAGATGCCAAAATTTTCGTCCTTCGATAAAGAACGGGAGGAGGGAATACAAAGTGACGACAGACACAAACAGTTTTTTGGTTTCAATCAAAACTGCGCGAAAGTTGCCCTTCATTTATTCAATTTTACGTTCGATATTGTATCTATTATTAGGCGTCGCGATTGGCTGACGGATATTGACGTATATAGCGAAAAAACTATTTGCAACTGCCCCGAACGCATGATAACATTGGACACGCAACTTTCTCCATACGATCCCAACATGCTACGTTGTTCAATTACTTCGGCGGCATTGTCCGTATATTGAATATATAATGTAAGATCTTAATTTTTTTTTTTTGAAAGATAACTTAATATATTCATGCTTAATGTTTATATTATAAAGCGTATTAAGGAAAAAATTCTTACATTCAATGAAATACGTAATTTTAATATATTGCTATTGTAACGAAGATCAATTCCGTTTAATTAAGATTAATTAATTAATTATGATTAATTTACGCATTGTGATATAACACGTTGCATATTTTTGCACTGAAAAGTAGCCAATCCCTATATATATAAATAATTTGGTGTTAAACTTTCAATGTTGTTTTATGAAGCACTGAAAACGGCACTGATATAAGGTATCTTTCGCGTATGGTCAGACTCGTGATAAGACGCAAGAATCGATCATTGTTATATAATTTTAATTTGTCGTTAATCGGTTTGTCAGTCAGGAATTGCGTTACGTTTCGTCGGAAAACAAATCGCGCCGATATTTTTAGGGCCATTGATGTACACTATTTCATGAAATTAAGAAATAATTTCCTTTCTCTAAGAAAAATGTCGATTCGATGAATTATATTGACATTATGGCTAAAGAATAGAGTATAAATTTAAAAAATTTGTTCAGCGATACGAAATTAATGCGAGGGAGAAAAAAATAATTATTATATCTTTGTAAATAACCTTAAGGAGGGTTTATCATTTGCTTCTATATCGATACACTATACTTTTACATTTGAATTTTTCCTTAGTTTTATCATTTTCCCTCTATTTTCTGAATTTTACTCAAAACCCTCGTGAAATAATTCATGACTTATTCTCTTTTTACAAGGAACTGTTGGGTATCTCTAAAGTTATATAATTAATTTAATTAAAATTAACTAAACAAAATATAATCTTTTTCATTTAATTATTTTATATACAAAAAGTACACTTATTGAAGATTTACTTAAAATCCTCATTGATTAATTTAGAAATTCTTAATTCCACGTAAAAAGTTATTTCAAGATTAATCTTTTAAAGTCTCACGAATAATTTGACTTATGAAAATATCAGTACACGATCGAGCCTCCTTAAATCAGTTATAGAAGAGTTAAAAAACTACGTGTAAACTACTAACATTATATATTCGTGTCATTGAACATTTGATTCCTTCTAACTTAATAAAGAAACATTAAGCATTGTATTTATTGAAATATAAGGAACTATTAACTATTAAAAGAAAATTAGGTTACAGTGCACCTGTCTAGAACTTATAGGTCTATATTAAATACGTTCCTTACCGAGGGTGATACTGAGTATAATGCGAATGCCAAGGATCGGCGTACTCGTAAACTTCGTGATGACTTTTCCAAAATGACGCTGGAAAGTTTCTCGTAATCATAGGATTATTATTATCTGAAACAACAAATGTGAGTAACAATTCAGTCGCTGAATTCCGATAAAAGGAAGATAATGATTATAATAATACTTGTATTGCATTATCGCAGACGAACAAAGATTTTAGTTAATAAACATAGCTAAACTGTAGTTATAAGAACTTTTGATATTTCGTAAATAATTAATATTTATATTCATTGTAAATATATCAATATTTAATAAGTAAATTTTTTTTATTCTCACAATCGACTTGAAAAGTCAATCCAAGAAGCACTAAATAAATGTTATTATTTGAGTAATAATAAAGTGCAAAATTCATTAGGTAGATAATTTTATTTTTCAAAAACAAACTAAAAATATAAAACGTGTGTTGTTGTCCGACACGTGTAATATACATCTAGCTGAGTTGTATTTCTTTGTATAAACACTGTACGAACCCTCTAATTTGTTAATCGCTCTACGAAACTCAAAATATTTAACAATTTCATAATATTAAATTATATAATGACCAATACAAGCGCGTAAATTAGGCGATTCGAGCATGGGCCGAACTTTTGTCCTAAACGATTCTATAAGGCCAAAAGAGCGATTGTGCGTTTTTACATCCTTATTGAGAGCGCACGTGTATTCTATACAATTTTTCCTCCTCATATCGCATGCAACGTACAAGTTTATAGACAATATAGTAGAAAATGTTATTGTGTACGCAAAATAATTAACGAACCAGTAATATTCGAGAGCAAAAATTACAAATTACAAAATGACGTATATTCACTTGGAAGCGTTATTCTTTTTTCACTTCATAATGAATTGATAAAAACTAATTATATTGGATTCATTTACGTGTTAGCCGGAGAAAATTTTTTTTTTTTGTCAGAAATTACATAATTAGCAATTAAATAATACGTTATAAAACATTATATATTTTGCATAATAGTATGTATGTAAGTTTTTATTTGTCTTACATACCCACCGCGATAATTTTCTTTTCACGAGAATAAAATAAGTGTACTTTGCACTTTGCGCGTTAATCCAAATTTCATTTAAGATGTACGAATAGATTTTGTCCACTTTATGAATGTCAAACTGATTTAATATCAATGCAAAACTATTGAGATTTAAGGCGTAAAGAATTGAATGAATTTATTCCGGGCACAAAAGAATACATTTTGATTGTCATTTTGAATCCATAATGTATTCATTGTCCTTTTCCGCAATACATTTTGAAAGCTGTACACACGTGCGTGCGTGCGCGCCCACACACACACACACACACACACACACACACACAGAAAAGCACGAAAATTCAATTTTTGCGCACTTTAATAAATATATATATATATATATATATATATATATATATATATATATATATGTATATGTATATATAACCATGCGCAGCAGCACCAGTAAAGCAGTTCCATAACGCCAGCCTCTGTCAAATTATCGTCATGAATTTTTCAAACGATATAAATGAATTTTCACGCTCACCTTTTGGCTTATCCTGAGCCAATGCCCTTTGAAAGTGTTCCTCGACCTCCGTCGCTGCGTCCCCGCGATAATGCGTGAAGACCACGCAATTGGCGCTGACGTATTGCGCTCTGCTCTCGCTGTCGTCGGAGTCGTCGGTCGCTGTGTTCGGTCCAACGGCTGTAACAAAAACAAGAAAAAACAAAAATGGTAAATAAATAAAACGAAAATAAACACTCATTTGCGCAACTCTGATTTTTCGCCGCGATCTCGGAGAAAATCGGAATCGCTTCGATCCGCCGGGAGGATGTTTGCCTTTGACATGATACAGGCGCGCGCATCATCGGTATTATATAAATATATCTGTGTATTGCAAAACAAATATCAAATCCCCACTCGTCGGCTATTAGTCTCGGCCCGATGGGGGGAGGGGGGATGGCGCACGGATGTAATTCGATAAATCTTCTTCAAACATCGGGCGCGCGAACTGACGCGCGCGCGGCCAAGGGGTGGCGGAGCGGCGTGCTTAATTAAATTCGGGGCCGTGTCGAAATCGATTTTTCACCGCTATTAGCCGGCTCCCCCGACGGGCAGGGCAGAAGTCATAAATGCAGGTGCAGCTCGTCGGAACGAAATTAATCATGCGTCGCGTTATATAGATCTGTACGAAGGGTGTAGAGGGAGAGAGAGAGAGAGAGAGAGAGAGAGAGAGAGAGAGAGAGAGAGAGAGTCAGAGAGAGATTCCAGTTGAATGCGCATTTCCTGCGTCGTTATATGCCAGGGGCATTGCGATTGTTAGAAATTAAATCGTGGTTGTGCGAGTGCACGTGTAATTTTAAGATATATTTTCAATAATTTCAGATTGCAGCGGGTTATCGATGGTTTTACATAAGTACAGGATTTTCTTTATATTTCAGTAAGTTAGCCAGTATTAGTTGCTCTGCAATATTTATACAAGAACGTTCGAACCATAGGGCGAAGAATCGGGCTTGAGCAACTCGTGCTGCTCGAACTGTACTCAAGTGACATGAATTACAGCTAGTCGAACCCGCTTGTAATGTTATTTAATAACATTATTGAATTTTCATTTGAACTATTATTATTTCAAATGCGTATGTGTTTGCGAATGCACGCCTACGCGTTCGAAGATCGTTATAAAAGTAAATATAATAAATGGTTCTTTGGTTACTGACTACACGCGTGAAGAGGTGCGTTGGAAAAAAAGCATTTGAAATTTCGGACTGTCAACGAGTCTAAATTTCATTGTTACGTCAGATCTCGAAAAAGGATACATCGAAGACTCTTGCAAGTATAAATCTGTGTAGGTCCGGCACACTCGATCGCTTCGACATCAATTGTCCCATTGTACAATGAAATACATTAAAAATATTGTATAATATCGTTCGCATTTTTCACAGTTCATTTACAGCCGATCAATTTGTTAAAATAAAAATGGAATTTTTGCATCGTGTCAGGATATACGATGATGGGGATATACGATGTTCAGGCGTGATACGTGTTTTTTTTGTAACTAGTTTTCTCTATTATTTGTTACTTTTTTTCACCAATCAGATATGCAGTCATGTGACGAGTAAACAAATTTGTAATCGATAGATTAGGTGAAGGAGATATATATATATATATATATATATATATATATATATATATATATATATAACTGAGCTGTTGGAGTGCCAGGGATGAGGTCAATTTTGACGAAAAACAGTCGAAAGAAAATTTTTCTAATGAAATTTTGTCGAAAAATATCATTTTTTATTAATTTCTTTTAATATTTTTTTTTTCAATCTGGTGTGACTTTTAAACTCTGTTTTACTATTTTTGTTGTAAGTAAGACATAGTTGGACATGTGAAATATATATACTTTGTTAATTTTATATAATTTACCTTTACTCTATTAGAGTTTTAAAGTACAGCTCGATATTTTGCTTATGAATTCCGCATAATTATATGCCCAAGATATACTAGAAAAATAGTTCCGCGCAGTTTTAAAGTTGCAACAGATCGGAAAATAACGACGATTAAAAGAATACATAAATAAAAATGATATTAGATCAATTTTCATATAAAAATTTTGAAAAAATTTAACGACTTTGTTCAAAAATTGAAATAAAGCATGCATTTAACTTTATTGTGAAATATCGACCGCTTAACTGCAAGTTTAAAAACAAAACAAAAAAGTTCGAGCGACCAACTGTTGGGTAGGCACGGAAAATTGAAGCTATAGGGGATGCAATTTTTTTGTTGTACCGTTCGAGGCGCTCTTTCCATTTTGCTCCCTCGCAAGTAACGGCGGAAAATGTCTTGTTTTGACACATTTGACGGGCTGAGTTTTTGCCGTCATTTTACTTTGCTCCCGCAGAAGAGTCGGGTGCAAATGGTATTTTGCTCACTGAGCGCAGAGTGACATATTTCGAGCGATAACAGATACCTGCGCTTTATTGATCTGAACTGAATTTGTCATCGAATATATAAATAATGAATGTAAAGATCGATTTAGTTATTCGAGTACACGAAGCAAGGAATAACAGTTGAGACAACAATGAAGCTTATACGATATTACAGGGGCGTGCTGTTCCGTACGGGCAATGTTCCAAATCTTTGTATGGAAATCACATATGTTCGAATGTTTAAATTTGACGGGTTAAATTACTTTGTGATCCACAGAAAGTTTATACTTTGATGAAATGCATATCGATAGGCTGCAATAATTGCTGACCTCCACATCCTTTTGTCAGCTCATCAATATTTAATTATTACATAATTACCATTTGATACACATTTGTTTTCCGACCGAAGCAGACTATCTAATAAAATGAGAAAAACTCTAGAATTTTAAGACTTGAACGCGTTCATAAATAATTGTTCTTTATAATATATTAGAGTAATTTTTAAACTGAACATAGAATTTAGTAAATCTTTACTAATAGAAAGACATAGTTATCTATGAGAACTTTTACCGTAATTCGACTAATAAATGCTGTACTGATATTAATTTTTAATGAAAACTCTATTGAAAACTATTATGCGTATAGTGAATTTTCTCACAATTAAAACATGTCTCCTTAATTAATTAAACGTACCCTAATTTTTTCGTGAAACACATCCGATCGAGCTACAAAAGCGAATAAAATCCCTGGATGGACTTACCGTCGGTGGACCTGTCGTCGTCGATGTTCCTCGAGGACTGCGAGGAGGTTGTGAGGGGCGGCCGGTGCTGGGGCGCCGGCCTTGGCGAGGCCGGGCTCGGCGCCGAGCCTATGGAGCCCGCGCTGCTCGACTGGCCCTGGGGTACGCCGGTCACCGGGCCGCCTGCGCCTGCGCCGCCGCCGCTCGGGCAGATCTCGAGGCCCGCGGTCTCGAGGGATCGCTGATTGACGTTGATCTGCGGACAGAAGCGGTCGACGACGCCTTATTAGTCGGATCATTTGTAATGGATTGTCCGGGAGATTTGTTTTTTGATCGAATGTAATAAATGCTCGGTGCTTATTATTTCGTTAAATATTACGTATATATGTAAACACGCACATGTAATACATAAATATTAATCTTTAGAGGGCTGGAATTTGGTATTTTCATTTCTCTATGATAGTGGATAAAAATGCTATCTTGTAACATTAATCAATCATGGGGGAATGGTCGAGCATGGGTCGAACGAAGATATTGGTTTTCCGGCCCGGGAGATTGAAAACGCATTAAATATTTCCACTTCAAGTGAATTTGATTTATTGACGTGTGTCAAAGCGTAAAGAATAGAGCTATGCGCTTTACTTTGTAAAAAACAGTTATTCAGTTCCCAAAGCATAAAATGGCGGATTCAAAATTGTAGTTTCTAAAAGGAAAAGCCCGTGATAATATTCAAACGAATATATTCGACGCAGATATTTGGTAATGAAATTTTAAATTATAGCTTATAAGTAGAATTAAATATTCAAAATCTCATTGGTTCTGGGTGATGCTATAAAAGAGATCATTGAAGATGCGACCTAGTATTTCAACAGGCTCTTAATCAATGAAAGCAAAAACTTCTAGTACATATTTCAATCTGACTACGAGAAAAACGAAACTTTCCATCTTTACATTGAAGATATTGTCCGCCATAATGATTCAGTATCTTGACTTTAGAAAATATAATTACAGATTCGTAATAAAACACTCAAGAAACCTTGAGGTCATCTTCTTTGGATGAAAATAAAAAAAATTATTTTTGAGCTAATATGCATTGTTTTACCGGATCCCGAAAGGTTAAGGGGGTATCTAATCATGAAATTATAAAATAAATAAAAATATTTAAAGTATGTTAATGTATATTACATTATAGAAAACTTATCTTTTCTTTTATAAGTAGAGATTATCACCAACAACTGAAGGAGTATATGATCTTAGATCCGTTGCAGCAAGTACGCACACAACATTCTGATCTACTAATTGTTAATTTCATTGATACCAATTAACACAATGAGCTCAGATGTTAAAAACTTATTATTGATATTGAAATTTAATTTAATTACGTAGAAAAAGTTTTATGAACGTAATACTGACTTTACAGTGAATTATTCAATATTTTTCAGATATATTTACATTTTTATAATTTTTTCAATCTGTTCGAATGAAATTTTCTCTATTCAAATCCGAACAAATATATTCAACAGCCAAGTCGTTAAATTTAAGCTCATTTATGATCCATTAGTTTCATTTGAATTTGGTGATAAGTTAATTCGAGGTCTGTATATGTACCTGTTACTTCAGCCTTTAAGTGGTATAAAAGTCAAAAGGACTGATGCCCGTTCAATTCTAAGAGTTACATTCGAAAGTATGAGTATATATTTTGAATGCTCTTTATTTATATAGTAATTGAAAAGTATAGGAACTTTTTAGAAACTATAGAATAATAAGAAATGATAAATTTTATAATCTAAATTCTTTGAATTATTGTCGATTTAGTATGATAATATCGGAGTAATATTGTATTTGCCGGATTAGTCTATGTGAATTTAATTCCTTTGGCATCTTATGCTATATGAAATATTTATCTGTAAAAGGCCTATTTTCCTTCTCTTAGAAGCAATAGACTACACAGTAGTATCAATCACTACATAAATAAAAAATTAATTCTGTAATTACGTTTTAGAGTTAGTTTTAAGTAAATAATATTGCACGTTTATTGCCAAATTCAAGGGGAATAAGGAACTTGTCAAATTTTTAGAAATAATTTTCTGTTGAATGATGTTCAATGTAATTCTATATTTTGTTTTTCTACTTTGTTAATTACATGCTTTTCGTTTTAGTGTCCGATATGTCATGGTCTTCGATGCCATTTTCTTCTTTCAATTTCTGACTCTTTCTAACTAAACAATTAAAAATTCTCTAATTTCTAATGAGTATCTGTCAAGAAAAGTGTAATTTTTTAGTTACTGTCGATTAAAGTTCGAGCAGATTTCGACGCATTAACAGAATCAGTCAATTATATACTCGTACTTACTAAATCGACTGAATTTCCATTCCCCATAAGTTAGACCTTTGTAGACACCAGGTTAGAACTTTATTATTCGAATAATTCTTTCTTTAAAACCATTGTTAAAAAACTTATGTGTCTTATTGTCGATGTTATTAGAGTTATACCTCATTCAATCTGGGCTAAAATCGTCACCCAAATTGTAATTTGACCAAGCTCTAGTCCGGCTCGCCAAAAAAACCAGACCCTAGCCTTATTAAAAGGACATCTATAAATAAATTATCACGTTAGTTGTAACAATAGTTATTGATTTAGAACTATATATTATAGTTAGAACTGGCCATCCTGAAAATTCACTGCACAGTACGCTCGTCTGATATTTTGTTTCCGACCAAAGTTGCTTTATATATATTTATCGGCTACTCAACAAATTTAACATTACTCTGGGTATGTAACAACGGCGAACTTTTAGCTATCTTATTCGGGTTTAGAATGCTTCCGACTTTAGTATATATATATATATATATATATATATATATATATATATATATATATATATATATTCTTACGAAAGGATTTTCTCCATCAGTATAATACTTTATTTCTTGACAGCATCTTTCTCTCTCCCTCCCCCTCTCTCTCTCTCTCTCTCTCTCTCTCTCTCTCTCAATATATATACGCATATATAAGCGTGAATTCATCGTAAATTCCACCCCATATATACGCGCGCGGGCCGCGCTAAAATTCAGCTGGTCCCCGAGCCCTCTCCCTTTGTCGCGGGGAATTGTGCGCTATATTCGGTCGCCCCCACGCGCCAGCGAACGTAGTCGACGCCCGGTACGTATATACGGTGGCGCACCCTCCACGTCCTCGATCGCGCCCACTTCTCTTCGTCCTCCCCCGCTTTCTCTAGCTCACTCTCTGTCTCTCTCTCTCTCTCTCTCTCTCTCTCTCTCTCTCTCTCGCTCTCTGTCGGTCGCTCGCGGCGCGACCGCCCCCGCGCTCGTCCTCGTAAAATGGCGCTCTGCCTATGAGCGACGGCCGCGGAGCTGGAGTAGGGGAGCGAGGGGGCCGCGAGGGTTGAACGAGAAAATGAACGACTAGGACGGCGACGACGACGCCCTTCGACGCACAAAGTCCTTATTGCGCGCGGTTCCATGTCAGTCCTGGATCATGAATTTCGTTCTTTTTTTTTCTTTTTTTTTTTCAACATATATAGGTGCGGGTTACGTTTTTGGTATTTTACCGATAGAGTTAAACCGTAGTGAATATATTTTTCTCCTATAGTTATCAATACTATGGAGAAGGTTTTAATTTATCCGAGGATTTAGAGGCAATTTCAAAATTCAAAGCAAGACTTGTTATTATTCTTTCATGAATCAGAATTGTAAAGCTTTTTTCAAAAGCGCGATACATTTCGACAATAAAAGTTTGAATAATTTTTAACACAATTTGTCTCTACATTCAGTTTTTAGATATATAATTTGGTTGTATTATTACAATCTAATTGTAGGTATAATCAGCAATACAAGAAAAGGTTATTTTCATTTGTTGATGAATGAATTTAAAATATATTTATTTATGGAATGATGTTTTAATTTGTCTGTTTATAATAAATGTTAAAGATGTTAACAATCATTAACCTTATTAGTTCCACAAACCTTGTTTAACTTAATGATTACGTTTTTGATTATCATGATATTTTTTATATAGATATAATAAAAATTGCGTTAGAATAGAGGGTTTTTGTTTTATTATTGCAATGCAGATATATTTTATGTATGGAAAAAAAAACTTAATATCGTAAATCGCAATTGAAAACTAAAATATTTTATGTAAAACTCACTATTTCGTCCTTTACTTACAACGTGAAAATTTAAAATTCTTTTTCTTTTTGCACGTATTTGAAACATTAGTATTTTATAATTTTTTAGAATACTAAGTACAGTTTTTTAATATTTACTTGTCTTGGTATGAAATCGTTAGACCTCAGGTTTTATTTAAAAATGTGAAGTTAACACGAATGGAGCAAACAATTATTATAAAACATAAATTAAATTTGGATTAAAGTTTGGCCCCGTAAGCTGCACGTCAATCGTGGGTACACAGCAGAGTGTATTAAGAGTAGTGTGGATACTGAATAACGCTCGAGAATCACAATATTGGAAAAAATGTTTCATTCTAAAACTATAGCGTTTCATCGATGGGATTGACTATTAACCTTGATTTTGACCTTGAGAGTTGTTTTAAAAGTCGGCTGTTTCAAAATCGAAGGTTAAAAATAGCGATTCCTATTGAAAAAAGAAAACTGACCTTCATAAATGACACTTAAGTCAAAGTCAAACATTATCTACATATAAAGTTTTTATGATCCATTTATTTGACCAATGCCGTCCTCGAGAGTCATTTATGGATATCGTTACTTCCTTTACACCCTGTACATTTGAATGTTACCAACGAGACGAGGTTCTCACTTTTAATTTTTCGCCCGCTGTCTGAAATCGTTGCCACGACCTTCCGTGGCAAAATTAAGAATTTCCGTAAGCGAAGGAACGACTTAGAAGCATACAATAACCGTATATTTTCTTATTTTCAATTATAAAATAATTTATATGGAACTTGCAGTGTTTATAGTATATTACAAAAATTAATAGAAGGACTACTGTGCCATAATTCGTTAGATGGTAAAAAACATTTAAGATTTCTACTATTGGTTTTCAGCGATTCCAGAGAGTAAATTTCTGACTGGTCTAGGCGTTTGAACGCTTAACCGCAACAGGAAGCAGTAGAGCTGAAAGTACCGCTACCTTCTGATATTGCACTTTTCTCTCATTCAATAATAAATGTTGGCTTTTAATTACGATAAGTAATTCGATCTTATCGGTATTGAATTGTTCGCGCTGTGACTGGCTGACGGACATAAACCCCGACTCATCCCATTTAGTGAGACTGACGAGTCTTTTCGGAAACACGCTGTACATATTACCTTCGTCTGTCCCGCGGTGAAAAAGCTCGGCTTTATAGACGTGCATCGAGAGCGCGCCCAAGTGAGAGAGCGAGAGAAAGAGTGAGAGAGAGAGAGAGAGAGAGAGAGAGAGAGAGAGAGAGAGAGAATTCCTAAGCATCTTTGCGAGTCCTATTTACTTCTTTCCAATCGAGACCGAGCGCGCGCGAGCTTCCGAGCTTCTCTGATGCGTCGGGAAGGCGTGACGGGCATCCAGAGATCCTCGGTATGCTCGAAATGAAACAAGCCGTTACGCGAAACGGAGGGCTTAAGACACATATAGACAAAGGGGGAGAGGGGAAGAGAGAGAGAGAGAGAGAGAGAGTGGTTGGGGAGGAGAGCGGAGGTAGTGGAAGCGCTGTTATTCTTGCGCCTCGAAATGCGCGCCTGCTCCGGGAGGCGGCTGGCTCGTTGCTGATGGTGGACGCCGGCACCCTATACACATATAGGCACGCGAGCTTATCCAAGCTGGGGCACTCCACGAACTGGCCAACGAATGTCCGCCGTACGGCGCTCCACGGTCCGATCGCCGGGATGTCTGAAATCCTTGACCCCGCTCCGGCGAGCATTTCTCAAATCATATACTACTCGCCGCGTATCCTACTCTACATATTATAGCTCGTGAAATCGGACAATTTTCGTATATATATATCAGTGGATGATATATGGAAGACATCGCGGTAGAGAGACTTGTACGTATAACTGTCATCCCGATATCGGTTTCAGACTGTTTTAAAATTTCAAGTAGTTCAGCACGATATATATATATATATATATATATATATATATATATATATATGTCGATTTGCGCTCGAATGATTCGTTTGTAAATTCTATATAATAAGTGCACTGAATATATACTCGTTATTTTGCCAAATTTACCGAACTGTCGGCACTCCGTCTTTTGTTTGCCATCTTCGTTCAAATCAGATGTAGTCATCAATTCAGATATATCTTATTTATGTAGCTGTTTTTAAAAAATGAAATTTGATTAGAAGACGACGAATATAATGTCGGGCTACGAAGAATATCAACTGCATATATTTATATATATATATTATCGATGTCGATGGTGGAAAAAAAAATTCAATAACAAACTGCTCGATCGGCCAATAATTATTATTCACTGCAAGCGAGATTGCCGAGCTATTAATTGTAATATCCTCGATATAAACTGACGCACAGGTTAAACAGAGCATTAACTCGCCGATAAAAAATATTTGATTATGCCGATGAGTATAAGAGGAAAGTGTTTGGTTTTTCGGGGAATTCTCGCGCTCCGTCCACGAAAAAAAAAGAAGGCCTATAATTATAACGCGATTCGCCCGAGAGCCTCTCGCAGCCGAATTGGACTGGCTGTACGTCGCGAAATGAAAATTTATTGGGCTCGCTGCGAGGCGCGGGGCAAAAAGTGACATTGATTTGGTAAATTGCCGCGAAAATTGTCAATAAAGAATTTTAAGTGTGTAACCTCGATACACACGCCGATCGCGTTGCTTTATGTTTGCCGAGTGGCCAGACCCGCGAAATTACACCTTCGGAGCACGACAGACGCGGTCGTCGAAAATACAATAATGATGATGTCGGATGCGGCTATTGAAACCTGCTCGCCTATACGGTTTTAAGGCTTATCGATAAACAAATTGGGACAATTTCATGCTTCTGAGATTCTTTATCCATTTTCTAATTATAAAACTTATTTGCCTATTATTAGAGGTTTTAAAGAAGATGTTATAATAACTTTTTTTACTGGAAAAAGGAAATTTTTTCCTACAGAAATATATTCGGTTGACGATACGTTTGAATTTACGAGTTAATGCAAATCGATTTAAATTGCTTAGAAAATAGATAACTTCGCGTACAGAATACATAGAAGATTCCTTTTATTATCATTTAAAATTCTTAATGAAGATTTGCATTGCACAATAAATTTTTCATATATATTTATCATTTTTTATTTACGATGTATTTTTCTTCATATTATAATGAAGGATTGTCACTAATTACGAGTTTCTAATCCCCTTGTATAATACAAAGTTTGTCGAGAACGAATAACGATCCTTTTAATTTTCTGCCAATAATAATTGTTCGTGAATATTAATCTTATCCACTTGAAATTAGTCCCTCGCGGATATTATTTTACTTATGTCGGCGCACTTCGTGCGAGTTTCTTGGCACATCCGTCCAATTCGGCCTTTTCGGCAATTGTTTATTTATTTTACCCCCCCCCCCCCTAAATAACCGTCTTCCTTTCGCAGGGTTACCTCGCCAGTCTTAAAGTCGAGAGACATCAGCGAGGATTTTTGGCGAATACGCCGGACGTGGAATGAATACGTCGTGCACGATGAACAATTGAGCGTGGGCATGGAAATCGCGCACTCGCCGCACGATTGATTTTAGTTAGTTTAGTTAATTTAGGGTAGAAGGGTATAAGGCCGTGCGTAAGGCAGAACTTCGCGCAATAGTGATCGAGAGTGTCGACGCTGGAGGGTCCGCGTAGTCTGGCGCATTGTCCGAAGCCCGAAAAAGAAATGTAATAAGTCGTAACATACGTTTTACTAACAGCGGCGAATGTTTACCGATAGTCCCACAGTTCTGGCTCCGGTAGAAAAGACCGGATCGATATTTTTTCGTTTGAATTGAGGTCGATCGAGCTTATTTTAATCTTATTTCGTATCATCATTGATGCATATTCAAGAATTTTTTTATGTAAACATTATGTACAGTTTAGAAAAAGATTTTTTAGTTTCGCAACAGTTGGGTTGGAAATTAAACGAAAATTGATTTTCATTTCTCATATCATTTCTTTGACTATAGTATTTCGCCCTTTTTAAACACTGTATTCGAAAGATATCATTGACTAAAACAAATTTATAAAACTTATATACAGCGAATTAAAAGAACGACAACAGTCTTATAACGTTAAAATTTTAAATCTACACTAGGTCCAACTCAAACTAAAATATGCAGGGTCACCTAAGTTAATAGCTCTCATTATAATAGTCATATAGAAACTTATGTAATTTAAGATATATATACATTACTAAATATTAAATTACATTTAAAAATCTGATATAATTTTTCTATAAAATTTGGTGGGTTCCGAAGTTTCTTCCTGTTTACTATTATATATAACTTATATGCCTTTGAATATACGTAATATTTCAGATAAGGCTATAGGTATTTTTATATTTTTTATCAAAATCGAAAATTAAGTAACACGAGGAATTTTGTTTCCATACGTCCGTTAATTCGTTCTGCTAGCCTACGTTTCGTTTCTTCCTAGTACATATTGCGGATCGGAAATATCCCTTCGACGCTTTATATATTTATTAAATCAATAAGATGAAAAACAATTCTACAATCATACGCGATCGTTATATTGTTCGATCCAGTATCCAGCCGCCCGATAACAATGGGAATTCTCAGCGTGAGCCCGATACATTGTATTGAAATGTATAGCAGAACGAGCGCTGCTCCAGGATCGTATACATACATACAGAGATAAATAACGGGAACGCCCTCGCGCTAGATGTATGCGGGCAGCGACCGACGCTGAGTGTGCCTCGGGTTGCACTGTACGCGCAAACACATTCATGCATACGCGCGTACATGCATATACGCAGATATCTTGCAGACAGGTCGATCCCGTCGCTCGGGGCCGCGCAAGCCGGGGCGCGCTATTTGATGCCGTCCGTTGGCGCGCGCCTCCATTGTGCCGCTCACCTCTCATCCCCTTCCCCCCTCACTGCCCCACCGCGCCACGAGAGCACCCTCTCGTCGTTGCCATCGGACGGCAAATATAGCCGCCGCAGCCGGGTGTTGTAAGGGCAGAGCTGCCGTGTGTTAACATATATACGTATGCGTGTGGCTGTGCGAGCGTCATGCGTGCAGCGCGACGGCGACTTAACGAAACCTCCGCATAATATTAGAGGACGTAATGCAGATGCGACGGAGCGACGGTAGCGGGTCACATGTCGCTCCGCATTCCGCACGCACTTTTTCTCCTCTTTCTCCCCCATCTCCTCCTCCTCCCTGTCTCCATTTAAAGGCTACTACAGGTTTGCCCTATCTCGAAGGCATACTGGATTCGTTGATAATCCGCTTGCAGAATAAAAATTTTCCGATCGAAACTGGCCGGCGACCGCCGATCGATCGTTTACACATCGCACCCACGGGAAGGGCAACGGTGCAGTGAACGTTATACGCAAATAATGATGAATTTCCCACCGGATTATGTTGGAAAGGCGCATATTCATGGAAGGGATCAAATTAGAAAAATTATTTAATTCGCATAGTTTTCAGAAATATCTGCATCATTGTTATCTCATCAAGAAACGTTTGCGTTCCGTTAATGTCCGAAACTTTATTTCCTACAACATGATTCTCTGTATTATATAATCTCAGCGCATTTTTACGCGCAGCCAATGAATTTTCTTCTTTTTTCTCATTTTTATTCTATCTCCGTTATACTTTTTAACTTATTAAAATCTGATTCGCTCACTTCATTAATAATTATAATTCGGTGTATTTTCGCTATGTATTTGAGACTCGTGGGGCCATTCTTTAATCTATGTATTATTGCCGTTGTATAATTGTAATTCTATTTCTGGTTACCTTAGACCTAGAATCCTTAGCTGGGTGATGAGAATAAAATCTGATCGAGTATACTTTCTGTGATATCTCGAGTGAATGAACAGGAGTTTATTTTTACAAAATTATGAATTGCTGGTTGTTAAGTAGAGAGAAAGAGGGGAAGAGAGAAAGATTCCAGTTGAGTTGTTGAGAGCGTTACTTGAAGAAAGCAAATTAAAGGCCGACAGTGAAAAACTTTACGAATTGCTCGGTGCCTTAAACACAAGCACCTACTTAGATCGGGCCTCTAACGTTGTAGCCTGAATTCTCTATTGTCTATACAAGTAATTATTCTCCCCTATGCAGTCGAAAGAACATTAAAGTCGGAACAGTCTGCATTTTTTACCGACTTACACGCTACCTCGATCAACTACACCGGGCGAAACTGTAGCTGTGACGCGACGGCTCGTTGCACATTTCACGTGAAATTTGCTTCACAGATTTTTAATTTCATAGATTTAATTCGGACAATTAGAATTGTACCGGTATTATTATCCCTCCTCGGGGACGCGTCGCGGCCGTATCGCCCTGTCGTCGAACGCCGCCGCGACGTGGCGCGTCCGAAGATCATACGTTCCACGCCTCGCGAGCGTGAAACTCTCGCCGTTTATAATACACACATACAGTCGCGCGGACTGCAGGTGAGAACAGGAGTGGGACAGCGGTGGGATGGGGTCAGAGGGGACTCGATTAAAAAGCACGCGCGACCCGCGTCGGCGCGAGGGCGATAAAGATCCTATTGTCTTTGCTCGCGCGAAAGTGCGCCGCAGATGCTGCGGCGATAAGGGGGGAGGGGAGCGCGCTATCCGGGAGCCAATATATTACTCAAAGCGTGACGCCTTTGCCCTGGCGCTGCTGCGGATCGTAATCGTGCGTGTTGCTCCAGCGGGCCGAGCTCGCGAAAGAAGCTCCTCTTATATATTCTTTCCTTCCTTACACACACACACACACATACATACATATATGAATTTACGCACATATACGCACGCGATTTGCCACGCTTCTCTGTTATCAGACATCAAGTGCGCGTTTCGTGTCGATGACTCGGTTCGTAAAGTTCTTACGGCTCGCTTTGCATCGATATTTGTGTACACTGATTGCTCGTTGTTTTTCTCGCTTTTCATATATATATATATATATATATATATATATATATATATATATATATATATACATCTTATTTTAAAAAGAGTCCAAGAAACTGTCAGCTGTCCGGATCATGAAATTAATTAAAATAATTTTACACGACCGTTCGATTAAACGTTTGTTCAGAATATATAGATTTTAAGGTTAAATTGATTAAGGTTCTGAAATAAAGAAATAAACTTTCTTACGCCACATTATCTTTAAAGCCTTATCAAAAATTCTTACATCGTTGTTCTCAGTCACTGCTTTTTTCTATATTATTTTTTTTTTTTAATGAAATTTATTCTTTTTCAAGCTGTAGTTTCGAGTAGAATTCTCAGAAAAACAAACTTTTAACAGTGTCAATAAAACAAACAAAGCTCGATAAATACTATGAATTTGATATTATTACCAATCTTCTTTAAAATTACAGTGAAACATTTTGAACAGAAACGAAAGCATTATAGATTTATTATATCGATTGTAAAAATTGCAACAGTTGATAACGATCCATTTCTCTCTCTCTCTCTCTCTCTCTCTCTCTCTCTCTCTCTCGCCGTTTGGACAGCCTAATCTGCGTATATAACAGTCGAAATTACGTTCAACCACTCATTAATGATGTAACCAACCATCGATTTGTTATCAGAGTCAATTCGAGTAAATATCTGATATACCAGATTTCACTGATAAATCACCCTCCTGACATTCTCGTCGTCTTTTCAGGATTTTTACCTAATAATCAGACATACACAAAAACATTCTTTTATTCGGGTAACGAAGTGACTACTGTATTTTTTCAAATATTCTATAAGTATTTCTTTGGTTTTTTCATTTTTTTTGAAAGCTGTATATTTCCGTAGAATTTTCGTACAGCCATTTAAGCAAGAATTATTGCAGATTTTTTAGATGTCAATGCAAACAGACAGACCAATAGAAAAAATGCTTTTAGACAAATTTTATTTTTTTCATAAATATAATAAAATAGTTTTCACAAATATAGTTATGGTTTAAAAAATATCCAGCTATTAGCTAACTGGTGAGTAAATTAACTTTTTTTATAGAGCCATTTGTACAGCTGAATTCGAGGTCTACACCTTGCGGGATCGCAAATATTTCGACGAGAAATTAAGTACGAGTAGTTAAATTAATGCTGGTGTAAACACATGGACAATTGAAATAGACGGAACCTTCGTTTCTGTGAACTCAAATCCCTTTTTTCATCGACAAAATAATTTCCTCCTATAACGCGAGAGCTCGGGCGCAACCCCAAGTACAGAAGAGCGCTACAGCAGGTCACTAAAGGCAGCCCGCAGTAGTAAAGGACGAACGTGGGCAGACCTTTATTTTCGATTCATTAGGTCGATAGCAATTTTTAAACTGTATATAGACTTTATCGCCGTGCGAAATAAACAAGCAATTTATTGAACAATGTCAATAATAGATTTTTCTCAAATGTTCAACCGATAAATAACAGAGTAATAAAGGTAAGGCGAGTTTTATAAAAAGATTAGTAACAGATGAGTTTTATATATTTCCGAAGTTTATTTCTCGCGTTTGAAGTAAAACTCCATCACAGGCGTGGAAAAATGAAATGATGCAATTACTTGGCAGTTATAGGGTACGTAGTTTCATGGGATCGGCGTATCTGCATAATGAACCCAAATAAAATAAGATTTTTCAGTTGAATAGCAGGAAACAGATCTTAGAGTAATTAATCCAGAATTTTATTAGAAATGAATTTAGTTTATTCAGACGGCTACGAAGCAACAAATCCCGATACAGAGCAAATAATGCATTTAGCTTCGCTCCTATCGAAGTGAACACGTTCGTTCGACGCTACGGTCCGGTTGAACAAACTGCGAAAAGCCCGAAATGTACACCTGGGTACAATCCGGTCGATCCGACGGCGCCATTTGTTCGGCGCGCTTCTCAGGCTCGCAACGACGGCGGCGGGCCGCATTGCGACGAATTACGAAATCGCGCGGCAGATCGTCGGGGGGGGGGGCGACGGCTGTGCGCGCCAATCTCCTCGTCCTACTCCTCCTCTTCTTCTTCATTTATTTTTTTCTCGGAAAATCGCGGTTGATCGATTATCGCTCCGACAGCGCGCGCGCATACGTCCCCCGAAATTTCGTGCCCCGACGCGCACGCCGGGCTACATTAACCCGCGCATTACATCGGCTCGCGCGTATATTATGATTTTCGTCGTTCGTACATTGAGATTGACGCAAATCGCGGGCCGCGTGCGATGTAAACAGAGCGCGCTCGCGCGCCCGCGCGTTATGCGCATTATAAAATGGGCACCGAGCGGCATAAGTAAAATAAGCGTTTTAATGAACTCGTACGAGCAAACAGCGAGTTTATTTATTATCGGCGGAGTCCGCGAGTAAATGTTTGTTTCTTCGAAAATTCCTCGGTGGGGATGATTTGTTACAGGCGATTCGAACCATTGCGATATATATATATATATATATATATATATATATATATATATATATATATACATAATACACACGTATAAGTAAAGTAATAGATTATAATCGGACAACTATTAGCTTTTCTTCAGATATTTATATACAATATTGAAAGCGTCGCTTTATTACATTTTCTCTCGAAACAATTATTCGCGCAGTCGATTCACTGCGGTCTGAAGTTTGAGGTAATGAACCTCGCGCACGTGAAGCGATAAGCCTTTTATCTACAAATACCTCGATAAAATGTAATACATAGGCCACGAAACTGTGAAGAAGATTTCAATTCAATTTCGATCGTTTAAGATATCTTTATAAATGGCGTATAGATAGGATACTGAATTGTGGCTTTTTTTGCCTCTACAGCAGAAGATGATTTTTTTTTTTATACTTTTGTTCTCACTCTGTATAGATATAACGGTCGTTGGCGAAATAACATAATATATATATATATATATATATATATATATATATATATATATATATATATGTTAAAACAGTAGCAATTTGACAATTACACTGAGAGAGAAATATAATAAGTTTACGTAAACAACAAATACGTGCATTCGTATAATGTGGCGGGGATTGCGTGTATCGCCGAATTGATAAAAACAAAGCGATACGAATTCCTCCTTTGGCATTATACAATCGCGTATTTCGCGAAAAGTATACGGGACAATCTCAAAGTAAATCTTACCCATGTCTAGAAGTGGCTTTGTATTTTCAATTACTTCGATAATATCAAATTGATAAAATGGATTGAAAAATAGCATCATTCATCATCGAAATTATACAGTTTCCAATAATAAACGTCGATGTTTAGCATATAAGATCTTCAACATAAGTTTCAATTCGATATGTTTCTACTCAAAGTTTAATAATTTACTGACAACTCCGCGCTTCGTGCCAGAATGGCAATAAAGTGCACGAGAAGCAGAAAATAAAGTTAACAATTTTTAATAAAACGAAACTGCCTGGTAAGCTCTATTTCCATGTATATCCCGTGAATTCAAAATTGATAAAATAAGATTTGGATTCTGTAAATAACCCCATACGGGTTGACGATAAAGCACTAGTGGAGTATATTTATAGAAAATAATGAATATTCTTTATACACACACACACACACACGCACGCACGCGAACGCGCGCGTGTTTATAACACCTCAATAGATTATGTTTATAAAAAATAGCAAATATTTATTTCGCAACATGATCTCGAATATCTTCTGGTACGAGACGAACATCGTTGTCGAAATGATTAATAGGTTCATATTCACGTATAGTTTTTGTGAAAATATTTATCTCTATATACAATGCTTATGTATGTATGTGTATGTATGTATCTATGTGACGTTTCTCAACATATCAGATAGAAGGCTCATAATGTTTTTCTTGTTATTTTAATTTTTGTAGACGAGGGCAATCGTGAGCTATACAGTTAAGCGAAAATTTGCAATTGATTTATATCGCAAAATTCTTATGCATATACAACATCCGTAATGGACATTAATTTTTTTTGCTTGATTTAATCAACGACTCGTGTGTGTGTGTGTGTGCGCGCGCGCCTGTGTGTGCGCATGTGTATGTGTGTGTGTGTGTGTGTGTACAGAGGTTATTAACTTTTACGAGGAATTTACGATAACTCGCTCGTTCAATGTCAGCACTGCTTCGTTGAAAACAAAAAAGAGAAGAAAAAAATAATACAACACGTGTCAAAATGTAAGAATAATTAATATGCGATATAAACTATCAAATATATATATATATATATATATATATATATATATATATATATATAGGGCACTCTCGATTTTATATTCGATGTGCGCGGGCGCGGTCGGCATGGAACCGCAATTTTACATAGATTCGCTGCGTACCGCCGGGGAAAATCGAGCGACCGCCACCGGCTCCGTATTATAATACTCGACCGCGATCAATAATTCCAGCCGCGCACATATACGCGAGGCTATCCATTCCTCTTTTACGGTATCGTCGTCCACGCTCGTCGAAAGCGCACGCGTACACGCGCACGCGCACGCACACGGACACACAGACTCACACGCACAGACGCGCGCGCGGGTCCGTCGCGGAGATCTTAGCGCGCGATTCGCCCCCTTCTGCTATATTAAGCGATAGATTTCGCGTGACTCGAGAGGGACGGGGAGGATCGGCTGGGGCGGGAGGGGGAGGGGAGTCGGGAAGAGAGTCCTCTCTGTTTATATACCGGCTTCCACCGGGGCTTATCGTTATCGAGAAAATCAATTACCGAGGTTGCGCGCACGCGGCAGAAAGGGCAAGGTAGAGGGGAGGTGGGGGGCAGAGGGAGAAAGAGAAGTCGGCGCGGCGTCGTTTACCTGGGGGATTAAAATCCGTCGAGAGAGATTAAATCGAGGCTCTTCTTTCTTTACTTCCCCACCTCACTCTCTCTCTCTCTCTCTCTCTCTCTCTCTCTCTCGTTATATATCTCCCTCTCTGTCTTTAGCTCGCAGCCGCGGAGTATGTCCTCGCTTAGTTTCCGTGGAGGAACATCTATGTGTCGGTCCCACGGACGACAATGTGGTAATTAATCGAGACGAAGCGGCCTCTGATTCTCTCCCTCTCTCTCGCTGCTCCTTTCTTTTTCTTCACTGAATATTTCTATCTTTACTCTCTTTCTCTCTCTCTCTCTCTCTCTCTCTCATTCCCTATATAAGGTTTCTGCACCTCTTACCCCTCTCTTTCTCCCAATTTTCGTTCTTTTTTCACTCATGGTTAGTTGTTCTTACTACACAGTGAGAATCCGAGAGAGGAAGGGAGGGAGCAAAAGAGAGAGAGAGAGGTCTTCATGCTCGCTTTTTTGAGATGGTCCAGGTTCTGAACATCTCACGGCCTGTGTTCAGCTCTAGCCAAGAGAGATACAGAGAAGGAGAGAGAGAGGGAGAGAGAGAGAGCGAGAGAGAGAAAGAGAGAGAGAGAGAGAACGAGAGACTCCGCGGCCTTTCAAAGCATTCCAAAGTACAAGAGATTGTTCTTCTTTCTCTGCTCTCCCTACCTTTTTCGCCTCCCACTCCTCTCGATGTCCGTGCCCCACTACACACGCACACCGCACACCCCCTTTGACTGTTGTCTCTTTTCTCTTTCTCCTCTCTCTCACTCTTTCACTCTGTCTCTCTCTCTCTCTCTCTCTCTCTCTCTCTCTCTCTCTCTCTCTCTCCCCCACTACCCCTTACTCCTTTCTCGATCCACCGGTCGCAACCGGGATCACGGGCACACTTAGAACGTGCGTGCGTATGTGTGCGCTTACACGCTCATGCGAGAATCGGAGAGCTCTGTCTGTGTTTATGGCATTTCGATTTTCTGTGTGCTCTTTCCTTTACATGCATAAGTACACGCGCGCACGCGCTCGCACGCACACCAAACAAACGTGCGCGCGCGATCGGACAATGACGATCCGTTGGCGAATATAATTCGGTGGCCTAACGACTTTCCTGGAAGGGAGACCGGCGGACCGATTCGTTCGGCGGTCCCGGGGACTTTTCCATGAGAACGCGTTGCAAAAGTTATGCGTCCGGGGTCCGGACGCGCGCCGGCCCCGGGACTTATATAAATTCGGGAGCCCGGGATTCGCACGCGCTCGCTCTCGTCGTCGTGACGCAATATATACGCGGGCAGCGCGGATCCCATCCGGAATGAGAGCCGCCGACGGGGCGAGGACGGCAGAAATTCCGCGCCGGGTGAGAAACACGCCGAGCCGGGACGTCTTCGGGGAAGATTGGAATTTTGGCGTTTTGCGAGAGTGAGAAAGGAGAGAGAGAGAGAGAGAGCGAGAGAGGAGGGGGAGAGGTGGAGAGCGAAAAACGGGTGGAGGCCACGTCTTTTGGAATCGAGCGCGGCGAATCGTATGGGGCTGATAAATAGGATTGGACCTTTTGTATTTTATCGGAAGCAGCGGACAGGGGAACGTTTAATTTGTATTGGGCATTGGCATTTGCGTAATGCGTGTCAAGCATTTCAGGATTTTGGCAGTATCTCGAGTACAGGCGGAGCTTCGCCATCTAATATTCAACACGATACGCAGATTTCACTGATATAAGAGATCCGGTAAACTAGGCCCGGGAGCTTTCACGATGTTGGAACGGTTCCGAGGTCCCAGGTATAAACATCGATTCGATCGAGGTGTACTCAGATTCGAACAGTTAAAACCTGTCGAGTTGCGTCGTATAGCCGAATATTCGAATTCATTCGAATCGCCGAAAGTTGGAATCGTATCGATACTCGAATTTTGCGTACATATGTATGCAATCATATGTACGCAATGCACAAATGACCAATGCGTACGAAATTGTATATATATATATATATATATATATATATATATATATATATATATGTCATTCGTTAAGTCATAAATATGTGCCGTATCATGAGTGGATCCTATCAGAAGATCGGCAAACTGTTCTAACGTAAGATTCTGTAAGAACATTTGAAAGTTTGAATGTCATTACCATTCGTTCAGCATATTGCTAGAAATGAGTGTTTAACAACTATTTTTAATTAACGAATATAAATAAAAACTTATAATTCCAGACAAATGTATTATACTTAAAATTATTATTTTTTAAAATACGGTTTCGAAATAACATCGCTGTTACAACATCTTCTACATGCCACAAATGCGTTACAATTTCATATTTAACATGTAATGAATAATGAAATATTCCTGTGTACTGAATAATTTAGCAGTTCAATAATGAAGTACGTTTCTTAATTTCTTAATACTACGATAATTTAATACTTTCAAAAAACCTAGGTAATAATTAATAAAATGTAAAGAAGTAAACAAAATATAAAATTAATTATAATGTCTTCTATATTTGTCATTTGCATTTCAATTATAAACATGTATTGTCTATCTCTTTCAGATGGTATTCATTAAATTTAACAAGAAATTTTAAGATATTTTGCTGTTTTCGTACATATTATTCGATTTAAATGATATCCTCTGAAAAGTTTTTTTTTATACAGACACACACATTATCAAGAATTACAATTATGTAGTATAATTCGAATTACAGTGTGTCAATAATTTTGTTATATGAATGAGTTTCACTCTGGCTCTTATCGAAAAGTAATCGGGCGTCTTAACGATCATTTCATTTACCAAATATGCACCGGGAATAATATTTAGCTCCGGCTTGCTGATCGCCCTCCTACAAATTTTTAATCCGACGGACACTGCAAGCTTTGCGCCACTTAAAATCATTCCTACAAAAGGTACGTTCTGCATGCAATAATTCTCCGTATAATAACATTGTCGATCTTATTACGTATATGTAAAGATTTAATTTTAATTAATTAGCGAATCGTATATGAATATGACGAAAGACGTTAAATGGTTCGCACTTTTAAAAAACTTTTAAGATATTTTAAAAACAAATTAAACGATCGTGAAAGAAATTTTGACGGAATGTAATTTTGGTAATTTGGAACAAGTTATGTTAGTTTTTTTTTTCTAAATAGACGATAAAAACCGCAATAATAACTCGTTTATATATCTTTAAATTAATCGTTGCATAGCGTTCGTCGGGAGACCGTGGCGCGTCGGTCAATCGCGGAAGTACTCGCGTCTGGAAATATTCATTCCGAAGTTGAGCACATGCATCGCCAGAAATTAACGCGTGGCTTTGACGCTTGGACGCGTCTTAGTATAGGTTGCTTAGTATCTAAGCAGTTTAAGCCAGAAATCTTCGGTGAAGCAAGCCCATTATTTACTTCGTCATACTTGGAATACGCTTAGTAAATATGTTTTGCTATTTTCATTTCTAATTTGTTCTTCGAAATATATTCTCTCTCTCTCCCTTGAATTTGATAATCTATTTCGTTCTGAAAACACACGTTTTCCAATACCTAAAACATATTTATCTGGCGACTTATGAGGTAATAGTATTCTGAACAAAAGAATCAATCTTCTTTTACTATTCTAACACGAATAGGTCAGAGACCCAAACATTTTTAAATAGATAGAAATTCATTTACTGATCAGACTGCGTTCCGCCAAATCAATTATAGTTTATATGTTGCGGACATTGTAATAAATCGAGCATAAGTCTGCAGTTTGAACACGTGCTCTTAAGGCGGCATTTTGAGTTCTCGAACGAACTCGTAAAATCAATAGGTCTTACATGCCTTCTTAAAAGATAATTTGATCATTAGAAATGCCAGAAGGAACACAAGAAATAATAGGCCCCCTGGTATTGGCAAAAGCCTAAGTTTTCATATTTTCTCACAAAAATCAATTTTCTATATTAATTATTTCGGCCGAATTTGACGCGTGTTAAGCCGACAGTATCATATACGGCTATCTCGCTATGCGATCTTTATTCACCATTTCTCGATTGCTCGTCCGACTCGCAACGGGCAATTGCATCGCGCGTTCGCGCGCCAAATACGGAACTCGACGAATAGCTCGGTGATCGAGGATCAACGAAATTGATAATCATTGCCAGCTATTAAATATTTCCCCCCCCCCCTCCATTAACTCTCTCCGACCGTTGGCAGCTCGATCCTTCCGAATCGCAAGAAAAGGGTAGCTCGGAGGGGGCGTGGGAGGGAATGCGAGAAGAACTGCTGACGAGGAACTAACTGATGCCGCCGTTGTCGTGAAAAAAGAGGAAGATACGCGTACGAATACACACCCATGAACACGCACACGCACCCACACACATACATGTATTAGAATATGTGTGGAGAGGGGGGAGGAGATAAGAAGAGTAAGAGAGAGAGAGAAAGCGAGAGAGAGAGAGAGAGAGAGAGAGAGAGAGAGAGAGAGAGAGAGAGAGATAGAGAGTGAGAGGGAAAAGTAAGAAACGGAGAAGTTGGAGTAGAAGAAGAATCATCAAAAGAAGGGAGCAGAAGCGGAGAGCATTCGCTTATACAGTTGCATATACGCATGTTTCTGTATACATAGACGGACGCGCGTAGGTGTGCGCATGTGTATGCGTATGAACGGTAGGGAGGCAAGAGCAGGAGAGAGATTGGTAACAAGCTACCATGCTGCTCTTCGGTATCTCGCAATTTGTTTGCCGGACACGGCCATTCATCGGGCGCGACTCCACTATCTCTCCCTGAGAAGATGAGAGAAGTCCGACTCTCTCCCACTCTCGCGTTCCCTCATCCCTCCTTCTCCTTCACTCGCTCCCCTGCACCTTCTTCCTATATACTCACTCGGCGAATCTTTGAACTCCGGTTACCTATATATAATAGGTACTGAACTCTGTTTACGATTATATATATATGTGTGTGTGTGTGTGTGTGTGTGTGTGTGTGTGTATGAGTATATATATGTATGTGTATATATATCTAATAGGTACTGTATATATATGTACGAAACGCATAGGTCAGCTAACAATATTGGACTATTACTACTTGGACCCAAATTACAACATATGAGTCAAAACTGGTATGAAACAGATCCTCGTCGTTTGTGTATGATATTATCCTGAGTTGATATAATACCCATTACATTAGCGGCGATTGAGAGAAATTGCAGATATATCTCGTTATATATATATATATATATATATATATATATATATATATATATATATAGACCACACGCGGACCGGACATCCGATACACGTGACGAGCGCCTGGATGTGCGGGAGGAGGAGAAGACGAGGAGAAGATGAGGTGTGAGCGATTCGGCAAGGGCTCTAGCGATCGTTATAGTCGCGCGCGTATACACGTGTGCCAGCGAATTTCGTATCTGAGGATGGCGATAAGAAACAAAACGAAGATTTGCGGGACGGGATGGATAAGTCGGGGAGGGTGGCGAATATAAGGAGGTTTGAGGATTCAGGAAGTAAACGACGGGAAATGGTAGAACAATATGTGGAACATCGTGAAGGAGAAATACATACAAATAACTATATATTGGTGGGTGGAGGAATATATGTATACAAGGAGATAAAAGAATCCTTGTCGAATGATGGAACATGATATTGTATATGCTTATAGCAAAACTTTTCAAAAATCTTTTAATTTAAGATTGATATGATAATATACCCTGATTTTGTCGAACTTAATTTGGACCATCGGATTTTATAGTATATTTGAAGATATTATTCTTTAATCGAATTTAAATGAGCTAAAATAATTCGTTGAACAAAAATTTTTTTTCTCGTAAATCCCCATCCCCTTCCCATTTGTTTAGCGACTAAGAATTCATGATTGATAAAATTAATATTATGCATAATATATTTACATGAAAGTATTGCATTGCACAAGAGAAAGTATCTCTGCAAGTATCTATTAACGCGGCATACATAAATATTTCATCAAACGAAAAACTATAAATATCTATTTATAAGCGATAGATATAAAGTGAAGTAATTTACGTTATAGATTTATGTAGAATCCACGTACAGGGAAATAAGATTAAGCAAGAGTGCTTGATTAATTTCGCTCCGATAGGGGGTAAAAGTTAAATTATATACGGATTCTGTTATAATAAGTAATCACAGCCAACATTTATGCTATATTTATTCTTATAAAACAGGAGATTAAGATTAAAAATGAACGGTAACTTAAATAATCGAAAGTTTTTTTTGTTGCTGTAATATTTTCCCCGGATTTATGTCATAATATTTTTAACAAATTTAACATCACATTCAGACAAGTAGTTGGTTACAAGAGCACAATTAGTTTTTATTGAATGCCAACGTTTTGTTATCGTACTGCTAACTTCTATTCGCGGTAATATACCAATTCTACAACATGAAAAATAATTAATGAAACAATTGTTAGTTTTAAGCGTAAAATATTGTTCCCTCCCAATCGAATTCTATTATTAAACTATTATTATTAAAGACTTAGGCTAAAATAATACGTTATTGTGAAAATCGTTCAGGGATACTGATGAATCGACGAATCGTAGCTCCTACTCAATTTCAGATAAAGAAAAACTTGATTAAGAAAAAAAAACCAATCAATGACGGTAAAAAGGGACGATTAAGAAAGGTCGGTTTACTGGATCCGAGGTTCATTTATAAATAAAAAGCTTAAGTATATAAAAGGAGGATCACGCTCAAAAATAAGAGACGATTAAGGCAACAAATCAAGTGTTGGCTAAAGGACGAAAAAAGAAAGGGTTAACCAAAAGTAAAACGCGTCGGAAAGAAAAAGGCGGGAGAGAGAGAGAGAGAGAGAGAGAGAGAGAGAGAGAGAGAAGAGCCGTTAAAGTCTGCGAGGGCGCCTTCGAACCACCCGGAGCTCCCCACCCTCCCTCCCCCGTTCGGACAAATGACAACGAGATCGCCGAGCGCTGCGGCCGCAATGACGTCGGCCTTTTCCTTTGTGCGCTATCTGGGCGCTGATTATTCACGTGGGAACGCAATTTATGGGCGCGTTTTTGCCCTCCTCCGGCCCGACTGCCGGGCCGCGTATGCGTTTTCTCCCTACACACACGGGTACACACACACATACACACACGCGCACACGCTCCGCTGCGGCTTTTCTCTCTATCCGCGGACCCCGCCTATACCCCCCCCCTCCACCCTCTGATGCCCCTTCCCGCACTCGGCTCATTTTCTGATATACACTCGCGAACCTTCCGCGCGCGGACTCCGCGTTTTCGCGCGGTACGCGGCATTGATATATAGAAGCGCGATCGTTAACACACCTCTTGATATACGGCGCACGCATTGCTAAAATCCGCTAGCCGTTTCGCGCGACCCTCCTCCTTTTATCGATTACGCTATATATTTAAATTTGATTCTTTTTGCCGCCCGCCGTTCGGAATGTCTCCAGTTGGTTGCCAGAGTTGCCACCAGGCCCTCGTCCCGACCCCCTCCCCCTCCCCTCATCCACCGTCACCTTGTACATCCGAGGGGATTAATTGAATTACACGAGCGCTAATTATTTACAAGTCGCGCAGCGGCGCGCGGACATCGTAAATCACGTCCTCGATGTGTCGGGTACGACGAAAATGAATTTCGCGCGATGGCGAATTGTGAGATTCTTTGCCGATGGGTCGTTCCGCTGAAATGGGAATCGAGACTATTACTTTACGAATCTCGGATATTGGTTAAGAATTAAACGGTGAAAGCGAGATCGCATATAACGTTCATATGTGAAAACGTAAAACCGTAAATGTCAGGCCGATAAAGGTACTTGAAGAAACATGAATAAAAATAAAATACAGACAATAAAACTCCAAATTTTTCGAATTATCATTGTTTTTCTATATTTGATTATAATTAACTTTTTCTATTACTTGTAGTTTACTAATTGAATAATTTATACAAAGATTTTATTAAATCTATATAGTTCAAAGAAAAAAGTTGTTAACACTATCCGAAAAAATGCTTATATCTCCTGCATGCTAACACCACACACACACACACACCACACACACACACACACACACACACACACACACACACACACACACACACACACACACACACATACACGTTTAAAAATATCATATATTTATCTATAAAATATATTTTTAGATTTTTGAATTCAACGATACATTTCATACTTGGCCAAATATCGCCTACAATTCAATAAATTTCTTAAATCAGGGATTGTTTTTTGCATTCATCGTAGAAGATTCTTTTGTAGCTGATATTCCATACATATGCTAAAAATAATTCTTTGATTCTATCGTCGCATTTTTTTTAGTCCCAGATGCATCGGCAGAAGCAGGAGGAAGCAGGAAGTGGACGTCGGCAGCTGCGGAAGGAAGCATGCACGATTCGAGAGATTAGTTTCTAATGAAAGCAATCAACTGCGCATTTTTATCTTTTACGTGGAATTTCATTTTTATATTTCAATACGAGAACTGTTCGTTAAGCAATCGTCAATTTTGCGGTTGACAATTCATTATAGCATTTCGAATTATGAGCGGTATCCGAAGAACTAATTAATTAACCAATGCCAAAGTACCGCAGGGAAATTTTCTGTTTTTTTTTGTCCACGTCGATCTTTGTCACCGACGCTACTCTTAATCAATTAGCGTTGCGCAACGTTTTTCGTAAGAAACTGCAGAGCCGCCACGGTATGCGATCGGTGGAGAGAGAGAGAGAGAGAGAGAGAGAGAGAGAAAGTGAGGAAGAATGTGATATATATATATATATATATATATATATATAGAGAGAGAGAGAGAGAGAGAGAGAGAGAGAGTAAAAATTCCCGTTGTTCACAGGAGTCTCGCACAGGCTCGTATATTATAGTAGCCGCGTGAAAGAGACGGAGAAGCTGGAAGGAAAGAAAGAGAGAGAAAGAGTGAGAGAGAGAGAGAGAGAGAGAGAGAGAGAGGGGGGGTCGAGAGAAGGACCAGTTCATGAATACACCAGGGGCCTCATTTGCATTGCACGTGCATATCTGCCCTATGTTCCGGATTTCGGATTCTTTCGCGCTAACACTTCATTTGGCGATCCCGGCGATATTTATTGCCCGTAGTTCTAGCCGGGAATCCCGCTCTCCCTCTGCTCACTCCCGCTCCACTGCACCCGCGCGTGCGCGTGCACCTTACGCAAGGTGGGGGGGGGGAGTTGATTTTTACACGCGCTCGAGTTTGCGAGGCTTTGTTTTGCTTTACGTTCGTTTATATATATATATATATATATATATATATATATATATATATATATATATACATACATATAGATAGTCCCATGCGGCACAGTATGGTCCTTTTAGAAATGCCATTCGGTAACGATCGCCGTTTGTTCGGGCAAATTCACAAATTATTATTATTTTTCATATTAGTATTCAGAACTCCAGCATAAATATTTAAATGTCCGTGGAATATGTTTTAAAAACGTTATTTCATTAATGATCGATATGTATTCCTTATTAGTCATCGATATGTATTCCGATCTTAGCACAGGCGGGAGGACCAGGAGTCAATGTTGCTCGTAAATTTTTAACTAATCAATTAAAAATACTTGATTACGTGCTGGGATACGCTCCAGCAGCGGTACGTCGAGCGAAAGTACAGGATGTCAGCTCGTTCCGTGCCATAGAACCCCGATAATTTTTCGGCGCGATTTAACCGAGCATTAGTTTCAGCCGCTCTTTTCTCAAAATCCGATCGGCAGCCGTATGGAGTTGCGTCTGCAAATTTTCAATTTTTCCGAGATCTTACTGCGCATCTCTATGTCTGTCGTGGAATATCGGGCAAAGCCCGAACTTTCTTAACGCGAAACACGTCGTAAGGTAGAACGCAATAGCCATCCGCGCATTTAACACATTGCCCCGTAATAACGGGAAGTAACGGGAATTTTTATTTAAATCATTTACATGAATTCCTCCTCAATTCCAATTCTTAATAATCGTTCTGTTACATTTTCGTGCACGAATTTGAAATTTTTTACCGTTCTATAATGCCGTGTTTCTTCATCAATAGCGAGCTCGGTCGGTCTGGTGTTTCGTAGTTGAATCGCAAGCTGTCGACTGCCAGACAATCGGATACACTATCGTTGAGTGATTGGGAGAATACTTTACGATCCCTCTACTTTGATTCTTCGTCTCCACTGTCCTCCAGAATAACGAGGAACTTATGCAACCCACCCTCAAACTCTTACGCTCCCCTTTTTTATTTTTTCCGCTCCTTCTTGCCTTCTTTCTTTTTGCTTGCATTTCTGGGTTTCTCTCTGGCTCACTTTCTCCCCCCCCCCCGTAAATCAATCGCATTGCATTGCCCCCAATAGTATCGAGCATATAAATACACACCGAGGACTATATGGTACTAGCACATATATTGAGGACTCCTTACATAATTTAGTGCTCAAGTTCTCTCTCTCTCTCTTTCTCTCCCTCTCTCTCTCTCTCTCGCTGCACCCAATGAACACGGCATAGAATCGTCGTTTCTAATACGCGCGCTCCCTGAAAGCCGCCTGCACCTCTCCGCCACGCTGCGTTTTCAATGGCAGCATAGATACATTTATGCATAGAATAGGACGCCGCTGCAGCGCACCGAGGCAGCCCAGCTCGGACCTCGTTAGGAGAACGCTCGGCCACCGTTTGATATATTAATATTGTCTCCGAGCTCGCTCGCGGCGCTACGGATGTGCGCGTCCATTGATGCCCGTAGGCTGACGCTGTTGCCGCGCTGACCAGGGACGGAGCTCGCAGAGGACGTTCCATTTGTTTATTACATACGCATGTATATATATATATATATATATATATATATATGTATATATATATATGCACGTATGCATGTGAGTCTGCTGCAACGATTGCACAAGTTGCAGAAATCGATGTTTATATATAATTTTGTTCGATTCCTGCAATTATCAGTATATAGGCGCGTATGGTGCAGGGCTAATTGCGGTACGTCGTTATGTATACTCCACGCGCAGTTATAGTCGAAGGATATATATATATATATATATATATATATATATATATATATATATATATATGGACATTGGACGCGCAATCTCGATACTCGAAAAAACGCGACGATCGACGATGGCAAAAAAAATTTTTTGGTCTCAAAATGTCTTTCTCGGCTTATTTAAAATTTCGATTTTTTTTTTCAAATGTTTTCAAATGTTTCGACCATACTTTTTTACCTATACATAATATCTAACGTTACTCAGAAACGAGATTTCAGCAAAATGAACTTTGATCGGCATCGTAACTCTCGAAAAGAGCGTTTCTGACAGACAGCAGTTCAAAACACTATTTCTAGGAAATTTCCTAAACGTTTTGAAATATTTCTCCAGTTCTTCATTACGGTTCATTGAAAGCTATTTTAATCATGTTCAGTAAGGCAAATAACCTTAATATATAAGAAATACGTTTTTCCGGATTCTATTTTTTAAATTTCCAAGAAGAATGGATTTTGCAAAATTCATGTTTTTAACCAACTCAACATTCTGAAAATTTTAAACAATCCAAAGTAATTAAGCGATCGCAATAAATATCTTCACAATTGAGCAGAGAAACGTTTGTTTTCTGTTGCGATTGACGGTATATATATGTGTGTGTGTGTGTGTGTGTGTGTGTGTGTGTGTGTGTGTGTGTGTGTGTGTGTGTGTGTGTGTGTGTGTGTGTGTGTGTGTGTGTGTGTGTGTGTGTGTGTGTGTGTGTGTGTGTGTGTGTGTGTGTGTGTATATTCATGTATAATTTCCATTAAGATAACCACTTAAGAATAATCATTTTCAATATTGCCCATTTCACTATTTAAGCTGCAAATAAAAAGAATCTTATAAATAATAAAAACAATTATATACGCGGGTTTTCTAACAATGACAGACCAAGGCGTCAAAAAAGTTTATCGAAAACGAATAGAAGCCTCGTCCACCTGGCAGTCTGTATATTAATCCGCGCTTTTCCATCACGCCTATATACGCGGGAAAGATCCAGTGAAAGTGCGACGCGACGTGGCGGCGCGCGCTTCGAATCGAGTCCTTTTTCTCCCCGCATTCCGCGCGCATTATATATATATATGAACGTCTCACTTAATGCTACACTACACGGATGACAGTGTACACGGTCTGTAATACGACCGCGGCCTGTCCAACTCCACTCTCGGATCGGAAATTTTCAAACGCCAATTCATCGATCATTATTCGGAAGGCTAATGTCCGTTCTAAAGATGGCTTATCGTAAAATGGATAACTGTCCTCCCGTCTTTTTCTCCAATATACTTGCGTGTATGTATGTACTTGTAATCCTCCGCGTAAATCTTCGATTCTTAGGAGGCCATGAAAACAGAAAAAAAAAAAAAAATTATCCCATATAACGTCTTTTGGGGCTTGTTATATTGACGTGGGCTGTCAGGAGGAGGGCGAAAATTTTACTACATACATGATACGAGTTCCAATGTTAATATCCAAAAAAAAAAACAGCAGAAACAAGTTACATCATTATCGATGTATCGATATTTTCAGCAGCTTGCATGCATACGCGTCTGTCGAACTATACGAGTACTATATACAAATAATACTAAATGTATTCGTGTAATATCTTGCAAAATCTCCAAAAATAAAAAGCCATATCTTCAATTATAATGAAACCCTCACCATGGACTTTGAATACGTAAACGAATTAGAATTTGTCGCCGGTCGGCTTTACCGAAGCGAAATAATTAATCAACTGGAAAATCGAGCGAATTAAGGTTCATTAGACGTTTATTGGAGCGGCGAGAGCCGCGTTATGAAACGCGATAGAATTCGGATATTCCCGATAAATTAATCCGATAGCACGCGGATTTAATTAAAATTTTCCGTCCGCGTCAGATATATATATATATATATATATATATATATATATATATATATGTATATACACATATATATATATATATAATATGCGAGACCGGCTTTCCAATCGCGCGCGGCCGCGCTGCTGGCGCTCATTTGCAGTACAAAGTAACGAGCGCCGCGGAAAGGGGGAGGGGGAGGGAGAAGGACGAGAGGGAGGAGGAAAAATGCCGCGGACGTTAGCTCGCGGACGATTCATTGCGATCGCTCCCTGTATATATACATGTGCATACTATGACGCGAGAGTCCTTCGCCCCTTTATACCCATCCCCCTCTACCAGCGATCCATTCGCGCTTCCTCTCCGCGCGACCTCGTGCTATATCTACTTGTGTGTGTGTGTGTGTGTGTGTGTGTTGTGTGTGTGTGTGTGTGTGTGTGTGTGTGTGTGTGTGTATGCGCGCGTATGTGTGTATGCGCGCGGGTGTATGTGTGTGGATTTATGTATTTTTCTTATATACATATATATATATTGCTGCAAGATCCCGATAACGCGCAATACTTCTTCGCTCGTCTTTACCTCCTTTTCCATTTTATTATTTATTCTCTTTTTTGTTCTGGTCAACGATTTCGTAAGCCTTAACATTTATAATATATAAAGATACTCGGCACTTTTCTAGGGGTACCAAGAAAAATGGATGATATATGGTTGTCAATGTTAAGTTCTTCGATTAGAATCATCAATATGTATTTTGATCATGAATACTTCGCCATATTCCATCCACCAGAATGAATTTTTCGATTTGACTGACATATTCAAATTCAGAGATCCAATTGACTAAAGACTACCAAGCTTCATTTGAATCGATTGAAAAACAAGAAAATTATTCGATTTCATATAAGGTACAAAGACAGAAGGGGCGCATCTTTTCTGGATCATATAAGACAAAGTACAATGTAACAATTGAAAGAGTCTTGAAATCCTTTGAAGAACTTATACACACACACATACACACACATGTATATGTAAACCTTTAGCTTTGCTCGCGGTTTACCGAGAAAATTCTCGTCGTCCCGGGAGGCACGCCTCGCCCCTATACGGGGAGCCGCGCTCAAAGCGTCTCCCCGCCGCGTACTCGCTCGAGTCGCGCCCTAAGATTTCCTCTCAACCGGGGGCACCAGCTCGCATATATACAGCGCCGCCGGTGATAAAATCGAGGAATCTCTTTGAGAGATCGCGCGATGTAATAAACCATTGACATCTCATTCGTCCGGGAATTCAGAAATTCCTTACCTCCCCGACCCATTCCCCCCCCTCCCTTGTCCCCCGGCCAACCTTCCCCCCCCCCCACTACGCTTGCTCCGACGCTTTTAAAAGCCTCTGCGAAAGTCTGAAACCGCGTAATGCCGGCGCGAAATTCGCGGGGCGCGCCTTCGGGCCACCCCTCCTATCTCGGCCCTCGCCACCTCTGCGCTTCCTCGCGCTTCTCGGCACACGGGCCTCGTACGCACGTATGCGCACGATTTACGGGCAATGCTCCCTCCCACTTTACTGCGCCTGCGTAGAAATCTATCAATACGGGAGTATCCGTATACGAGGCGTCATCCGTAAACTTTTGTCGCAGGTCCACTTCAAAATATTGCCGTCCGATGTACATGTACGTACGGATCGGTTACGTTACACGCAATGTGGCCAAAGTTATATACGGACACGTAATATGTAATTAGAATTCAATTCGGATGGAGACACTGACAAAACCTCTTGACAGACTCGTATGATTGTTTATTATTTGTTCTCAGATATCGCGCGATTTGTTTATTATTTTTCTCAGAAAACGAGAAAGTGCAACATACGCGTATTTAAATGCAAATAATTATGGGAATAGTACGCGATTTGTATTTATTCTTAATTTAAGTTTCAATTTAAGTTACTATAACAGGTGGTAGATAAGTTTCCTCAAATTTTTCGAATTTTCGAAACCGCTGGATCTCGTTACCACGAAGCATACGCACAATTCACAATATATATATATATGATTGTAGACTTTTATCGGGACTGTGCCTCGGCTCCATACAGCCTGCTCACGTATATACGTGACAATATAAGACACAACCATCAGACTCTGGCGTAGACGCCCCCTTCCCCCCCCCCCACCGCCCTCTTTGGCGCTTTCTCGGCCCGACGGGAATTTAAACGTCTATGTAGGCGATACTTCGCCGGCGACGCGCGAGAAACGCGAGCACAAAGGGGGCGAGGCGGCGAGTAGAACGGGGCAGGAAATCGAGGGGCATTCTTGCGCGTAAATTAATTTTGAGCTTGAATTTTCCGCGGACGCGGGCTGACGCAGCGGCGCCGTTGATGTGCAAAATCCGCGTACTTTATTTCTTTATTTTTCTTCACCTGTTCCATCTCACTCTCCTCTCCCTCTCTTTTTTTCTTTCTCTCACTCTTACACACGTATATATACACACTCGCTAACCTCCAGGGAGATCAGCGTATATATATATATATATATATATATATATATATATATATATATATATTATATATATATTTACAAGGGACGCTCGTACGACTGTACACCGTCGCATTTTTCCCCTTTTTTCATCTGCTTTTTTTTCATCCTTCTATTCGCAATGGAAGATTTACTGATTACAATGAGAGATTTATTGTTAGGGAAGAGTTTGGACGCGGGCAGAAATGACGCACCGAGGTGAGATCAGCTTACATGCCCGGGAGCTCCGCAATAGTCCTTGAGATAGCTATATATATATATATATATATATATATATATATATATATATATATATATATATTTATTCGTTCCCTTTATGTCTTTAGAATCCTGCTCTCATATGAATTAGCTTATAACTATAGAATAATAACGGTGTCTCTGGATGGGAATACGTGAAATATTTAACGATTTTTAATTTGTGAAATAAATAAATAAGTTATCCGAATAAGAAGTATAAAATATTAATAAATTATGTAAATCTTTTAGGTACAAAATTATTCTTATGTACACGCTAAAGTAGAAATCTATTTTATTTATTTAGATAAAAGGAATATAACGCAGTTCATTCACATTTAATTATTAGTAGAGCGCTACACAAGTTAATTAAGTGAAACATAAACCAAAATACCATACATTGCGTAAACGATATGTCACAAAAGATTTCTCAATGTTATATTACAGAATGCACGGGGTAGGAAATTTTGTGTAATACCGGGTGTTATTAATTATTAAATACATCCAACCCGTATCGAATTTTCGTACGCGATCACGTTTAACAAATGGGAAGCTTTTGTAAAACACGGAGTTTAGCGCCTCATCCGACAAGGTTAATAAATATTATTTGGCGATTTGATGATTTTCGAGCATTGTTCCCACCCGGACCATGGCGAGACGGTGATGGGATGAGGAAGAGAGAGAGAGAGAGAGAGAGAGAGAGAGAGAGAGAGACAATCGGAATGCCGGTGCTTTTCGCGGATCATTATTCACTCTCATAATCTTTTGTCTCATCTGCGGCCGTGCTCGCTGTGACATTGCGCCGGCTGACAGTGACGAATCGAAAGCCCCCGTAGTCCAACCCTTGAGTCATTGGCTCGGGAGAGACTCGTTCGCCCATATAGCCCGCCAAGAGGCGCGTTGTATACTAGGCCAGCTATCCATGATATATATATATTATGGACAAGAGGCTGAGAAGGAGGTTAGACTCTGAATTGCCTCCGGTTGGATATAGATCGGATATAAATGGATATATATATATATATATATAGAGCCGTTGAAATTATTCCATCAGGTGTATTCAGATTTACATTTATGATATACAAATATGCAAGCAACGTGTCTATATATATGTGTGTACGAGCGTAGGTTTATCAGCAGTTTTCTGTGCGGAATTTATGGACTCTTTGGTAAATAATAAATAAATCGTCCGAATATCGTATAAATATACATACGTGTACGAATACAAATATATATATATATATATATATATATATATATATATATATATATAGCTTCGCACTGCAGCCAGCGAAGACGCAACCATTTATTTCTTCTTCGTTTCTCGTCCAGCGCGCGCGCGCGCGCGCGTCCTCTATACGGAGGGCGAGTCGATAATTTTTCTTTATATTTCAGAGCGATGATTCGACTGGAATTGGCGATCCCTATCGCTGAATGTGTTCACAATATCCTATGCCAGCATCTATTCCAACCGTAGTCATTTGACATCTGTTTCGAATGGCATATAAGGCGGATCTTGTAGGTGGTTTATCGAATTGTAATCCGGCAGCGACGAGCGGAGCCGCGCGACCGCCGCGGGCCCTCGCCGCTGGCGCGCACGAGAACGAGAACATCCCCGCGGCGTCAAAAGGCCAGTCCGGCTCGTTTATCTCCCGTACAACTACTTATTTATACACATGCGCGCGCGCGCGCAGACACACACACACACACACGCGCGCGCCGCGCGTAGACAGATGGAGAGATAGATGGATAGATAAAGAGATAGACAGATAGACACCTGCGAATAATACTGTATCGAACTCGGATTTTGCGCGTGGACGATCCCGATTCTGATTTCAACGATTTCCAGCCGAAAATTCCGAGTTCGCGCAATGTTTCGACAATTATCGGTCGATTCCTGTTCCTCTAATTAAATCTAAATTCTAATCTTATTCGCCGAAGTTTCGAGCTGAAAGCGTTCGTTTTACATCGGCACTCGAATTGGTCGGCCATGCCTTGAGGGCCCCCACGGAATGCAAAAGTGCTGCGTTCTCGTCGATCGCGCGCGCTGCAGAATAAAGGGGGCTTGAATCGCGCGAGCGACGCGGCGCGTCGTCGCTCTCCTTTCCGCGCAACGCTCGACTCGTGCCGCGCGGAGCAACGACCATTATATTTTCCCGAAGCTGAGAATAAATTACGAGGCATTCATATACGGGGATATGGCCGGTATTATTTTGCATTCTGCACCGTCCTCTTTTTGCCCCGGCCGGGACGGGAGGTGAGGCGCTGGGGGAGGGGGGGGGAGGACTGCGGCTATGGACGGCGAGGGGGCGAGGAGTCAGCGTAAGCGAGAAATGCCCGCGGATAATGAATGCAGCGTTTTTCGCGAGTCACACGTGATGAGATTATCTCAGGCACTTTCGAGTGTTTTCTGTACGTGAGCGCCTCTCGACCCGTCTCTCTCTCTCTCTCTCTCTCTCTCTCTCTCTCTATCTCTTTCCATTTCATGTAATTTACAGAGCGGTAAGGGAAAACCACATTTCTTCATCTAATAACAATTAACAATGAATCATTGTAAACAGTTGTAAATAATCTATAAAATAGATTTCAATAAATTATTTTTTCCATTTCCTTTTAACTGCAGAAGAAAGAAGCATTCCAGAGCGTTCTGCAATTTTGATTTTTTTGATGGTCAAAGTAAATCGTTTAACTGACCAATTGCGTAATAATCGTAGTATAGATTTTTCGATCTAGATCGAGAGAAATTCAGCTTTTCAATAAAATGCCCTTTAAGATGACTGCAACAATTCTGCTGTAAGGCATCCCTCGAGGGAAAATCCATGAGATATCTTTTTGTAAAAGAATACGTAATTTGTTAGATATATATATATATATATATATATATATATATATATATATATTATTGCTTTTCCAACAAAAGTAAGCTGCCGCAAGCCCGAAGACGCGTCGCGACACCACTGCCTCCATGGAACCGACGCCCCTGTCGCTTTGCAAGGGTCCTCCCCTCCAGCATCCCGTTGTTCCTCGAAAAAGTGAGAAAAATCGTTTCTCTTTCGTTTCTCGCGCGAGTACCCTACGCGTATATACCCATATATTTATATATATATATATATATATATATATATATATCTATATAAAAATACATAAAAATAGCAGGGCTCGGCGTCTAGAGCGCGAGGCTGGCGATAAAGAAAGCGCGCGTCGTAGCGTATTAAAAGGCCTTCGAAAGAACGAATAGCGCGAAGATCGAGCGCGCTACCGCAAAAACAATTCGCTTGCGTTGGGTCTCTCTCTCATTCCCCGGCTCGTTGCATATGCAGGAGACGACGCGCGCAAGCATCACCTAAATATAGGAGACAAACAGGTTTGCCGCGAGGTTACAGCCACCGTTGCCGCCGGAGCCATCTGCGTGATGAACCGCGCGACTCGCGCCCTTATAGCCTGACTTATGTGCGTGCTCGAAAAATAAATGTATGTATATATATATATATATATATATATATATATATATATTGTGTCTGTGTGTGTGTGTGTGTGTGTGTGTGTGTGTGTGTGTGTGTGTGTGTGTGTGTGTGTGTGTGTGTGTGTGTGTGTGTGTGTGTGTGTGTGTGTAATGTAGGAACTCCGCATCGCGCATGCGGATGGGAGAAAGAGGGGAGATTCGATGCTGCGATAAGGATCTCTTATAAGCGCGGCCTGCAAGAGCAGCAAAAGCGAGAGAGTGAAAAAAATGAGAAATGAAGGCACGCAGCGCTATCATTAAGGGATCGCGCTAAAGTATAGATAAGGGGGATGCGGCGCGAGGCTTGGGCAGGAAAGGTGTGGACGTATAGAATTATCAAGTGAATGATTTTATAGATCTCCGAATGAGTCTTTAATGCTCGTTGTCGGAGTGGTTTGGATCGAAAGAGAATAAGCTGAAAAGAAATTCATTGATTTCTCTAAAAACGGAAGAAATGAATTACGAGTTTTAGTAGATTACTGTTATTGTTACAGAGCTGGTTTTTTCATAAACATTACTTTAGCGTAATATGACATGATAGAGCGAATAATATAACATAAGTTCGGAAGTTTTTTTATTTCTGCTTTCGAAATTTTCTTGCTTTTTTAAAACAAAAATATCCATATCATGTTTACGAGTTACTAAAAATGAATTTCATAAAAAGTTTTTTTTTCAAATAATTCTGTACATATTGTCCTTGAATAAGTAAAATCATAAAAGCATATTTATTAAATCGGCTGTAACACTCATCGAAACAATCAGTAAGCATATTACCTGTAATGGTTTGTGGATCATTTCCTAAAATATAATAACTTATTTTACTAAAAAGTGCGCAACGTTCTTCTAAATTTTATTTTTTACTTGTGACAATTTTATTTAATCACGTCCGCTGTCATCGCAATGTCAGCCCTGCTCTCTCCGCGTACTGGAAGAGTACGGCAGTGAAAACTTACAGCGACAGTTCGATATTTAGAACCAGAATTTTTCAGAGTTATAGATTTGTAAATTTTAAGAAATATTTAATAATTGCACTAATTTACTTAAAAATTCATCGTTACAGCTGATAATAAAAAGTTTTCTGATTGGTCGGAAAGGGTTCATAAATACTTTGTTTCCTTATGGAGAAGAGGTATTTCGTTGCTCCCCCTGGACAAATATAACAGAGATAATTTTTCTAATTTTGTTATGGATAAATCCATGACGGCGACCAGATAAATGAATAGCCCTCTGCTAAAACTAGCGTACTTCCAATAGTCCCAAATGAATCCGTACGAATACGTTACGTATTTTATATCCTTAGATCGAAATATAATTTCCGAATTCGCGATATAAACTAACACTGTCCACGCATGTTAGAACAAGAAAATAGCAGAATTCGTATTTTCGCAATGTAAAGTCGTACAAAAGACTTACTAATGGCCTCGGTAACGACGTTCGAGCAACTTTAATGGCCTGTCAGCGCATTCAAAGAATAATAAGTCGTTGCGGTAGCAGTCAAAGGATTGCCGTTTAGCTAATTGATACGTCCTACTTTTTGACAACAAACCTGTAATTGTGCTCGTTTTCCTCATTAAGTTAAAAAAATGTACTACTTTTCGCCGTTCGCGTTGAATTTCCTTAGCTTTCGGTGGCATCGTTTTAAAATACACATTTGGTATTAGTTTGGGCGTATATTGGGTGGGTGTCATATTTTCACGTTATAAGTATCATTTGAATCATTGCAGAATTTTTTTTAACCTTTCTCATATGTCAAGTTTTCTTAAAATGGCTAAATTTGTAATCTCAAATAATCGAGTTTCATTTAATTCTTTTCTGACTCTCTATGCGTAATCGTCAAATTTTCTCGAAATAATATATAAACGTCTGCAATATACGCGGAAAGCAATTTTCCCCCGATTACGAGTAAACTTTCGATTTAGACACGCGTTATTAGAGCTCAAAAGATAAAAGGAGCGCGCTCTCCACTTAACTAAGGGACGCCTTTGGAAACCTCGAGAAATCCGAAATCAATTAAGTCGCGTAAATGAGAGAGGTCCCCCCCGCCCGCCCCCCCCGCGCGCTCCTAGAAGAACGCGGTTGGACCGAGACGCCGAGCGGAGCCGAGCGAACCGCGTAAGTAAGCAGGCAAGTAAGAATTTCAATTAATCGGCGAAACTACGACAATTACGGGAAAGTTCAGCGGCCGGGGCAATAATAGGGTCGCGCGGGACCGTCGAGCCGATTCGTTAGCGGATACGCGATTGCCGCGCCGCGAGGGGCGCGACGGCCGTAAAATCGAAAACGCGACGGCGCACCTACCGTCCGACGCCAGCGTCCCCCCCTCTCCTCCCCACCCTCCCCGGCCCGATATAATTGAGACGTCCGCGTGGATCGTCGGCGGCGCGCGTCGCGGGCGCTCGCTCGCGGATTCGCGCTCGATGTACGCTGCCTGGAAGGGGCTGCGCAACGAACGAGGCGCCGGTGCGCGCGCGTGCGTACGCAAAGAAGAGCCGCCCGTTGGGAGTACGCTGTAACGTGCATAATTTCTTGATTATGTGTGTGTGTGTGTGTGTGTGTGTGTGCGTGCGTCTGTGCGTAAACGCACGCTCACTCCGCTACAGTGCGGAAGAGCGCACGGTGCGTCAGCCGCGGACAGGTGGCGGGGGAGGGGGATTCTTTCCCGGACGCGCTTTAATTTATATTTTCCGGAGGTCGGAGCGATGGATGGGCCACGGTGCGGGGGGAGTGGAACCGCGCTCACGTATAAACATATGTATATATATCTTGCACGCCCGCGCGTAGCGTCGCGTCGCTCGTCGGCTCCCGGCAAAGGGGAAAACGGCGCGCGGCCGAGCGGCAGCCCTCAAGGCGGCACGAATCATTTCATAAAAATTCCTAGGCGCTACTTATTTGTCGCTTTCTCTCTCTCTCTCTCTCTCTCTCGCACTCGCGTGCGCGCGCGGTCGCGGTCGTCTAGACGTCGGTGTAATTGAAGAAACAAAGAGTGCGGGCAATTACGCCGACAATTAACGGTCGGCCGCTTCTTCCATGCCTCGTCCTTCGGCCCCGCCGCCCCTTCGCGCTTTATGCGCGCCATATAGCTGGAGGGAACCGGCCGAGAGAACCCGTGGATGGATCGGGGGGGGGGGAGTGCATGGAGTACACATTCACGAATGAGCGCAGGGCTCGAGCGAGATGGCCGCTGATGTCGCCGATCGCTACTGCCAAGTGCTGCGGGTTTACAATTTTGGATTGCACGTTATACCGATGGGGGATGCGGATGGAATCTTTTTTGGCATCACTGGGACGTACGAGTAGTTGATTTTAATTAAAAATATGCATTGAATACAGTGCGGGAAGAAGCCGTAAGGAGGGCCTGGACAGATTTCGGTGGGGATCGATGTAAGGATCTATTCTCGATTCAAATATGAAATAAAGTATGAATTTGAACTATATGGAAATATAGTTTTATTTAATTGTAAATTATTTGCTATAAATATCGTCGTAATCATATTGCCGAATAGACGTACTACATCGTAATTATAATACTTGGCAAATTCTAATATTTATCAAAAAGTAGTTTACGTGATTCTTTTTTGGCAGATTCACTAGTAACTTCATAAAATGTCGTTTTTCATAGTCATTGCAGAAAATCTATGGAGCCGATCCTGTAATATAAATATTCATATTCTTTCTCATTATCTTTTACAGTTTGAATAATGACCTTTTCATGATACAACTTGTACAGTTATTCATATTGGATAAAAATTTGAAGCTATATGAAAATATTGGAAAAATATACGGCAGCTGATTTTCATGAATTCGTTTCAACATATCCTTTTGAAAATGAACAATATAGACGATGTTTTTCTAAATGCTCTTCGAGATTATGTTTTTTGGGACATTCTGTATGAAGTTTACGTGCTTTGAATTCTCGCAAAGAGTCATTATAAGGAGTTTTCTTAAAAAGTTAAAATATCCTATTCTATTTTCATAGACAGCAAACCTTTTTGCCATTGAAGCTAAGATCATATGAATAATGCAATGATTATTGACCAACCACCAATATTTTCGGACGCGTTGATTACGCAAGTTTGGCGGTAGCATCGACTAAACGTTCTTATCGTAGCTTACCCTCATAAATTTTTTCAACGAGCTGCTTATTTTTTAAAAAAAATTCATAATTACCTATCAAAATTATTACATATCGATACTAAACATATCTTAAAAGATTTCGAAAAAATCTTTGAAGAAAGGTGCTATTGCAGATTTATTGCGAAAATTTAAATCGAAACTTTCTCTAGATGTAATAATAAGTCCCATTTATTAGATGTATGCTTTATTAAAATACACCTACTGAGAATTTCTGTTCGCACTTGCGCTTTTCGAATAAATACTATTTACAATAAAGCTTAATTTATCATCATTTTCAATCATCGCTTATCGCGAATAACGTAGAAAAGGATAATCCCGTCTCTCGTTGATACGAGAGCCTGCCCGATCGATCCCGTCCTACCAACAGCACTCGAAAAGTTTCTTTACACCTGCCTATCCCCCTATCTCCCGCCGCAGTTACACTCCGAAAGAACGCGTTCCATTCGCCCCGGCCGCGCACAAAGAGCGCAATAATCGTCCTAACTCATCTCCCGGTCCCCGCCTCTGAAAGCCACCTCTCTCGCCGCCGCAATTATACGCGTCTACCGGCGAGGGCGCCGCCTCGTCTTTATCGGCTCCGCCACCATCCCGCTCCCCACCGCCACTCCGCTCGGCTGGTAAACTCCTCGGGCGACGAGTCGTTCCTTCGTCGTCGCGTCCGCCTCGACGTCTGTCCCGGCGTTTGCGCGCGATTTTTCCCCCCTCCCCCACCCACAGCTCCCGCAACCCGTCGTTGGAGCGCGACGCGAGCGTTCGCCCCGACGAAAAGCAAAGTTCCGAGGCTTTTCATCCCGGTCCTTAAGTACGGGGGAGGGGGGTTGTCCCCCCTCGCCCTTGCACCCGGCGCCCTATCGGCGCCGCGAAGAGGCTTTTCATCGTGCGAATATCGAAGAATTTGTCGCTTCGCTGGCGCGGCAGCCCGTGCGACAGAGGACATCAAAGCGACCCGAGGGCGGGGGGGGGGCGCTGGGCCGACCCACCCCCGCCCCCTCCCACGTTCTTTATAACCCGCGTTCTCCTCGAGACCGAGGCGCCGACCGAGCTCCGCCCGCGCGCCCCCATCCGGCTCCGCGTATAATAATCATTTATTATTCCGCCGAGAGTAATGAGAGGACAACGACTTCATGAAGCCGCGGAATCGGGGTGCCTTTGTTTAAAAATTAGCTCGCGCTGCTGCCGCTGCCTCTGCCACGGCCGGGAGGTGGTGCCGCTGGTGGCGGAGGAGGAGGAGGACGAGGCGGAGGAGCGCCTTGTTTGCGATATTCTCCTCCTCTTTCGCTATACTTTCTTGCGTCTCTTATCGAGGCAGTAGCTCAGCGTAATGGTCTTCTGAAGATGAACGGTTGTATAAGCAAGCATTCATCTTACCGAGCGCCCGTGCGCGAGGGTTTCGAGCACGGCTCCTCTCTCTCTCTCTCTCTCCCTCTCTTTCGCACCCTTCTCTCTGGTTTGCTTTTTCTTCCCTTTTTAACTCTCGAGCGTGAAATATAGGAAGGCTCTCTCTGCATATTTCAATTTTATTCAAGGCTCGAACGAGTGTATGTATGTATGTATATATATATATATATATATATATATATATATATATATATATATATACGTACAACCTTTATTCAGATAATTATTTTCATAAACTCTGACCTCTGAGGCATATATGCGTACATACGTATGCATATCTGTATAAACCTGCTTTAGCACTCGCGAGTATTTCGCAACCGCTGCGGCTGCGCGATTATTAATGGAATCGACCAATAAGATTAAATATATTAACGCTTACCACTGGTAATATTACTAAGATTATATTGAAGTATAAATGGAGCTTTTTATTTGAAACGCAACGATATACTTGTGCACATCTATACTTATTGTTTTTTAATCCAGCACCTATCAAATTGTTGAAAAAAAAAGGCGATGAAGCTGTAACCTTCCTGCATTTGATTAACCACGTTAATCGTGCATTATATAAATTTATCTTCGCGTTCAGCCTCATTTACATGTGTTTTTAATTTGTATAGATATGTGTATATAATAATGAAACGAATGGACCGAACGATTGGTAGATACGCCGAGTTCACAGGATTTTTGTCCGCCTACCGATGAATGTTTATTAAAATGAAATTGAATTATTATATATATTCTTTTTTTCCCTGCTCTTAATACTATTATCAATACAGATAGAAGTTTATATTAATATTCTATGCCGGTATTTTATGTTTTTACCGTTCGACATTTTGCTAATTAACCATATATCTCATATTTCGCAGCGCATCATCAATGGAGTATTTTTCTTTTTCATTATGGCTAAATTTCGACAAAACTCTCGATCTTACAATGCAATTACTTTTTCAAGATCATCAAAAATCCAGTTATTGTCCTTTAGTACGACAAAGGAATTCCATTATCTCACTACATTACTATAAAATGTGCTTGATATCATTTTATAGGGAATTCGGCATTTTATTTTCGCACTAAACGAAACGACTTTTATTCTACACGATTTGCGCGAGCAAAGATTCAAATAAATCCACCTCTACTTATCCGTCTATACATGCTTTCTCAGTTACGGGTGCAGCTACATCTCGACGCGTGTTTGTCTCGCGACTCCCGGCCAATCCTACACGATAATTTTACAGGGCGACGACGGCGCGCGCGTTGCAGCCGCGCGCTCGCGTGCATCGGCCAAATGGCGCGAAAAGAAAGAAGAAGAACAACAGAGAGCGAGAAGAGAGAGAGAGAGAGAGAGAGAGAGAGAGAGAGAGAGAAAATCTGGAATGACGAAAGCTACCGCGCTGAGCTTCCTCCTGTGCTCTCTACAAGCTCCCCACCCCCACCCCCTGCGCGACAAAGCTCGTCGAGCTCGCACCCGTACGCCTACATATGTAAAAGCGGGAGCTCGACGTAAAGAGTCGCATTCGTACGCGAGCAGCGGCATCAGCTCGTGCGTTAAGAGGTGAACTGCTGCTGTTGCTGCTTTTGAAAGCTCTAAAGCAGCCCCCGAAGTGACAAGACAAATCAACCTCGCAAGGGGAGGCGAGCTAAGGAGGCATAGACCCGATGGTGCGCGGATTCATGTGTGCGCACGCGTTTACGTGTGGGCGTATATATATATATACACGTATGTGTAAAAAAGAAAAATGGAGAAAAAAGGTGTTGGGCCACCTAGAGTAAAGCATCCAACCCGATGTATATATATATACAAAAATCCTCTTAATCTCGACGGCTCGTAGTACATACGTATGTATAGGTATATATTATATATATATATATATATATATATATATATATATATATATATATATATACATAGATACATATACATAGGCGACCCATCTGGTTTTCGTTCGTTCGTTTGTTCGGGCGAGCTGGCGCGCGTATTATAAGCGAGCTGTATGCGAATTCCTCCTATATATAAGCACGTTTGCCTCCGAGTTCGCGCTAAAGGATCACATATCTGTGACAAGCAAAGATCCGTGGCCCGAGGGGAATGTCCGCCTCATTAATAAAAGCCCGCAGAAGCCGAGCGCCCCGCGCGCGGCTAAGAATTCGCGGCGCGCGCCATTTCGTCAATGTATATGTATATCTATATATATAAACATATATACGTGTATATGTAATACGCAAATGTATATATATATATATATATATATATATATATATATATATCAGTGATATTGGCGCGATTTGTTGTCGCACGCCCGAGACATATATATATATATATATATATATATATATATATATATATATATATATAATTGCACGCGCGCGCCGCATTAATAAACCCCCTATGTGGCTTCCGGATTCCGCCCCACCCGTTCGTAGGGGGATTTCATTTCGGGTGTATCGTTCGCCGGCTCCGCGACCGATGAGAATTGCGGTGCTTTCCTTGTAAAAGTATCTATCTACACGGGCGCGCGCGCGCACACACACACACACACACACACACACACACATATAGATATTTCTATATGTGTGCGTCGTATTCGTCGTCGTGGTCGGGGATTTGGGGAGTGCGCGTGGCATTTCGTCGACGATTGAAGCGTTAGAATCTTTAAAATGCGGACCGGCGCTAATTTGGAATAATTAACTTGTGCGGGGCGATAAAAATTCTTGAGCGACTGATGCGCATCCCGGCAGCGCGGACCGCCGCGATCGCCGACGATGTCGACGCCGCCCTAGCGCGCGAATCCATGCTTTAAACGCGCGTGCCTTTATGCATATGGGCGACCGGTTGACGCTTTCATTCGTTCACAAATGTATATATATACATATATATATATATATATATATATATATATATATATATATATACATGCTTTGATTTCCTTCTTTCGGTGTTCTTCGAGATAAGCGGTCCTCACATATTTACATTCCTTGCAAAACAATCACATTAGTAAAGAATTCAGAATTTTCTGACATTCGATGAAGAGCATAAGAATTTAAGACTGGGTATGTCAAAATATAATATCTATTCACAATCTTACTGACTGTGTTGGAATGCAATTTAAATACACTTATGAAACAGTAAAGAAATAGAAAACATTCAAGTATTTCTGTTAATCTCAAGGTTTCAGAAGGGCATAAATTATCATTAATTAATTAATTATAACATTATTCAGATTTTTAAAAGTAGAAGATGGCTGCCTGTAAGTTTGGTTGTTGCCATTGTCGGTCAAAATACTGATGTAATTATATTTTACAAAATGTAATAATTATTTATCAATAGCGTCTTAATAAAATTCAAACCTCTTTGATTTTTATAATATACAACAAAGTACAATTTATAGAATTTTTAGACAGTTTATTAAAATAAAGTTTCCTTCTTGCAGTTGCTTAGAATAAATATGAGGAGAGAATTTGAAAATTATGAAATAGAAAATGAATTATTAGAATTGAAAAATTTTATATGTAATTAAGATGATATCCAATTATTTTATTGAAATATGTACAAACTACAAATATATTTATGACTGTGACATAACATGTAACGATTGTGAAAATGATACAAAAACGTTGTCTTCCAATCAATTTAAAAAAAAATAAATTTTTTTTCTGAAAATACGACGCATATTTTATAAACCATGACAGGGTGGAGAAATCTGATGGTACAAAAAATATATACAAAAGTAAAACATTTTTCTCATATATCTGAAATATTATTCTCGTAAAATAATGTATACGTTCAAAGGGTCAATACCTTCTTATACAGAATGGAATTAATTGGCTCAGGCAATACAATTGAGTCGGGTCCCATAATTTCTATATGAAAAAATCACTAATTGCTGATAAAATGGTAAAAAAGCCCATTACAAAGCTCACTAGCAGATCGAGTCTCGAGCAATGCGAAAAAAATGTCAACTGCTCTTTCGAGACAAATAGACGAAAAACAATAATCTTCAACTGACTAGCCTAGTAAAACAAATCGACATTCACGACGTGTTTACTCGCTGATGCGGGGAATTGAGGTTTAACAGGCGGGTGCTAGTTGCATAAACGTTCTTAAACGGCAGCACGTTAAGTAACGCGCTCGGTCAGAATGAAATCATTAAGCGCAAGTGTCATAAAGCAAAAGTTTCAGCTGTATAGATACTATCTTGCTTCGTCGCGCACTCTGTCGCCTGAGACGCGCGAACGACAAAATTAATCGGAATTCCAAATTCATCGTAAGTTCGTTCGTCGATAAGAAGGAAATAAACGACAGTTATAATACGGAATAATGAAATACATTATTAAGCAGTCCACGAATATGTCTGAAGACTTTTCAATTCGAAAATACTTACAATTTGGAAAAATAGTAAAATACATCTTTTTAGTATAAGGCTGTTCAAAATTCTATAGTATAGCTGTACAGGTTATATAAGTTAAGGTTAAGAGAGAAAGAGAGAGAGGAGAGAGAGAGAGAGAGAGAGAGAGAGAGAGAGAATCACTCTATACGAAACAATTTTAATCGGCGACTTTCACCGAGAAAAAAAGAACGACACACTACGTATATACGCGTATAATACGTCGCGTATTGAAAAATTCTCCAATAATACAGCGCGGGCGAGTCTCCGCGCGTCCACTACATAGGCCCGGATTCCATTGTTTTCGCCTGTCGGGCGGTAAAAATAAATCCACGCCTCTGCGACCCCCCCCTCCCCCAATCCCCTAGGCCCGCCGCATGATCGAAATAGATCAAAGCGGACCTCCCGAGCAAAGCTCCCGAACGCGCCCCCCCCCCACCCCTCTCCGTCCGTCCATCCATCCCATCCTCCTTGCCGCCGTCTCCGCGCGTACGCACGGCCGCTCGGGCCGCGGAACTACCGTGCCGCGTAGGATCCGCGCTCGGCGGGGCGCGTTATTAGGTATTAGGCGACGCGAGGGCGGCGGCACGGGCCGCTCGCTCACAGCCGCCCCCCCCCCCCCACCACCGCGGCTGCTCGCGCGGGACGGGAGGGCCGGGGCGCGTAGGCGCCAGAGGCTCCCGCGCGGGCTTGGCTCTACATTAGGCCACTTAATGCCGCGAGGCGTCGAGCCGGCGAATTCGCGCCGGAGGACCGGATTAGTCCTCGAGACGGAGTCCGGGGATCGCGCGCTCTCGAAGATCTTCGGGGGTGTGGGAGGGTGGGGGAGGTCTAAGAAGCTCGCGCGAAGGAGCTTAATCGTAGACGGGCGCGCGGCGGGTGTGCTAGGCGCGCTTAGACGCCGGGATTTCGGCAGAGAGATTATGCCTAAGTTCAGATATTGCTATACGGCTGCGGTTGCTCGAGGGAGTTGACTATACGTACATATATATATATATATATATATATATATATATATATATATATATATATATATACATATACGTATAAGATTAGAAATATTCGAGCACGATGTCGGTCTGCTCGGATTGTTCTACTTGTTTTCGACATTCAGAGTTTAAAATTACAATTTTACAGTACCTTAGAAAAATTGATTTGTTTTAAAGGTATATAAAGAATTTTACATACAGTTTATGAAATTGATTAAAAAACTTAAATTAAATTAAATTAAAAAACTTAAATTAAATTAAAAAAAATTAAATTAATAATGCTACGTTATCCAAACTTCAAAAAGAGCTCCTGTACGTTAATTTTATTCTAAATGTAGATCGTATATAATAATTTTAGTTAAAAGATCGAGCCATACGCCCTACTATGTGTAAAAATCATAATAAATATTCTTACACACGTGAGTTTTGTTTTATGCAGTTCTTTTAAGTTGAAATTATTTAGTCGTTTATTGTAATTTTATTTTATTAAAAAAATTTTTTTTTCGTATAAGCTATAATTCTTTCCGATACGATAAATCAAAATACCTATCGAACAACGTCCTGATTAAGGTTTAGTTTTCAATAAAATTTATTTAATAAATAAATAAAAGGTTTGAAGATATTTTCATTATCTTTAGCGCAATGATTAAGTTCAATTATATTTTTCAATTAACTTATAATAATTGTAATTCTCCTTTTATCACACGAAATTAAATTATAATCATTAAAATGTAACGCACGCAGAAAATTAGTTATATTTATTATATTTATACCATTCCTTTTCTGCATTGAATTCTAATTCACGTGCTTAACAGTATTCTATATATATATGTACTCTCTTACGTAAAACTGTTATCAATTAAAAAGGAGAGAGATATACACTTACAAAGGAACTAAAAGCCCGTGTGGGGCAAGACTGGCGGACCGCGTGGAAACGTGTAGCAACAGCAACGCGAGTCCGCCTAAGCAGTAAATACTTCAAACATTCGAGATATTTCTAATTACGTGCTTTTTTCTACGTTATATACATTCTATATATATATATATATATATATATATATATATATATATATATATAGAACCATATGGTTTTAGGACAAAACTATTTATAAAATCGCTTTGTGGTTTTACAGGATCTACAATGCCTTTCTCCAGAAATTCAGTTTGTACAAGATTCTCACTTCAATGGCGTTCCACTAAAGAATAGAAGTGAAATAAAAACGACACACACGCGCCCGGACGCGAACACAGACACACGCGCGCACACGCGATAAATATGATTAGAATTTTTCTTCTAAAGTTTTTATAGAAACGAGGAGACAAATTGAGAACTGTAAGGAAAATTTAAAAAAAGTTTTATTATTCATAGTTTGCATATATAATAAGTATTCTACGTGATATTTTTGCTTCTGTTAAAAATACGTAGCATCTAAAGTAAAATAAAACTCTAATGAGACCGGGATTCTTAGAAATTTTTCAAAAGACTATTACAGCTGATTGATATCTTTAACTCTTTTCAAATTAAAAAAAGTCGTATCTTTTAAATAAAATTTTTTAGTTGGAAAGTAGCTGCAAATATGCAAGTATGGGCCAGACTTATTAAAGTCTTTAATCGGCAGTCTTCCTAATTTTGCTCACACATCTGAGGCTCGTCGTGCTGAAGCAATATAACGATTTTGCTAAACCACTTTGTTCGTGGTTATGAAAACGTGTCTATATATATATATATATATATATATATATATATATATATATATATATATATACACATCCAAGCAACCAAGGATGCGCTCGTTACGTATTCAGGGGAAAAATGTTTCTCATTGACATCGTAGATGAAATTTATGTAGATGAAGAGAGAAAGAGAGAGAGAGAGAGAGAGAGAGAGAGAGAGAGAGAGAGAGAGAGAGAGGGACGGACAAAAAAAAAGAGAAGGAGCACGGGCGAAGCTTTTGCCGTAGTGGAACTTAGATGATACAGGGACTATTGCGGACTATTCGCTGCGCCGCAGGCATTATTTCCATCGGTTCGGTTTTATAAGCGTTCAAAATCTATCCATAAAATAACATCTCTGCGTTCAAATTTATATATATATATATAGCTCGCGTAATTGTACATAAGTGCATATGCGCGCGTTCGAGCGCGAGCGTATGCTGCCGGATTTCGATAACATTCAAGGCTGCGCGTATGGTGATGTGTTTTTTTTCGCGCTCCTGTTTGATGTTGTTACCCGCGCGTCGTTATGCGTTCGCGCGGCCTTGTACGATTGAAAAAATACAGGGGCCAGCGCGCGTTTCAGTAGAACCGGCCGGTAGTGGCGAGACACGGGCGAATGCGCGCTGTATATACACGCGCGTTGTCTTTGTGACGCAACGATTGCGACAGCCTGCGCTTAGAGCAAGAGACGATAGAAGACGAAGAAGAAGAAATTGACGGGGATTCGCGAAACGATGCCTCTCTCGCGGCTCGCGATTCTAATGATTGGAGTGCGTTCCGGAGCTTTTAAAATCGGCAGCAGAAAGTCTGACTTGCCAGGAAGTTTCCCGACCGCGGATCCTCGCGTTCCTGCTGCGCAACAATAGCTTCCTCCAGCTCCGAGATCGATTACATTGGTCGGGCATGATAAAGCAAATAATCGGAAACCAAAGCGAGATGTCAGAGGAGGAAAAAATGAACAAAATTAGCCACCTTGATCTAAAATAAAAAAACTGGGCGAGAGAGAGGGAGAGAGGGAGAGAGAGAGAGAGAGAGAGCGCGTGATAGAGGAGCAGGGGGAGAAATGCGAAACCGACAAGCCAAAAAGAAATTCGCTCCCAGAAGTCTCTCGGCGGCGTAAACGTCCGGAAGTCCCATTCGCACGGTCCTTTAAGTCGTCCCCCTCCCTAGATCCCTAACGAAACAACGAAGCGCGCGCTCGCACGATAAAAGCGCGCTAAAGAGAGAGAGAGAGAGAGAGAGAGAGAGGGAGAGAGACAGAGATATTAAACCGTGGAAAAGAGAACGAGGAAGAGGGATAGAGAAAGAGGGAGGGAGGAAGGGGCGAGAGAAGGACGAGTACCGGCTACATCTCGGGGGCGCCGTATTGGTGCGCGAGCTCCTTGACTCCGGGCGCGTGGGACTCGGAATGTCCGGCATTCGCGGGCGGGGAGGTGGGGGCGAAGAGGGAGGCAGGGTGGGAGGAGAGCGAGGAAGGCGAAGCCGAACGGACCCAATTCCCATCGGGCCCCGCGAGCGGGAACGACCGCTCGCACGGACTCCGGTATTATATATCTGCGGCGGATGCGCGCGCCGCGTGCACACACAAGCGCACACACAAACACTATAACCGAACCCTATCCTTTATATATATATATATATATATATATATATATATATATATATATAAATACGTATATATATGTACGCATGTATGTATTTGTATATGTATATTTATTGGGTGGACAGCCGCGCTGGCCGCGATCTGTGCGTGGTCGGAAAGATTGCGCGTCTTTATTAGCAGGGGCTTATCTTGCAGACGAGGTATGATGACAAATGTTCTCCCTTACGGATGGCCGGCTACGGGAAACAACTGACGCCATTCGGGGAAGCCGGCAGATCGGCCGATCGACCCTTCCGAACGTTCGATTCGGCCGTTATAAACGCGCCCGACGCGACAACCGATAAATCAATGACTATTCACTATTTGCGAAAGCGGTGAGTCATATATATATATATATATATATATATATGTGTGTGTGTGTGTGTGTGTGTGTGTGTGTGTGTGTGTGTATATGCATATGTATATATGCATATGTATATATAGAGTCCCTGATTTAGCAGCCGACGGTCGTGGTTTTCGCCGCTTCAAATTTAGATAAGAAGCTCAACGCCGCGAAATACTTGGATATCCCGAATGGATCCTAAAGGGATAAACGACGTTCTAGTTGAGCGATATAGTATAACTCCGCTCTATAGGGGGCCACGAGTTAAAATTACGTAAACAACAAATATAATAAATCCATAAAATTTGTTTCTGAAAAGGGCGATTATTATCGGAGAGTGTATCAAATTATACATCTTGTTTATACAGTCCCAAAGTCTCGCTGGCGCGCACTTTTTTGATAAAGGCTAAATCAGGTTTTTCATAATTGTTAATTCATCAGAGTCGGGAGATCGAAGCGAATAGTTTATACACTACGCTAAATTATCTCAGAATATATATATACGGCAGCCAGGAAAAAAATTTAATGGAACTAGTCATTATTTGTATTTTATTTGCCCATCTATAATGCTAGGTAATTAACACTTATGTAAACGTTGATGTATACAACACGTTTACAGCAATTTATGCCTGAAAAGCTAATAAACGAGTTAGGTTTTCTTTCTTTTATGCCGCCGATCAAAGATAAGCTTGAATATTAAACAAGTAATAGTGTAGATTTTTCCTCCGACCGGTCGAGTTCTAAAGATTCCTATCAGTTAGAGCGCAGAATGAAGCCGAACGATATTATGTTTTACTTTAATTGTTTATTATTATTCATATATTATATTTTACAAATTTTTATATGAAATTTTCAATGTAAAAAAAGTTTTCTGCAATCTCAGCTTTTGCATAGAATAATTTTTTAGGCATGAAATTAAATAACTTATAAATTTTCTATATATAAAATCTCCGAATTGGAACTACAAAATTCACTTTTTCCTCAACTAAACAAAATGCTCATACGTTAATTTCATATCTTTATAATTTATAACATTTATTTATCCATACATAATTGAAATGCAAATAATATGGATACCTAATATTGCTACTTATCCTGAAATAAATTATAAACTATGATCCACGCCTTAAAAAAGGCGCTTGTTATCTGCTCAATAGCTGAGCACCGATGGGGTATAAGACGAATTTAAGCTTGCTGGAAGAAATAGCGGACAGATTATAACAATTACATTAAACCTAAACAGCTATATATATATATATATATATGTGTGTGTGTGTAACGAATATTGATGTAACTTTTCCAAAAATAGATTTACGCCTGATTGAAAGCTATTTAGTAAGAAAAAAATGTCGCTAGAAATAATATCTGTTGTACAAAATTTAAGATATACCCTCGTCTTTCTCGACATAATATATATATATAGACATTTTTTTCATAATACATGATGGTCAATCACGCGTAGATCTATTTTTGGAAAAGTTACAATCAATATTAGTTATTAATATTTTACGAAGAAAACAAACTGATTGTAGCTGATCGATGTTATTGCAGCTTTATAGCGCACGCTGAAGCGATCAGTCAACCTTTTTGCCCGCTCCAAGAAATTGTCGCGGAAGTACATTATATGAAACTGGGCTACGAAAAAAAAATTCGGCTCCCGCGCCGGCGACCCGACAGCAGATGCACCTCGTAAACGCGAGGGTAAAAATCGAGGCTTCGACCGACGCGACCCTCCCTTCCTTGAAAATGCATTATTCATCCGCTGTACGAATATATCGTACGAACTTTCGAGTCATCGCGCGTCGTCTCGCCAGGCTCCCTTCTTCGCCGTCGCTCGCGCGCGAAACTAGAGGATCGGCCGGCTTTCCGTCACTCGCGCCCGGGTGCCGAATCGATTGTCCCTCGCCGCGCTCTACCCGCAAAGGGAAGAACATCCTCGCGTTTTACGGCGGGCGCGAATTGCCAAACGAACGAGCCGCTCCGAGCGCCGGACGACGGGCCGTCGCATTGCGCGGACGGCTCGCCACCTGTTGCGCGTTTCCTCCCGCGTTTGCATTAACGATGGGCCGAGTCGAGCGGGGCCAGGTCGAGCGCGCTGGCCGCGCGATAAGCGCGGGATGTCGGCGCGCCGCTGATGCGACGGGTGTTTGTGGTTGACGGATATAGGTGGCTGGAACCTGTAGTGGAGCCGCGGCGTTGTTTTGGGGAAATACAGGGGAATCGAAGAATGAGGGCATGCAAACGGCAGCCTGGATTTCCTACTGTTGACAAGTGGCGCGAAAATTTATCAGGCTCGTCGGATTAATGAAGGTTAATGTCGTATTTAAAAAATTTGTAACTTAGATCACTCTTACAACTAAATAAATTTATCGATATTCAATAGCTTTCTATACTATCAATACCCATCGTATTGCTCGAGAAAATCAGAGAAATGATGTGTAATATTCACAGATTCGCATGAAAAACAGAAACGTAGGTACCAGTTACGCGACTAACTTACCATCTACGTGTATATGAGCAAAAATTCGTTTATTTAAATTGGAATTTCAATTTTCTTTTCGTATAAATATGTCATAAACTAAAAAGTAAAAAATACAGTCAATTAGTAAAAGACGGCTCGAGCACGGCCAGCATTGACATTGGCAATTTCAATAAGTAAATACACACAATCGATGAGAAATTCATCATAATATAAGTAAGTTTAATAAACTAAACAGTTTCGATGTAATTTAGTTATCTTTCAATTTGAAATTCATAGGAATGAGCAGAACTTACGATAGGAACGGACACTTATGGGCGATCTTCCCGAGCGAAATTTCGACATTATAATACAATATACTATCAACGCGTGAAATATCTCATCATGAAATTTTTTTACATCTCTACCTTTTCTGAAAAAATTATCTAATTATACCCGAACGATTCAATACATGGAAAAGAATACGCTTGCGTGCGCGTGTAATGTAAATCGTTGCATCATTACTCGATTGATCAAATCTTGCACGTATCGAGATTTGGCGAACATGCAGTGAAAATACATTGGCATATTTCACGTATGCGAATGTTTCTGTGATGTGTTTGAATTAGCAAGGCATACGCGTTCATAATGCGAAGTGATTCTTATTTAAATCGAATACTAACGATCTGAAAATTCCTAATATGAACGTAAGTGTGATGTAAATCTGACATCAATGAATAATTATCTTACGTTTACATTCAATCAATGATGAAACAATTTTTCATCTTTATGATCGATCTTTTACATTATACGTACAAGGCTCAATGTATTTTAGTAAATATTTTACATGCTCAGCAAAAACGGAGAGCTTACTGATGTATGATATCTCGACTTTATAAAACTTTCGTTCGTACAATACTGTCTAACTCGTATGAAAATGTCTGATAATACGCTTCTAATCACTCATTAGTAGACGAATGTTTATCAACGGCAGATTCGAGACTTTCTCGAAGGAAATTTATTATTGTGGCTAAAGAACTGCTTTTCAGAGTATTTGATTCTAGCTCTTAATCTTTCTTCACAATGCACTAATGCACATATGCTAAATCGCAAGTAATTGCATGAATTTATTGAACGATTTTTAATTTCATTACTTCAAACAGATACCTGTAAATAATTTTCAATTCAAAAAATGCGAAGTTAATCTATTTACGATTGTGAAAAAAATTTGATTTACCTTTCTAATTTGATTATTCTGCGATTAAATATTTGATCAATCTATTATTGTGCTTATTTATTTTGTATTATGATAATACCTATGCATTTTAAGTTTTGCATTGAACTATTAACAAAAACAGGTGTCCTACCGACCTGGGCTTGAACTACTGCACCATTCTCCACGATGAGTAGTCTTAAATCCATCTAATTTACAAACATGCAGACTTCGAAGTGACAAGCTTCAGTTTCACAAATCAGAAGCTCATCAAATCCCAATACAATAATTACAATTGCGTTAGGATTATTTTATATGTATAAAAAGCTGTAAAATAAATAATTGTAAAATAATTGTAAAAATGTAAAATAAATAATTGCAGATCTTGGTGTATGCAGATTTAGGGCTTCTCAATATGGGGTTTGGATACTACGTATAAGTTTCGAACTTGAGGTGGCTTAAAAATTGAATTATTGGAGTATTTTTTTGCCAATTCGATAAAATCATTCGCCAAAAATAATTCGCCAAAAAATATAAAAATCATTTTCAATTCCCTGTACTCTCTGAATTGCAATCAATGAGTACAACTGGAATTTAGTAGAAATTTCAAGCGACCTCAGTGTCAAACAATGTGGAACAATGGGAAATCAATATCCTAAAGTTACCGTCAATTTCATCAATGACTTAATTTACACTGGACTCCAGTAGTTTACAGTCGTCCAAATTTAAAGATTAGCCCAGTACAATTCATTCAAGACGTACAGCTTATTAGATCTAAAATACATATAAATGGCGGTAAGATTTGCTGCTCATTATAAAAATTATGCATCAATTTGGCGCATAAATCGTCGACAAGTTCGCGGATCCGACAAACATCCTTTCGTCGAGCTTCATATCCGGGCTTATTAAGTCAGAGTGCTCAAGGCGCACGTTACGCAGGTGCTGAGAGGCGCGAAAAAACTGCGGTAGCGCAATAATCGCTCGGCTGAAATACACTTAAATATACATTACGAGGCCATTGGCGCAAATATCAATGTTCACTTAATAATATACAAGGCGCGTCAGTTTCGCGTTTCGAATCGACGGTAAATTATATATATATAGATCATAACGCTCTGCGAGTGCCGTCGCAGCTGCGCCACCGCGTCGCGCGGATGCGGTTAATTATAGGCTCGGGCCGATGATGTCGTGCTATAGCTCGGCGTCGCGCCGCCCGCGCCGCGTCGCGTCGTCGTCCCAGATGATTCGACGTTGAAACAAATGTATATCTCCCTCCGTAGCGGCACTGCCACTCGCACCTCCACGCTCCCCCGTCCCCCCTTCCGCCCCGCAGCCTCTTTAAAAACGTCTCAAAGAGCGAGTCTCTAATTGAATTCGGTAAACATCGTAATTCAGGGGGCCGCGCGCGGAAGCGAACCGATTTGTTATGCACAGCTACAGCGGCGGAAAGAAGAGGCACGGAGGAGGAGAGGAAGAAGAAGAAGAAGAAGAAAAATGGATCGCGTGCGCTCGCGCGCCCTGCTCCGTAGCTTTCGTGTATGTTTATATATATATATATATATATATATATATATATATATATATATATATTGGGCGCCGAAACCGTGACCCCCGCCCCTGAATAATAATCGAACGGGACGCGGCGCTGATGAACGCCGCCCATCAACCACTTTTTCCTGCTTCTTCTTCTTATTTATATACACAAACGAACACGCACACACATGCGCCAGCGCGCGCGCGCGCACGGAATCCAATAGAAATTAATGGCTGCATCGGGTTAGCGGGTGAAAATAGCCACGAGTGTTTAACGGGGAAGATTCTCGAAATCGGTGTGGTTTTAAGCGAAAAGACGCGCGAGGTGAAAGCATCGAGGATCGATTAATCAGGCGTTGGCAAAAGACCCCGAAGAGACCGAGCGATTGCGCGCGTGATTTTTAAAATATTTCTGGATTCCGCCGAGACGGCCTCACGAGTCCTGTATAGTTGCTCCTTTGAAATGTAAGCGAGAGGTTATGGTATTGTAAAAATGGTAAATAAAAATTAAAATTGTTCTTTCGCCGACTGTTGTAAACTGAAGTAGGCAATATTTTTATCGGCGATACAGTGACAACAATATATTGGTCCTGGATTATAATCAGTCCAGTAGAAACAGCCTGATTTACCCGACGGCAATTTGATCGAATCCATGAATTTTTATCGGAAGTACTTACAGAGTATTATGCCATAATGTTGCATACGCTTTATTAGAAATGTAGCGTAAATAGATAACCAAATGTTTCTTCCAATTCTACATTTACAATTACACTGAATTAATTTAACTTTATGAATAATAATAATATGTATTGTATAGATAATATGTTCTGTTTTCAATCTAATATGCATAGATGTCTCGTAAGAATGCAAAACTGAAAGGAAATTACAGTATTTGCGCTAAGTTTAATGATTTCTTTCGTAATATAGATTTATAGAATGTATGCGATATCAAACATGTACATAAATATATAATTGAATTAGAATTTTACTGCGATATATTGTTTCGAAAAAAAGTAAAGGCTAAAAGAAAATATAGCTATCAATACGGCAGATAGAATTATATTAATAACTGTAATCATATCCATTTTTCTTAAAGACGCCCATTCAAGTAGTCATTGCTTTCGTATAGAAGTGCTTGGATCTGAGTAGATATATTATCTAGATTAAAAGCCGTGCGATTTTCTCTCTCCCCCGGCCACTCGCTCTCTCTTTCTCTCCCTCTCTCTCACTCGCTCACTCACTCTGTCTTCCCCTCCTTCCTCTTTGCACTGCCGTGGTTCGAGGCTCGGCTGGGGAGCCCCCGCTCGCTCGCCACACAGATACATTTAATGGATCGGTGGCGCGCGCATCGCACTCGGCACGGAAGGGGAACAAAACATCCGCTCGATGTATTGGCCGTGGCGGGGGAGCAGTCGCGAAAATCGCCCTATCACGGTTTGGCTAGAGAAAAGAGGGGGGGGGAGGAAGACGAGGAGGCAGACAGAGAGAGAGAGAGTAAGAGGGGGGGGGTAGCTCTGAGAGTGCGAGAGATTGACTGGAACGAGGGTGGTCAAGTATGTGCGCGTGCATTCGCGCATATGTGACCGCCTATAGGCGTATTTCCTATGTACATATACATATGCATCTACGTCGCGCAAGATAATCGAATTAGAGCCGATGATACGCATGAGGAATCGGAATCAGTTGCCTATCGGTCGACGCCCTTTTTTTCCAAAACGTGCGGGCGCATCAAGTGTCTAGTACTTCCTGGCATTCCCCCCATGAACATTGCACACACGGCTCATGAGCGAGGACATTTGCACGGATATTTCAGTATTTTTTCGACACAATCAAATTTAGAAAGTAAGAACAATTATAATACTCAGAATAAATAGTAATTTTAAAAAAATCATTATTTAAAGGCAATATCTACGTATAGAGTATTAGTATCTGAAGATAATTGTCAGCGACGATACAATGATTTAACAACATTTTCGTTTTAGTTCCCGTTTAGTTCGTATAGGTTTCCCAAAAAAACGAAGAATATTTGAACTGCAAGTAAAGACTTTATTGCATCTTTCTTTAGCTTAGGGAAACCACTAGTACTACAATATTTCCATCGAAAATTTTCTCCGTGCACTGTCTAATACATTTCAATAGTAAAATCACTATGCCGTATTCATAAAACTTTACATCAATTTATAGTTAAATTGAATGTTAACAGTATTTTTTTTCAATTAATAAAAAGTATCTAAATCAAACAAATATAGTATACGCAAAAAAAACTTTAAGCCAATCAACGTCGGATTGGACTTTCTTCAATATAACGGTACAGACGTGTATATTGATTTTAAAAGCATAATATATATAATATACTTCGAAAATCAATTTACATCTCAATTCTCGCACACACTCACACACTATATATATATATATATATATGTATATGTATACATCGTTGTACACAAGCGGTCGAGCGATCTTCAATTTATGCACGCTCATTATACCTTGGTTCAAGCCTGCGCGGCGTGTATATATACTATATATTCAAGAGAGATGGAGAATCAGGCACGCGCTACGACGGTCGATATATACACATATAGAGTATTCCTCTATGGGGCCCGGAGTACATACGCGCTGGTCGTTAACACGCGTAATCCCCCCCCCCCGTCCGACAACCCTCATCCTTTCACGTAAAGCCGCGCGGGAGAATCACTTTAATGATCTCGTAAGACAAAAAAAAAACCCTCGCTTACGGGCTGGTATCGTCTTCAACACGCATATATATATATATATATATATATATATATATATATATATATATATATACACGCGCTCGCGGACAAACGAACGCGCGCACACGCGAACGCGAACGTGCAAATACAAGCGCACGAGTAGACACCCGACGTCGAGAAAACCGTCCCCGTCGCGTCGTCGTCAAGGAATGACGGGGCCATTTCGCGGGCACTGGCGTGCGCCGAGCACCGTATCGCTTATATATACGTGTGTATGTGTGTGTGGGCGTGTGCGCGTCTGCGTGTGTGTGTGCGCAAGTAGTGCGCGATACTTCTGACAGGTGACTGTTGTTCCTTCGGGGTCGATATCAGATAAGGGCTCGGTTTCTCCCTCTTCGTTCCCTCTTTCCTCTGCCCGCATTGGCCACCACACGAGCAAAGTGCCTATATACGTATATACATATATGAAGCCCGAGCCGAGGACGACGGAAAAAAGCGAACGCTGGCCACGCACAGCTGTATATATATATATATATATATATATATATATATATATATATATATATATATATATTAAGTAGACGCGGGCGCTCCGAAGAAGGAATGCGACACGGGGCATAAATCGGAGGGTTGTCGCCGGGGGTTGGGGGCGGAGGAGGAGGAGGAGGAGGAGGAGGAGGGCGCTCGCGAGGCACAGAACGCTCTCTTCGGGTGGCGAACAGCTGGCGCGCGGTCCCAAAGAAATCGCGTCTATTATTGCATTTGCCTTCGAGAGCCGCGCCCGTGCGTGCCTGTCGCTCGCGCGCCAAAGGGCCACCGAACGAAAGGGCTCCTTTACCCGTGAAAAATTCTCGCTGCCTTGCTCGGCCGTAGCCGCGTCCCCGTTCCGGCAGCGATCCTCGTGCCGCCCCCAACCTCCCATTCCGTCCTCGTTGGCCAAGAGACGAGAGCTTTTCTCTACGATCTGTCGCGCAAGACGGGGATTTCCCGATCGAGGGAGAATGATTTTTATTTTATATATATATATATATATATATATATATATATATAATTAATATTGTGTGTTATATATTATCAATATATCATTATAATCAATATTGATAATAGTCAATATTGTGTGTATGCATGTTTGCGTATGCATCCATAATACAAACAATGCCTGTCGAGAGAAACGTAAAATATCCGAACATTGCACTTCGTCATTTTACCCAAGCACAGTCTCCTTCGTTTACACATTGTGACTTTCAAGATATATTTTCAAGCTTCCTCTCGAACGACTATCCGGACAGTATGCATGTTCCGTATCGCATCGCAAGTTTTGGATTGGGTAAAGATCATATACGAATTCAATAGCCGATGCAGAAAACGATAAATTGCCATGCACGTCTTTTCCGGCTCTAATACGTGTATTATTATATTTTTTAAACTGCAGTATAAATTTAATGACCTTAACTTGGTACAGTTATAAGAAGAGAAAGATAATTAGACTGAATATTAAAACGGCTCTAAGAATTGAAGTATTTTCGTACAGTGCAGTTTCATACAATACTTCCATGCACTCCCGCACCGTTCTATTACGTATAATTTACACAGTGATATAGAACGCATTTCAAAAGTAAAGCATCAAACAGAAAGAAGTTGTTTTAATATTATTTAACAAATAAATGCTTCACTATAAATATTAAAGCAATGATTGTATTCAATCATAAATAGGATACACTTGGCCCATTATTTAAGGCCACATTCCGATTTCTATCTATCGAGGTATCTATATATAAACTTGATCAATGATATGTTGCGACATTATAAAGACAAATCTAATGCGTGTAAGATTATAAAGTATAACACGAATTATTATGTTTAATGCGATGCTTTGATTTAAGAAGCAATGAAAAATTTATTATTTAAAGGATTTGTCGGGGGACGACTAATAATCTTTGACAAAAAATAACAACATTAATTGACCATTAAACAAAGTCTACAGTTTTATTTATATTATAGATCTGAGAAGAAATTGCCGATTTGCTTGATTAATATAGCTCAACGTGTATATATATATATATATATATATATATATATATATATATATCCTCTTTCACTTCTTCTATATTAATTATAAAAGTATATAATTAGAATAAGGCAGTTATTAAAAGACAATAACATCATTTTTTTATTTTATGAAACAAAGAAATCTTAAAATTTTTAAGAATAATAAATCTGTCATTTTTTATCTTAAGTTACACTTTCCAATGTGCGCAATTATTTATAGAATTTATCGACTTTTTCGCTAAGAGCTTGGATGAAAATTGAACAGACGTGTTTGAAAATTTTTAACGATAATTTCCGTACTTCGAAACACTAAATTTCAATTGGCATATTTAACGGGCGAACCCGCGAGGAGGGAAATTCTGCGAATAATACTCGTATCATAAATTTTGTATCGGGAACGATCTTTCTGAAAGAATTAAACGTCACACTTCTTAAAAGCGCGTTAATGCAAATATACCCAAAGCCGTGGGGACCGAACATTTCTCAACGAGTCGAATTCGCTTTTCGCGCCATTCTCGCCGTAATCTATAGATGAGAAAGAATCCGGGAGAGACTCGCACTGAGAGAAAGAGCGAGAGGGAGACGGTGGGGGGGAGTGTCGAACCGCAGGGCAAAGCCGGAGGTAAGAACGGAGGGAATCCCTGCGCGATCGGGGAATGCGGGCGAAAGTTTATAAGGCCGCGCGCATGCGAGCCGACGCAGGGTCCCCGAAGCGCGCTCGCGATCTCGGTTTTTCGTGAGAAACGACGGGAGGCGGTCGCGCGCGCTCCCGCGGGCTACTTATGCGGCCGGGGAGCGTGCGGCTAATATCGTTAAAAAGCGTCGAAACGTCGCCACCGCGCCGGAACGTCATATAAGAAAACAATGGGGGAGGGGGAGGGACAGGGTGGGTCTGCCGAAGTCCCCCCTGCTATATATATGTGTGCGTTTAAGAAAAAACGTAAGTATGCACGCGTGCACAATCTCGCTCCCTTCGCCTCCCCTTCTCTCTGTCTCTCTCTCTCTCTCTCTCTCTCTCTCTCTCTCAGACTCCTTCGCTCCCCGTATCTTTTATCCCTCACCCCCCTATATCTTTCTGACTCCCCTTCTATATGGGCGCTGGTATCGGGGTCGCTGAAGGATACAAAATGCCCGCCTTGTATTCTGCCAAATTCTATTTGGGCTCGCGAGTGACGTGCGACTCCTCCATAGCGAACGAACATGTGCGTGCATACGTACATGTGAATGTATATACATATATATATGCGCGCATGCCTGTTTGTGCGCGCGCGTGAGTGTATGCGTGTACGTGTGTGTATGTGTGTGGTGATCAAGAGCAGCGCGGAGCGAAAAAGTGGTCCAGTCAGACAGCTGACGCATCAAAGAGTCCGAGCCGACGCGCGTGCTTCCCTCCTCTCTCACTCTCTCGCTCTCGCTCTTTCTCTTTCGGACTTCTCGTCGCAGCTCTTCTCTTAGCTGGGAATACAGGCGAGGAGGACAGAGAGAAAGAAAGAGAGAGAGAGAGAGAGAGAGAGAGAGAGAGGGATCGCCAGTGATCGACCTTCCGATATCCGACGAATAATTTCTAATTAATTGTCCCCCCGCGTAGATCGACGGCCTCTGGCATGCGATCCGCCGCCATCGCGTTTATACATGTATATATATATATATATATATATATATATATATATATATATGTATACAGACGCGCGCGCTCGGCCTGTGCGAGACCGCATATTTTCTCGTGGGAGTAAAGGAGCATTCCCGTAATGAATTGTGAGGGCAAGCATATCCACGACATTGCGGTCTTCTTTAATGCACGAATCATTTAATTCGGTCGATTTATCGATTTGCGTTTAAAAAAAAAAGAAAAAAACAGATTTATTCGTGAGATTGGTTTATGATTGTTTTTTATCGAATTATACTGCTTATCTTTACGAGTACTCGTTTAATTAACGTTCACGCTGTAAACAAGATTATTTATAAAAAATGTATATACCATATAATTTGTTAGACATGAAGTGCTTACAATTGCACGTGTCTATTGTCACCTACTTAATCTGTACAATATGGATGAGTTATTCATCTATTATAGATCAGGCAGATTTTAAATTTATTGCAACAAATTATGGTGAAAATATTAACTGAAATATTTACTGAAATAACTGAGAGTCATGAATATTGATTGGTTATAACATTCTGCTGAAGCGTTTTATATAGATCACATTTGATTTATTTCATATCGACGTTCGCTATTCAATTGAAATTGTTTTTTCTCATAGTGTGAATTTCAATTTTAGGCATTCTGTTTTTTTTTAAAAAATTTTCAGTTTTCTCACTCATACATATACATTATTTTTCTCCATTGAACCTTGGTTGTCCCGGGAATAAACTGTACGTACAGAAAAAGCACCTACTTTCAGAGCTACGTACGTAGCTATTATAACTTTAGTTGATTTGAATATTGAGTATTTAGTATTCATACCATATTTCAGTTGTACGAAATGAAGGAAGAAATCGTATTGTAAATATTATGTAATGATATAATTTGTAATAGCTTTTTTCATGCGATACGAGCATTATATCAAGTTGTCACATTCAAAAACTATTCATTACAGGTTGTGGTGAAATTTCATTGAACCCAGCACGAAGGATATACGATGATAAGGTTTAATAAGATTCGAAAGCAAAAAGATATTTTTGTACAATCTTTAAATAAACTGCACACTTTGGGATATGCCTGCAATTCGTCGAGACTGCTGGAAGTAAATTAATTTTAGCTTATACGTACTTCGAAATATTTCCAGATGGTAAGATGATCATTCGATGCGAATGTCATCGAGTTTAAAATTAATGCCGCCAATAACACATACAATCAGGTTTTTGGAACGTCAATTAACGAACTAATATCTGTAGTCATATGATTTTCGGCGATTATTTGGATTCTCAAGAGCGGCTCTGGGCTTTCGCAGCTTTTGCAGTACGATAGATGATTACATTTCATAGATTCGGAGATTAATGCGGAAAAACTACGCCGTATCCTGCTACACGAGGAAATAAAGCGAAATGTCATGGATTGATTGGATTTGTTTCCTTAGAACAGATTATACGTGTGATAGAAACTGGATCGTACATGTGAACGCACACTCTTTACCAACCGGCTACTATTCTTTTTGAAGTCATATCCGTTAAAATTTTTAAGAGACTTGTCTTACAATAGTCCGGCATGAATTTAAAGTTCCGTTACGAACTTAAAAAGCGTTGGCCTTCATCTGGCCCGCATGAATTGAAAGGAACACGGTTACTTAATTGAGTTCGAATTATCCTTGTTACTTAGAATGCATAATAGACTCGAACGAACATGACAAATATTCTCCCTTACTATTTTCATATGAATTTTTTCAGACATTTAAGTAATGCGACAAAATTCAAAAACCGAATTTATTTAAAAATTAAAGCACATCACTGCAATCCCCTTCAAAGTAGTCTCCTCCCGCATCTATACACATATTCCAGCGAGTTTTCCAGATTTCGTAAATATTCTGGAACACTTCTTATCGGACCTCTCCGAGTACCCTGGTCACAGATTCTTGGATATCTTCAACGGAGTCAACTAGTCGAGTTTTGATCAATTTTTTCAAATGGGGGAATGGGAAAGAGTCACAGGGTGACATGTCCGGTGAGTAGGGCGGTTGTGGTAACGTTGCGATGCCTTTAGACGCCAAAAACTGAGAGACACTGAACGCACCGTGATAGGGAACATTGTCGTAGTGCAGAACCCAAGTCAAGTCTTTGCAATCTCTGGATGCACTCTGAGTAACCTTTTTCATAATTTTGGAGCACATTGCAGTAGAATATTTATTTACGGTTTGTCCAGGTGGTACACACTCTTTGTGAACGACACCTTTGCTGTCGAAGAAGCAAACGAACATGGTCTTCACTTTGGACTTGCCCATTCTCCGCGCTTCGTCTTTGACGTTCTCACGGCCTTTTTTAAATTCGGCATGCCACCGAAGTACCTGACTACGACTTAGAGCATCACTACCATACACTTCAAGCACATTTTCATAAGTTTCTGTCGCGGTTTTGCCGAGTTCCGCACAAAATTTTATCACGCACCGTTGCTCTAAATTTCTCTGTTCCATTTTCGTACACTACTCGAGCATTTTTACAAAACACAAACAGCTGGCGAAGAAATGATCATACAAGAATCGTCAAGGTCTCAATCGGAAAAGTAGGAATCTACTATTATGGTGGCGGAGTTACAGGTTCGCAGTATTACCACAGGCCAAGAAATAAAATCGGTCGCATTACTTAATTGTCTAACCACGTATATAGATATGTATATACTATAATGAATATAATAAAATGAAAATGAATTAATATAATAAAATGAAAATAATTAACAATTATATATTGGATAAACAAGACAATCTCTCCTCGAAACGTCTTTGGCAACGAATTATACGTAATGATCTAGCAAATGAATCTTGTCAATGCATATTTTGTATACCGATGTTAACGCACATACACGATGAGAAAAAAAATCACGATAATCTCGAAGAATTAAATATTTCGTGACATTGATCTTGATAAAGAAGAAAAGAATCGTATCAAATCGGATTCTCTATAATACGATTATAAACGCCTTTTTAAGCACCATTTCATCCCTCAATGTTATTTGATCGAGTGTTGAAGAGAAAAAATCTTTCCCCAGTCGATTCATACGTGAACCGCAAAAAGTCAATTAAGCGGTCATCCATATTATCGGGAGAGAGAGAGAGAGTGAGAGAATGAGGGAGAGAGAGAGAGAGGGAGTGAGAGAGAGAGAGAGAGAGAGAGAGAGAGAGAGAGAGGGGAGAGAGAGAGCAGAAACGGCGCGGAGCGTGTAAGGAGACGTAGTCCTAGCCTCATATCAGCATATATAGGATATATCCGATATAGAGGAGACTCTTGGGTCCCCCGCGATATATAATTCATCGTCGCAAATAATTGCCCAATGCTCCATATAAAGGGCGCAAGATTAGGCGGGTGCATGAAGAGAGAGAGAGAGAGAGAGAGAGACAAAGATAAATAGGGGGGAGCTCGCGGAGAGTCATGCATCGGCCGCAATATTCGTTTTGACGAGGGGCGTGGCCTCGCGCGCGGTGACAAACTGCCGCGCGCGATGCGTCGTATAATACATAAAATGTATATACACGCATCGGGCGCCGAACACGTGTTCAGCACGCACGTCTTCGCCAAACGGAGAAAACCTTGCTTCGCCCCTCACCACTTCAATACTGCGCGTTTGACGAACAACGGGATGGTTGGGGGAGGGGAGGAGATATACAAAAAAAGCGTGTAGACTAAACCGCGCGTCGTACGAGCCGGGTGCACCCGGGGAGCCACGGAAACGCGGGAATACGCGGTACTCCTGTGCGGGGGGAGAGGGGCGAGGCAGGAAGTAATTGCCCGATGAGATGCGCAAGAGGGTCTGAGGCAGCGGGAGAGCAAGAGAACGAGAGACGAGAGCGCCCATTGTGCCGCCGGTGCAAAAAAACATTAATTACACCGGCTGTCTTCGCGCTTTCGCCGATCGCGGCGTGCGGCTAGCTCCATATAGTTTATATGAAGTAGTTTGCGCGCGACGCGGAACTACCGCCGGCGAGCGACGTTCTGCCCCGACGTAATAACGTAGCGTACCGGTGTGCGACGCTTGTAGTAAGCGTTGTAAGGGGCGTCGGCGAGCGTGAGCGCGTACTAATTTTGCGGCGCGCCGGGACCCGATAATGCGCTTTCGCGCGTGCATGAGGTGCGCTGCGACGGTGATTAAAGAACGGTAGCTAATCCCATTGTCTTCTATACGCGTGTATACAACAATGATATAATACACGCAAACCTGCCTCGCACAAATGCATAATTTAGGTTATTTCAGTCGTGCCGCAACAGTCTCTCTTCGAGCTTATATTGACTGTGCGCGGCTGATTCGAGCGCGTTAAAAGAGCTTCTAAAACAAACAATTTTTTACACTGGGTTCGCAAAAAAGTTGTTCCGTGTAAGCGTGCGCGCGCTCCCGCTGACTATACATACACCTATATATATATATATAAACGGTGCCCCGGATATGGTTGTTCACAGCAGCGCATCGAGAATAATCAGATGATGACGTGTACGAAGACTGTAAAGATTTTGAAAAAATGCAAATAATTTTTGCCCTACTCGTTAATCTTCCACAGACAGCCAATGTGAAGGCGATAATTCGACTGGCAATTCAGGGGCATCGAAATAGAAAAGACGGCCGGAGACGTTTCAGTAAGGTAATCTGCAGAATAATGTAAAAAGCTCGTCGAGCGCGGCGGGACAATTTTTAGCTCTTTATTTGAAGTTAAGTTCACGAGCGCGCCGGTAAGCTTACGATGAATACACATACGACAATAATATATACGTACACTGTTTATGTCGTATTCAAATATCAATCGGCCGAAAGAATGACTATATTTATAAAAGTTTACGCACGCCTGGTGAATCTCCGTGTCTCTCGATCGATAATCGAAATAGCGTTTGCTCGTTCATCGACGAACGTTGGCCATCGACCGCGCAAGAATTATTTGCAACTTTTCAAAACGCATGCTACTTCACTTTACTCTTCTTATATGCTCGATCGGCCACCGTGAGCAGTCAAAATTTCGTTACTCCCTGTATATACCTATACAAAAATATATACACAGTCGACAATTCTAATTCGAGTCTGGACGATAAGTCGAGAAATGAGAATTTCGCCGAGTGTAGAAATTTATTTCGTTTATTCTCATTAATATTTTTTACTAATCGCAGCCGACCTTCCCTCGCGTAGATCCTATACGTGTCCTACAAATGCACACCTTCGGCCGCGCCCATTAATCCGCATAGGAAGCACGTACACGACCAAGTTAAATTAATTAAAAGCCCGCGCAATCTCGGCGCTCGTCTCGTCGTCAAATTAAATCTCGCGTTTTCCCTCCAAAGATCCATAGACCGCCGACGGGGCGTTTCTTATATATATATATATATATATATATATATATATATATATACACATAAGAATACTGTAGCGGCTTTCTTAAAAACTCGATTTCTGCAGAGGCGTGTTAAAATTCCGCGGCCCGTGTATATATATCGGAGTGCCGACGCGACACGACGAGCCACAGGAGCAATTTTCAACGCGCTTTATAACATCGAAGCCAAATTGCGGCTTAATGCGCTACCGTTTAATGCCTGCTTTCTTCTCTTCTCGCTTGACTTTATATATATATATATATATATATATATATATATATATATATAACGCCCGCCGCGAGGGTTGGCGAGAGGGGCGCGGGGGGAGGGGAGTAAACTTTCTATTCCGTTGTAACGTTACGGCGCAAAAACGAAACGGCGCGCGCTTGGTTAGTCGTTTGCGAACGCGCGCTGTTGCAGTTCCATTCTTTTCGCCGTAACGAATTTCGAGCTTTCCTGCCCCCGCCCCTCCTCTACTAGAAATCGCGGGAGCACTGTGCGCGACATGCTCTTCGCGAATAAGTGTTTTCTCTTAGCAGAGGTGTAAGTCCATAACCGAGAAACGCCTACTGGAGCTTACTTAATCGCTTAACTAGGTTAATTTTAATCTACGCTTATAATTTTAGGTTTTATGCATGTGTATATTTAAGGGATGATTGGCTTGACTGTGCGTCATGCAAGAGTGCTATTTTTAATTGTTCGTTTTGATTTCTTTATTTTATCATGGTTAAAATTACTTCTGTCTATATTATGTGATACTTACAAGATGCGAACAGTATTTTTGATTCTTATCAAGCTGAATTCAGAAGACATCGTATTATGCAGGTAATCGTGCTCTAGCTAACAGTTGCTATTTTAATGGGCATAAGATTATATATGGAAATAAGGAGAGAACTTTGCAAATTCAAATTTAGTAAATTTTTCCATACCGTTTCTCAATAAAATCATATGTATATAAAAAAGTGACGCGCCCATTAAGATTTCATAAATTGTGACTCTGGTAGATACATTAATTTTCTCATTAATCTCAAAGAAATTATGAATCTGTAGGATAGAAGATACATAAGTATGGGAGACACATCTATGAGCTTCTCAGAAGTCATTCAAAAATATTTCTTTAAAAGTCGGAGTTTTTCTATTTATATTTTTATCATCTGCAGATTCATACGTGCACAACTTAATATTTTTAATTGTATGAAGTGTTAGACATTGAATGTGTAAATGTTACTTTAAAACGTCTTTCGATGGAGAAAGCATTCAATACTATATATAAGTGACACAGAAAGACAGAGACTGAGATTAGGATGAGTCTTTCTCTGGAAGATGCTCTAAGAAGTTGATGGGGGATTCAGATTATCCACCAGTACCGAATAGACGAGAGAAATTATTGTCGGTGAAACTCAAATATGAATGATATTATTAAAATAAAGAATCAGAATACTCGTACCATTTTTGAGAATGTGATTGAGTTTACTTACGATTCTGTTAGAGAGTAGTATATATTAGAATTCGCATGTTAAGATATTGATTAGCAATGTGAACGCAGCTTTATATTATAACGGTTTAACCATTTTAATCATCTTTTTTTAGCCTACTAGAATTTAAAATAGTTTTATAGCAAATAGTTATACGCCATCTGTATGGCAACGCTGACATAAATAAGAGATAATAATGAAAACAATTATGAAGCTGAATTTATTTTCTGAATACAACTTATGATTTTATCGTGAAGATGCGAGATGGATACACAACTTTCTGAGATTGGATCCGTCCAACTTATAGATGCTGATATATAAAATTTTGAGTAGAATTCGCTTCCTTCGTCTGTACGTAACTTAGATTTGTAAATCATTGAAGGATGCAGTGAAAGTGATATTATTTATAACAAGGTGAACTACATTATAAAATTTCATAAAAACGATTGAAAGGATTTAAAATTTCGATTAAGACAGTAATCTTACTCGAATGATGTATGTACTGATTTTCTTGAATACTGGAACTTTACATCAATTACCATATAAATAAAATTATGATTCAAACGGGCGAAACTAATACATATAAGCATTATTCGATAACTCGTTGCTCTTCTTTAATGCAAACCGCACCAACAGTTAGTTTTTTCGGTTAAAATGGAGATTCAAATATCAGTTAATGATTTTAGTCCCATGAATAACGACAGGTTCCCTTATTCGTAAAATCTTCCGATCAGAAATAAGCTTCATCGAAGATTATAATAATTTAATGAAAATTGTAATCTGCGTCGATCACTTCTAAAAATTAATATTGCGAATCGATGATATAAAATATGGTCATTTGAATAGCTTTCCTGAACACATGTAATATTTGCACGGCTTACAATCGTGTAAAGAAAATTCACCTTCCAACTTATCCATAATACGGCGTATAACACAATCAAAATCAGAATACTGATTGTCATATTTGTTCTGGAAGACTTTTTAAGGTCAACAGCACTTTAGATAGACACACAAATTAGATAGAAAATTTCGATAATTTACTAACTTTGTGAGAATCTCAATTTGGTCATGGAAAAATGACAATAAAGCTAATCGATACAATTGGCGTAAAATGTCAAAAATCAGTTGAAAAGTATGTGCTATCGTAATCTTATCGTTACGGTTGGTAAAGCCTATTTTTAAGTATATCTATAGTGTAAACTTATTAGACTAAATCAAAGCATATTAATTTGTCATGTAGATATTATTTTATCGATCCTTAACTAGCCATATTATTCTATTTTATATTTGTCGCTACTGTTTTTGCATTATTTTTTGCGGCAACTAGTGAATAAAAAAGAATTCTATCTATTTAACGTTTCCTTGGCTCCGCGATTTTTTCAATCCCGTGAATTTGAGGACTCGATATCGCACAGAAGCGCACGTATGAGTTTTTTGTCGCACGGAAACCGCTGCACCGCGCCGGGCGCTCCTGATGCGCGATCGAGTCGTTTCGGTGGATTATAAGGCACGCCTGGTTTTTGGGCCCTCTGTCCCCGGGGGATTTACGGATAAGTCAGTATACAGAAGAGCGGAGTCTCTTGGAGCGGTGAAGCGATCGATATGGGCTCGTTTAAAGATCGTTAGCGAACGCGTTTGGAAGTGTTTTGCCGCGTTTCCTGCCTGACAGGTGATGCATCTTAACTGACGAGGGTGATTTTTCAAGATACATAGGGCGCGCATCTTTCAGTATACCGACGTGGATTATTTCGTGCGTTTTTAAATGATTCCTGCAAACTCAAGATTTACGCGCGTATTATGAGCCGTGAGCTTTGATTTTGTTTCGGAATTTTTTAAAATAAAAACTCGACTAAAAAGGATGATAATAAATAATGCGTCAAATTTCAGAAAATATGGACAGTTGAAAATTGAAACGAAATAATATAAACAAAAATAGATCAATACTCAAAGTTGAATTTCAATTCGAGCATCGAATTATCCGAGCAGATGGAATTTATACGAGCTCGGTACAGTAAGGTGCTGTAGCGCATATATTTAGGTAAAGTAGTAACGTAAGTTTTCCGCAAACGAAACGTGGTCGACTCGCTACTGCGAATTGAGCAACAAATTGAACCGCTCTCGACAGGCAATAAAAGCAACTGTCCGAATCCAGAGTACGTCGTTAAGAAATCGGCGGCAAGAAACCGTCGAATTCCATATACATAAGTATACATATATATACATATATATATATATATATATATATATATATATATATATATATTATGTATGTATGTATATATACGCGCATATATAGAAACGTACCGCTCGAAAAACAGGGACACTGCGGGACGCCCGCCTCCGTTCGCGCGATTCAGTCCTCGTCGGCATTATCAAGCCAGCGGTCCCGCACGGAAAGCGCGACCCTGAAATTCAATTAAGATCTCTCATAGAAGTTGAAATACCGAAAGCCATCCTCTCTGGCAGCGCGCGCGCGCGTTCACCGCCGCACTCCTCTCATCCCCGCGCGTGCGCGCGCGCAGCGTATGCACGGCCACATACACACGCACAAGTGCCGCGCGCTGCACCAGCCCGTGCCTCCTCCTCCCCTCCCCCCCCCGGCCCCTCGTACGCGTCCGTCGTTACGCGCTCTCGCGTATATACACCAGAAGCCATTAACGATCGTTTTTTGCGAGGTGAGCGCGGGAGCGGCTGGGACGAGGGGTGAGGGGGAGGGGGGGCCGATAGGAATGTCCCCTGCTCCGGCGAAACGAGCCGCGGCGCGGCCTGGCGCGCTCGGCCGCGCGGCAACAATTTATTCCGGCCGAAGCGAGAACAACAAATTACGAACGATAGTCGATCTCTCCTAATGCGACGCGCGAGAATGCCGGAAGCCCGGAGCGAGGAGAGCGGCTCTTCGCGTACGGCGCGCGGGCGCGGCGCGGGGTGACGGTGGGGGAGGGGGGGGAGAGGATACCGGCGTTCGGCCGCGAGCCGCTCCGAGCTCCTCGATCATAAGCCTTACGGTGGCGCGCGCTCGTGCTCGCTCCGTCACCTTCTCGCAGCTTACGCGCACATACGCGCTCATACGCGCAATCGCCATCGGCATACGGTCGCGCGTCTGTCTCCCGCGCTCTCCATTAGGGGAGAGAGAAAGAGAGAGAGAGAGAGAGAGAGAGAGCTTTTTATTTCTCAAGCGAAGCAGGCGGCAGCGCAGTTCTTGACCGCGATACACTGCGCATAAAGCTCGTACTCTTATCTAATGCACGTGTATAAATTGTGCATAAAATTATCCTCTTGTCCCTTGGATTATTAAAAGGCCGTACGAGTCGCCGGCTGCGTTAATGCTCGGCGAGGGCTGATTACTTTTTTTTTTTTTTTTTTTTTATAACACGAGTAAGTACGCCGAACGGTAATAGAAGCGCCGCGCGGTTTTGATGGGAAATCCCACGTAGAGCGGGGCGGCGAGTGTAACAAACCGCGTAAATTGTGAATTACGTGTTGTACAAGTGTTGTAGCGTAAGTTTCCTTTTTCTTAAATTTACAATGCTCGAGGAGAGTCAACCGAACGCGACTATTTATGTTTGTGACTTGCCCGCACATTGGCAAGTCGTACCGAGCATTGGTTGCGGAACCAGTTTGTAAAATGTAGTTTTTAGCCAACGAGAGATATGATAAATTTATCCGCGCACACGCGTACGTATTAAATTTTGTTTAGCTTTGACTTGGAATTAATGCCCTACAAAGCGGCGCAGTCCTTGAACCATTCTAATTAGCGTTCGCGTTCGAAAGTTGATTAATAAAGCGCTCGAATAAGTAAATCGATTTAATTTCTCTTTAAGTTCAATATATTAATTATCTCGATAGATTCGGTGAATAATTAATTATGCTTTCAAATAGCTTTGAATTTCGAAATAGAAAATTGGTTCGGTTTACTGTCATTTGCGACGCTTCTATATATTTAACTTTTATTTACACGCATCTAACGCATATAGATCTTCGCGAAATAGAAAAAATATCGACAAGCTCCATATTGTTTGAACGAAGATAATCGACTTTTCGAATGGTAAATTTGTTATTTTCAATAAAAATTCCTTCTTTTTCTGCGGGAGTTGGAAAGATGAGAAATCTAACATAATAAAGATAAATGCTATATTTTTCGGTAGATTTGCGCAATTGCTTTTGTATTTCCTGTATATATGTGTATAACAACAACAAAAAAAGTGTCTTACTTTTATCGTTGAAAATATTAAAATATCAACGATGAACGAATAATATTGCAACGAAAGGCGAATAGGACGCGGCTAAAATTTGTATGCCGAACGAGCAGTCGAACTTGTTAGCTCGTGCACCTACCAAACCCGCGCCCCTTTCAGGTCCCTCCCGGCTAAAGAATAAAGTCTACGCAAACGATCTACTCATTGGTTCACACCCTAAATATATATATATATATATATATATATATATATATATACAGTTTGCAAGTAGCGGAACGCGCCCAGCCGATAGAGACGCGCGCTCTCGACGCGGGAGTCCTCTGGACTTTTAAAACAAAGTCCTCGGAAAGCTCTCACTCCGACGCACTAACCCCAACTCTGCCCCCTCTCCTTCTCGCCCATTCTCATCCTTGACGCGGGCGCACCTTTTAAACGATCCGAAGAGCGGTCGACGCGCCGCCCATTTAAACTAGGCGGCTTCCTCGCGCAAGGACCGGGAGGGGGGCGGGGAGGTGTGGGGAGATACCTAAAATACGCCCGCCGGGCCGTTAATATAATCGAGGAAGCCGAGCAAGTCGTTACCGTCGTGCTGTATACCGCCCCCGGTATCCTATACACTCCGTTGCCGGTCGTCGAAAGGAGGAAAGGGGGCGGGCGGGAGGGAGGGAGGGAGGGATGGTGACGCCCGGTTTAAATAGATCGGTTCCCGTGCGCCGCTAAGTCAATCGAGCGCTCCTTCTGGCCTGCCCTCCCCCCCCCTCTCTCTCTCTCTCTCTCTCTCTCTCTCTGCCTCTCTCACTCGCTCTCTGACGCGGTACAGCTTTTTTTCTGCGTCTCGCCTTTAAAGCCGCGAGAGGGAGGCAGGGGCAGAGAGAAGAGGCTAGAAATTTTACATATCTATTTCTGGCATATTTGGGAAGGCCGCGCTCTTAATCGAAACAATATGCCTCTCTCTGTCTCTGCCTCTGTCTTATACCTTTTTCTCTCTTCGGAGCTACAGATATATAATATTATATACATACATACATATATATATATATATATATATATATATATATATATGTATGTATGTATCTGCATATATGTATAGACATACAGAGGAAGAAAGGACTGCGCAATGCCAAAGTGATGCAGTGCTTCTCGGAAGAAGCAGATATATTTATGTATACGAAGACCGAGGATCCCATCCCTTAACGCCCGCGCGCTCGCGCGCGTCAACCGCCCCGCTCGATATTATTTATACACGCGTCGCTGCAGAAAGGAGGGACGAGTTAATTAGGCGTACGATGCAACCGGCTGCGCCTCGCCCGCAACGTTTCGCTGAATGGCCCGACACCGTCGTATAGGCCGACTGAACAGATACATATACACGCGCGCGCGCGCGCGCGCAAATATAAATAATAAGCGATTGACCCACGGTCAAAAAAACCTCAAATGGATCCGGTGGGGCGCTACGTTGCGGCTGCTCTCTTTTGCCCCGTCCCTTTTGTTTGCTCGCCTGTATTCTGTGGCTTTGCGCCAGCACCGATAAGAATCGGCTCGGGGGGCTGCAATGCGAGATACGCGGCCCGGGGCCTACTCTGCATAAACGATAGCCGGAGACCTTGGCAGTTTAAGTCGGCTTATTACTGACGCGGCGACTTATACATCTGTCACCGGGAGATAGGATCGTATATTTGTTACATATACATACATATAGTAAACATAGGACGCGGCATAACTTCGTCGCGCGTCTTTTTTTCCTTCATATCCGTTTGATTTCGACGATTTTTTCGACCGATCTTGGCCCGCCCACCTCCTTCTCGCGCGTTTCGCGTTCGCTCGTAAAGCACGCCGACGCGCAGTAATGGCTTTAAATTATTAATTGTAATGCTCGAACGGCAGCTGATGGTTTGCAGACGCTGGGAAGGATGGAACTATGCAGCCGTAATTAACCAGGCGGACTTATAGAGATTGAACTTGAAATACTTTTCGCACGGGCAGAATTCCAGCTGAAAACAGTTGTGTAGATGTATAATAGAATAAATACTAAGCGGGATATAGATAGGCTCGCGTGTGCGTGCGTATTATTGTAGACGACGCTCGCTTGATAATTACTGCACTATGCTAATTAAATAATAATTCGATAAAAAAAAAGTTCCCCGAAGGAAAACCATCTCTCTCTCTCTCTCTCTCTCTCTCTCTCTCTCTCTCTCTATCGCGACCCACTTCTTTACTTTCTTAGCTTCAGTTTCCGAGGGAATAGACCCGCTTATTATACGCGCGCGCACGACGCCTGGAGCACTGAAAGTTTTTTCATACGGTGCAGGAATTTTTTACCTCATTAATTGAACTATATACACATGTGCGCGCGCGCGCGTACTCACGCACACACACATACACACCCGGGGGTCCGGCTGAAGCGGTGGCCCCGGTATGAATTCCACACCCCTTCCCCCTTCCCCATTGGCGATTTTCTAAAGGAAATTACTCGCCGCGCGTAAAAAGCCATCTGCATCATCATCATTTATGTCCCGGCGACCTAAAGCCTTAGAGATAAAAATCCCTGTCGGCGCCGTGCGCGCGTCTTTTTGCCGCCGAACCGTAGTTCTTTCCTAGCAAGTGGCGTGGCCGGCCTCCCGTATGTATCTAGGCGCGTCGAAAGAAAAGTTTTTGTCGCCTAAGAAACGGGAGTGTCCAGTTTTTTTTTTTGTTTTTTTTTTTTTTGTTTTGTTCTATTTTTACCGACCAGGCGCGTAAAATTTATGGATATTTCCGTTGTCTTCCGATAAGTATGTCGATCGACAATAAAACTCGATTGTTTAATCATACGTCAGACCCGCGCGTTTATTTTGCAACGGTACTTTAACGCACGTGTAATTTTGACGGGCCCAATTTTAGTTTTCCCTGTTCTTCTCAAATTTTTCACCCTCGAAGTAGTTTTGTCAAAATTTTGCGAATAAGCGATAATTGATCAATACGATGTTCGGTAGACAAAGTGAATTTTGAATCGACGCAACCATCAACGAATGGGCCATGTGTGCTATACGTTTACGTGACAAAAAAAGGGTTCTGCAGATCGTCAAGTATATTTACTTCGTATTTTGAAGAATAACTTCATACACGAATACACTTCATGCTGAATTTTTATTTAACTGTACGCTTAAATTAACTATATGTTTATTTCTAATAGACGCGGCTCTAACAATAATATAAATATTTTTAATGCTATATAAATTTAATTTTTTTAACCTTTTTGTTGAGTTTCTCTTTCAAATACTGTTATTATTAAATAAATATCATCTGTTGGAAAATAATCTTGTCCAGTTGAACAAGACGGCGAGTTAAAGAAAAAACCTAAGGTGAACAGCACTCTCTAAATTGAAGTATAGACGTCCTTACACAGATATAGCATATTGATGAAGCAAATAAATATAGATGTACATTTATAGTTATAAACTTCGCATGAAAATGAATTTAGATTATCCATTATTCTTGCCGATCTATTCTACGCGTTATGTAGAAACAGTTTATAATTGAATAAATAAATTGAAACGTGGTCGTACAGCTGAAGATGGACACATATTCAAGCCGTTGCTTTCCGTAAATATGACAATCTCGGAAATGATTCATAAAATCCAGGATATACGTAGTATTGCGTGCCCAAGAAAATCGTGCGAATTAATCGAGGCGACGAGGATTTTATCAATTTTCAAGTTATTTCAATTTTATTTGATAAATTGGATATTGTAAAAAAAATCTGTTAAATGGGCGCCGCATATGTTCACAACTCGGAATACTTATTCAAAAAAGTAATTGTATCTCTATCATTTTACGAAGACTCCTTGAGCTGCACTCCTATATCAAAATACATCTTCCAACCGAAGCTTTCAATCTATGGTCAGTCAATATATCAAGTATATATATATATATATATCCTATGCAGAGCATTCGATTAATGCGTTGAATAATCTCCCCCCCCCCCACACACACAACCCGCAGCGCAAAAATCCCGCGACGATTGCGCGACGAACAGAAAGTAACGATTCTGGACGAGCGACGACCGCTGCCCGCTGAAATGGAGGTGATAGTTGTCGGGTCGGTAGACACGCGCGCGCGCGCGCGCGCAATCGAATTAAATGGAAACGAAAGAAATTGCGCCGCGCGAAAAAAATGCGCGAGCGCGCCCGCGCGCATTTATACCTTTCCCCCATATGTAATGCGCGCACGCGGCCGATCGCTCATAATCGGTGCGCCGAGAGGGGAAGGGGGGAAGTCGAATTGGATTCGGTGCATGTACAGAGATATACATATTTTACGCGCGCGAGGTGGGCGAATTTAGCCTTTTACAGGCGGGGGGGTGGAGGCAAAATTATCCGCCGGACATTAACGCCGTGTATACGCGTCCGATTAAAGACGATCGATTTTGAGGGAAATATCGCGAGCAAGGTCGAACGGTCGGCGCGTTGTATTACCAAAGATACGTACAGGGTAGATGCGAAATGCGTCGTCGGCCGGAAAATCAAAATCCAGTCAATGCTTTCCCATCGCAATTATAGCCAGATCTCGTGGGTCGCTAAATACAGTATAACCAATTTGTACGTACGTCCGTCGACTCTGAGCTTTGCTCAAAATTAAATTTTGAGACAATACACGATTGGTCTATAAGCAAACACGTATGGAAGGAAGATAGCAAAAATTATTCGTACGTCAAATTCGGTATATTTTTGAAATTCCTAGGTGAAGATCCTTTTGCAGACAAGTGTAATTAACTTCTGCCTGTTCCTGCCGCACGACTTGTTTGATTCTTCCTCGTGTAGTAAACGCTTGATCTAAATCATTCACAGAGGACGAAAAACATAAACTAAAATGAAATCTTCATTAGTAGCATTAGCATCGTCGTTGGACAATTAATTTGCGTTCGCTCGATTTTGTGACAACTATAAGCGACGCAAGAACGATTTTCAACTGTCTGCGTCAAAAAATGAAATTTGACTCTGTAGACTCTCGTTGGAAAACAAACAGGCTTGGAAAAATTTCGTTTCCAAAACCGGGCGAGTATGGGACAGTTACACCGCGCTACATGCAGCGTGCGGGCGCGGCGATGATAAAGATGGCGACACGAGGCCAAGGACGACGGAGGCTCGCGCGGCCAGCGGAACTCGAGAAGCGCCGAGTCCTCGGGGCGGGCGATATATCGAACGAGTCGGCGGGCGCATGCGTTATGGGCACCCCCGCACCGCCCGCCCGCCCGTATACGGCTGTATAGGCAGCTCGCGTTGTGTGTATGTGGGGGAGCCCCCGGCGAATCGGGCATGCGCGCGCGAGACCCGGGTTGAAGCGTAGGATAGGAAATTCAGTGGTACGGCGAAACGTCGAAACAGCCCTCTATCTGCCTACTGGGTACAGCAATGATATTTATCCAAGGCAATTGTACGCGATACAACGGTCCGTCGTTCATTGCGGTTTTGCAGTTCGACGATTCTAAAAAGTGCGGATGCCAATGGAAATTGAATTTTATAATTGATTTGAGTAGAAATTAATGTAAGGCTTACAGAGTTAGCCTGGAGGGCGGGGGTAAAATGATAAAATAAAGATATCAAGGTTTCCTTTTGAGGGTCGATTCTTCAGCTTCAGAAAATCTTAAGGATTGAAATTTTTGTTGGTTTATTTCGTTTGTTGTTAGAAGTTACCTGCTCATCCCATCCAAATAGTTCGCAATCGGTAGGGATGTAGATAATTTATTTTTCTTTAGTTAGGTCAAAAGAAGCACTCATCACGGTATACTGGTTAGACGAATCAAGGTTTCGACACAGAGCTTCGATTGAATCTTGTCTCGAATCTCATTTGGAGAAATTATTTTTATTGAGCTAATAAACTGCCTTCCACTGCCACTAAATGGTGTGAAAATCTCAACAATACAAATGTTATCTATAATATTCTTGCAACTCCCTCTGTGAACGCTCGACGTAGAATGAAGATCAGAATCAAATCCACATTTTCAATTATAAAAAAAAATTGTTTTTTGTCTGTAAAAAACTGATCAAAGATAAAACTTATCAAGTATCCTGTCTGAATTACAAGTTTTATAAAAAGAGAATTAAATATGTGAAATACAAATACGGAATTGAGTCTTCTACCTTTAAAAAAGCAGAAATAGACTCCCTTAAGTTGTATTGTGAATTTAAGTAATTAATCTTTAAAACTAAGCAATTGCGAGTTTGTTTATATATATATATATATATATATATATATATATATATATATATTATCTTTATAGATATTTGATTGTATATGTTTCTAAATAAAAATCTGCTTATTCTAAAGTATTCTGATGATGTACGGAAGAAAGCATTATACGTTTCTGAATGTGTATAATCAATACATTTTTAAAAAATGCATAGCGCCTATTCAAAACTTATGATGAAATGATAAAATTTATGATCCCTAAAGAATCAAACATAAGAATGAATTCAAGAAAGTTCAAAAATTTGTCATCGATGAACAACGTAAGCGATTCTATTAACAACTCTAGAAAGCTCCGAATTCATGACATATATAATCTTACTCGAAATGGTCCATCTTTCAACGCGAACGGATCGCAGCGCACCCCCTTACAAATTAACGCCTGTAACACTCTCGGCGAGGGATCGTTCATCGATCATTCGATATAAGATACGTACATATATTATTATTATTATTATTATTATTATTATTATTATTATTATTATTATTATTATTATAATACACGTGCGAGACCTACAAACGATACCGTACTGTGAAAAGCGCTCATCGAGCACTCCGAGTGCAGTAGCCATAGTTTGCAAAGTGAACTTTATCAATATATATACAGTGTTTTGTCACCGCACGTTGAGCGCTGATAATGCCGTGGAGAGGAGGGGAGGGGAAGAGAGGCGAGGCGATGGAGAGGGCGACGCACGTCGCGTTGTCGTCGTCTTTAAAGGAAGGAACACGCGTTGCTCGGCGTAAAATTTATGTCGGTATACCTATGGAAGAACGGCATGGCACGACGCGCGCTGGCTACAGTCCCTTGCGAGAGACGTATGCATATATATATATATATATATATATATATATATATATATATATATAACAAAAAAACGATAGGAAAGTCCGACCTGAAACATGTGTCGGCGCAAAAAGCTAGTCTACACGCTTGTTATAATTCATGCGTTAAACGCCTGCGCGCGAGAGTAGGCCTGTGTGCGTATATATATATATATATATATATATATATATATATATATATATATATATGTAAGTACATCGGACGGCCCCCTAATATATATTCAGTGCGAAACGATGTCACGTTTCGTCTCACGCCAAGTCGTCCGACGTTTTCGCTTCGAAGACGCGCGTCTCCGCACTTCCTCGAGCGTGCCTCTCTCCCTTCCTCTCTCTCGCTCTCTCCCCTTCTCTCTCTGTCTCTCGCTTCCTCTTTCGAATCTGCACCCTATTATATATATATATATATATATATATATATATATATATATATATATACACACACACACACACACACACACACTCCTCGCGTCGTACTATAACACAGCCTCGAGGATTGTCTCGTCTCTCGCGCCGCCGCGCGAAAGAGAGATGCGCGCGTGCGATAATGCTGCCGTGCACATGTTAAATGCGCCATTGTTTCCGCGCGCGAGCGCGAGCGCGGGGCCTTTTTTGTCAAAAACCGAACGAATTCATTCGACGAGAGAACGCGGGAGGCGAGAGGCGCTCGACGCGACCCGTCGAGGCCCCGATGGCCTCCTTCCCCTTTTCACCCATCCTATCAACTACATATATATATATATATATATATATATATATATATATATATATATATGTATATATATGTATCAAGACGACACATCTATACATTTCACACATGTGCTTATAACGTTCGTTTTTGTCGGAACAGCACATATGGGATAGATGGTAGATTGTTTCTGCACGAAGCGCAAATGTATAGAGATAGAATTCTAGAAATAGTAAAGAGTCAAGGTGTCATTTCCAATTCCAAGAGCTAAAATTGAGCTTAGGGAACTGGTCAATTTTGATTTAATATACGTTCATCGATTGTTAAATATCGATATCATTCGTATTTAGAAGGGGAGTAATACAACTGTGAATCACGTGTTAAATTGAAATTATCTGACCATTTCTTCATGATATTTAAATAGATGCTCTCTATAGAATAACGATATACCCACGTAACGAAAAAGTAAGGCAGTTTTTCGAATTTATTCGACGAAAGAACTTACAAAAGTGCATATTTCCGTTTGATTTCTACAATAAATAATTCTAATGCTCGTTGAGCATCGTTTATTCGAACATTGTCTGAAAAAAATACAAGAGTTCTTTGAAAATGGAGTGAGGGGATATCCGTTTGAAATCCTTTTAAGTTATCTTCTAAAAAAGATTCTTGCATGCCCTCGGAGAGCTACAATTGGAAGATTTATACAAGAGCGCCATAATTCTTTCTGTCAGGCAGCCAGCATCCGTATAAACTTATTAGAGCTGCACAACTGTCTAAAAATAAAACTGGCAAAAAATTAATGTTAGAACTTTATGCTAGAACTAAAAAACGATATGAAATAGGTAGCATATAGTTGCTAAAAACATGATCCTCTAATTTATTCATTAGGTTCGTAATGTTTACTGTGAATTTTTCATCTTTTATTAGCCATACCGAATGACCAGCGCAGATAGATCGTTTTTTTTCGCCATGAAGACTCAAATCGTGATACCAATACACAAGAAAGTACACAACTTAATCTTAAATATTCATATTCGAAAAGTTAGTCGACTGGCGTTGAGTATGCTCGACATTTTCGCTCCTCGGGATTTTCGTTGATAATCCAAAATTGATATTGATCTTACATCGGGAGATTCTTTAAACGAGAGGGATATACTTATGAAATGAATTTTTGTATTATAACGAAAATTAAAGGTGCGCGTGAATTTATGCGCAGTCATCCTATAAGTACAAATCGAGACGCCCCGCGCAATTTCGTTGACGTTTTAACTGCGTTGCGCTGCAAATCACGCATAGCAAAACCGTTAAATAGCAGAAAAAGAAGCTGGGAGAAGTTTAACGAGCTCTCTCTCTCTCTCTCTCTCTCTCTCTCCATCCCTCCGTCATTCGAAGTGAAATATCTTTTTTGTATACGCGTGGCGCGCGCTCGTGCCGCCTCGTCATGTGCGTGCGTGCGTGCATGCGCGCGCGCGTGCGTGTGTGTGTGTGTGTGTGTGTGTGTGTGTGTGTGTGTGTGTGTGTGTACGCGAATCGATGTCTCTCCTGATCTCGCGGTCGCGTTCATGCAGCGCACTGAAGCAAAGAGGAAGAGGTACAAAGGATACGAAAAAACTCGACTTGCCCCGGGAGCACGCATATCAGTTTATAATAAGCCGGGCACGCGTTGAATAATTGCCAATAAATGGGCTCGTAAAAATTCTTTTGACATCTATTGTTATTATAGCCACAGCAGTCATCGATGACCAAATTCAACGGGCCGAGACAACCACTGGAGGAGGGGAGGGTTGTGAGGGACTTCGGTTCTTGTAGTTGAACTGCGACTCCCCCCCCTATTTTTTCCCATAAATAATCAAATTCCGTCTTTATCCTAGACAAGTATGTGACAAAATGAGTGGATACATCGGCGGTCAAACATCCTACTTTTTTTTTCTGTTTTGGATTTGAAAGTTTTTATTTTCATTCTGAAATTGATTGCGTAATAGCTTTCTATCTTCTATTTCTAGTATTATGTATAAAGTACATATATATTTTATATGACGTAAAATATATAAACTGGGAATTTTCAAAAATTTTAGTGAAGCGGAATGTCAGAATTTCGCTTTTGCTAAGAAAATTAATTTTATTTTTAATATTATGGATTTTATATTTTAGATTCTACTGAGTGATTATTAATTAAGGCAGTCTGACTGCCATTAAAATTATATTCGTTTATAAAACGACTACAAGACTGACGCCAAATATATAGAATAGTTTGTTTTCATAAACCGACTAAAATAGATATTTTAATTTTTCAGATTATCTTGTTTATTTTCGATGTAAACAATCATTATCGTTTATATGATTTTTATTATCTATGTTACTTTTTTATTGATCATTCTCTCTCTCTCTCTCTCTCTCTTATAAGTTTTATGAAATGCGATGCGCGCAAAATAAATCACTGGAATTGAGCATGACAGCCATATAAGTGCAAGCAACACGCCACACGGCTCTCTTTCTGTCTCTAGGAGTTTCTTTAGTCCTCGGAACAAAATTAGAGCGAGAGAGAGAGAGAGAGAGAGAGAGAGACCGAACGGAAAGAAATGGAGGGGGGATAAAGACAGAGAAAGCGAAGGAGAGCGAACGCGTCCAGAAGCCGTCGCGGTCGCATGCCTGCCTCGAGTAGTAGTATCGTTGCCCGGCCAAATTAGCGGATCCAATCGTTCCGAAGACAGAGTCAGAGGGACCGAGGGAGAGGGGGAGGAAGATATAGAGTGGAGTATCGGGACTATCTCTCGCGCGCGAGCGGCACTTTTTGCCCTCTTTTACCTCCCCCGCCTCCCGACTTCCCCTCCCCCACACCATCTCTCCTCACCCCCTCGAGGAGAGAGACAGAGCGACGGACTAGAAGCTATAAGTTGGCATGGAAAAAGAAGCAATGTGTACTATAATACGGGGAGTCCGAGGGTCCTCGCCGTAGCCGTTCGTTCGAGAGTTTGGTCTCGGCCGCGAGCGGACCGCAGCGAGACGGAGAGAGAAAATGAGATCCCGGCAGTTTGATAACCGCGGGAGGAGGGGGATGCGAGGGTATACATCGCCACCTCGGCGCGATGATCGTAAAACTTTGGGTTCTTCTCCGGTCCCTGTAGGTATATATATATATATATATATATATATATATAAGGACGCGGCCCGTTTGTGCCCGACGCACGGGCAGCCGTTCCCCCCCGATGCCGCCCAAAAAGTGCTCTCGGACGCTGCGACTCGACGCGCTCGCAATAATTCGAGCTCGCACGCGCGCATGCGCGCGAAATTGTGCAATCGATACTTTCTCGGCTTTCGTTTTTCGGACGAAAAATTGCATGGGATCGCGAAGCTTATGCAGCGCGCCTGGACAGATCGGACAGTGCGCGCGCGGGCGAGATTCGAACTTGTCCTGCCGCGAGGACATTCGATTGCCATCTAAGTTTAGACATTAGCTAGCCGTTCCGCGGTCGCTTTACCACTGTATTGTTTTTTTTCCATACCTTTTCTTTATTGAGAAGCACGAAGGTGGGTCTCGATGTAAAGATGTAGAGGATGAAGAAAAAAAAGCCAAGAATCGAATAAGCATAAAATTCAGATGTTAAAGATGCTGATTCGTAAATTCGAATTAAATTTAAATTAGGCTTTTCGGAATACTTATCTGTTTTATTTAATCTATATACATATATTTACAGGCCTTTCAATAAAAATACGTCGTTGTTCTTAATTGAAAGCAGCATTTATTTCTGATTTATATTTAATTTTTTTTTCTTACGATCCAATCTCACTTTGTATAGTTTATAGTTTTAAATATAAAATTTTCTTTGTTCACTCGTGTATTTTTATCACTTTCTTACAAAATGTATAAACGTAATATTCTTCACATATTCTTGAGATATTACTCATTTCGACAGCTCAATTTTTTTTTTACACATAAATTTTTTAAACGAATAAAATGATGGCGTTAGCTAAAAATATTCCGATTGATACTTTTTGTTTTAAGGAGCTATAAGTTGTAAGACATATCCAGAACTTTATTTGAGAATTATTGTCACTTCGGTAGTTTGAAAAATTACCCAATTTCCAGTTTTATTTTCAGTTAAGTAATGAATACGTTTTGTTTGTATGTAAAAATACAGATTTCTGAATCTGTATAGGAGAGGAACAAGACTGCCGAGTAAAAAGCATCGAAAAGCAACTGGCCTATAGCCGAAGCCGCAATTAATCTCCAACACATGGGGGATACGTCGGACGGTAATTCATCAGCGCAGCAGTGTATACGCAAACTATTTGCGCAAAAAGTAAAACAAAATCAAGTAAAATAAAAGAGGATGAGAGGTAAAAAGACGAGGGAAACAGATGCCGATCTCCTTTTTTTTTGGCACAGTATCCCGTCACATACGTACCTATACGAGTTCGTTTCCGCGATAATTCGAAACGAGAGCCTCGGGCCGCGGCCGGACCCAGGCGCTCGCGGAGGGCCGCCAAAACGTTTACCTCGCCCGTACTTCCCGACACGCGATATTCGCGCGCCCCGCGAAATGAAAAATTTAGGGCCCGAGCCCCCCCCCCTCCCCTCCTCTCGCCGCGCGACCGCCCGATACGACAGTTCGGGGAGGTTCGTCTGCGCGAGACCGCGAGCGTGCTCGCACACGAATTCGACCTCTCGAAAGCTCCGAGCTTGAAAACGTAACTTTCGCGACATCTCGACGCCTCCCCTCCTCCCAATCGGCCGAGGCCGATCGATCCATTTATCGATCTACCGATCTATCTATTTGTATATCTGCATAGCGAGCGGAGGAAAGAGTCCCTCGCCCCCTCCCCCTACGGTCAGCGCAATACTAGCGGGAAAAGTAGAGAGACCAACTTCCCAGGGGAGGGGGGGTGGAGCCGAGAAAGGTCGTCGCGCCCGCCGTCGAAAACCTCGTTACGGCCGTCTCGGTCCGTCGGTGTGGTCCAGGCCGTATACCACGCCGACATAGTCTCATATTTATCGGTCAAGCGCCTTTACCAAGAATGCGAGCCGCTCCCCGCGTTCGCGCGAACTACCGATCCGCCCTTTCTCTCGCGTGATCCGATGTCGCGCCGCCTATGTCTCTCTTTCTCTCTCTCTCTCTCTCTCTCTCTCTCTCTCTCTCTCTCTTTCCCACTGTATATACTTATAGCTGACCAAGAGAGCTTATGGTTTCGAAATAAACGAGTGCAATTTTTTAATAATTTAAAATAGTTATTTTTCATCAACAGACATTATACTATAACTGCGAGATATCACTGCTGTACCATATCGTAACACATGACCGATTGTTAGAATGTTCTGAACGAGGCAATGGTTTATAAGTGAACATTGAGCCGCTCGTAAAACACGACGATATTTTCACTCATCAATGAATGAATAGTCTGCTCCTGGCTATAATGCCAATGAAAATCACACTGGAGAAACAGTGAAATAATCTACAGGTAAAATTTACCTTTTTTTTTTGAAATATAGAAAATGTAAGTCTGATAAGATATTCATACGTACAATAATGTATGCGAATTGTCGGCGATGAATGAAATGTATAATATGCACGTACTCGTATATAGCAATGTAAATATTATATATCAAGTGTAAAAATTCTATACAACATTATTAAGAGGGCAAATTTCTATCTAATAATTATATGGAAAAATCTAGGACGTATGGAAATCTATTTAAAAAATGAATAAAATAAATAACATTAAATGAATGAATCCAATAATTTCGACGAGTTCGTTTCGCATTATTTTAATTAGTAATTATTCACTAACTAGAAGTACACATTTACCGATTTATTTAAATTTTGAATGCTCTATTACGTGATTGTGTTTTCTACAATTTGCCATGAAATAAAACTAAAAAAAGCTCACCCACTTCTTATTAAGTAAATTCTTGATTAAAGCAGATATTTTTCACTGCTTTTTTCTAAATTTAATAAAATTCTTTACCTGTTAAAAAATTTTTTTAAATTTTAAACTTTTAAAATTTTTTTTCAGATTAAAGAGAACTATTATTAGATTCATTAAATTGGTTGCTAAGGATTCGCATACACTGTTGTTAGGATACTAAGATTTAAATTACATATATACTAACCTAACAATAATATACAGCAATTCCTGATTGCCTGCAGAAATTGATTGTTTGACGATACGAAAAGATAACCTTATTATAGTTTTAATTATCGGCTATATAAGAGCACGCCAAGACGTCACGTCGATCGGTTTCTGGGCAAGCTTTCGAGGCTGGAAACTTATACGACCCATGAACACATAAATTAAGGGATCCTAGTTCTCATATATACTTAAGATTGATGAATTATTGACGCATTGATGTAATCGACCGTCGCGCAAAATGATACGCGGGAACTGTGGCGGCTGTTATTTAACGGGACGCCACGACGGCAATACCCCCGCGTGGTTCAAATTTCGCGGGGCGTTTGTCTAAACCTGCGCGCGCCGGGGCCCGGTAGGCGGTTTGCCCTCTGGCCCCATCGCACACAAACACACCCAACATACGCACAGAAACGCGCACAATCACACGAACATATATATATATATATATATATATATATATATATATATATATATATATATATACACGCGGCCTAAACAAACGTTCCGCCCGGAATTATGCTAATTTATTCGTTGGCGCATTCCACGGAGGCCCCGAGAGTGATCCTCTCCCACATAAATTTTTCTCTCGGCCGAGCGGCGGCGGTCCTGGGCGGGCGGGGGGAGTTCGTTGGAGGACGGAGGGGTTACACTCCCCGAGGCCGACCGTATAGAAGCGTTCGGGGGTCTCGCCTGTATATATGTATGTATGTATGCATATATGTATGTATGTATGCATGTGTGTGTGTATATATAAATATATATACACACACACACACACACACACACACGTGTCAGCGCGTGTGCGTAGTGGTACAAAACTGTCAGCGGGCCGTGCGCGGCTTCGCGCTATTTACCGGGGGCGATTTATGGCGGACTTGGACCGACTAATTAAAAGCATATTTTATCCGTATATGTGCATTTATGTATTATATATATATATATATATATATATATATATATATATATATATCCTCTTTATTTATCTCCGATCGATCTTGTTCGGTACAGGCTCTCTGTTTCTCTGTCTCTTTTCAATCCTTTTCGCAGGTAGCGAAAATCACTGTCTTCCCCCGGGATCGTCTCTTTCTCTTCTTTTCCTTTTTTTATGTTTCTGACTCTAGCGTAACAAGGAATGTTATGTCTATCGTGAACTTTAACTACCGGAGATTCGGATACGCGATAAACGATGACAGCACACGGGAAAGATATTTTTTCGCTTATCCTATACATATATATATATATATATGCCTATAGCGCAGCGTGAAATTTTGTATCTAAGGTCATCGGGAGTTTAAACGGGAGGATGGATCGTGAAACAGTTCCTGATAAAATTACAATTCTACCACCCATGTATATATATCCGACGCGTCTATTTTAAAAATACATTCTCCATCAGTGCATTAAAATTAACGCATATGATAAAAATCTTGTTAACAATAAACGTCCTCTGCGTATCAGCAACATATAATGTTTTTACTCCTAAATTTATACGCACTTGTCTCTCCTGGTCTATATACCTATATGCGGATGAAGCGAGGAGAGCGAAAAAAAGAAGGAAAAAAAAATCTCGCGCCGGTGCCGGCCACTTTTCACTTTCGAATGCCCTCGTCGGGGGGAGTCCAGCCTCCCACGGCGCTGCAACGCCAGCCGGCCGCATCGGCCGACATTTCATCGCGCTAGTCGACATAATACACCCGTGATGTAATTGCCGGAGTGCGAGCAACTCACCGTAAGTTCGTCTGCATACATCAGGTGCAATTTCTGAATATACATATACATATATATATATATTATATATATATATATATATATATATATATATATATAAATCCGGAAATCTTTTTGGTAGACAATAAAGATCATGATCATAAAGAAAGCTGGAGTAATTATAGTAATGAATGTCTTATAGGTAAATAGATAGACGTATATTTATTTATTTATATATATATATATATATATATATATATATATATAAACTACATGATAGAAAAAAATTGGAAAATACGTCATATTAGAACATGATGTCCATAGATGAATAGAATTGAAATTATCGTAAAAACTTTAATGCTTGTTTTTCAGAGAGGTACATTATGAGATCGAATGCCGCGCTATAGTCGGAAAACCAGAGTGCTAATGAAGGATAGCCTGGTTCTTACGGCAAAGCTGTCTCTCTGTCTCTCTCTCCCTCTCTTTCTTTCTCTCTCCCTCTCTATCCCTCCTGCCGAGTTGGTATAAACGCGTATTCATTTCGTCCTTCCACCTGTCCGCTAAAGCACCAATCCGGCGGCCAGCGCACGAAATCAGGTGTATGCATATATAAATTCTTCGATCTACGTACGTGCGTTTCATTTCAATACCTCTTTTTATCACTCCCCCCCCCTCTCTGTCTCTGACTCTCCTCTCACTTTCTTTCTTCCCCGCAGCTCTCGAGAGAAGAGTTGGCGATTATCACCAATAATCCCGCTATTTCATTCCTCAGATACATGATATATACGTCAACAATATGTACACGCGCGCGCGCGCGCCTGTTTGTGTGTCTGTGTGCCCCCCCCCCCCCGTATGCGTGCACGAGTGTTTTCGAACTATATTAAGGGTTAGAGCGCGGCGAGCGTTATTTATGAGACCGTGAACCCCCTCGCCACGTTTTTTTTTTATTCGTATAATGCGTATGTATACAAGTATGCGGTGCGGCGTCGCGCAAGGCACTCTTAAGGAGCGAGCTCATTGCGATCTTGCATTTCGATAAAATTAAAAATTGTCCCGCTCCTCGGCTCGCCGCCCTCCCCCTCCCGTTCTCTCGCTTCGTCGAAATTACAAACGACAAAGAAGAAGCAAAAAAAAACCCGCCCGCGAAGTCTTTCGCCCGGTTATACGTCGTCGAGGAAGGGGACGCGCGAAGGAGGCAGCGGTTGGGTCTGAAGGGGAGAGGGGGGGGGCAGTACTGATTGCGCAATAATCGACTCCGCGGGCAACCGAGGGGGTACATAATACGGGAGAGGCGACGAATCCATAAACGGCGATCATTTTTCTCAGCCGGTCGATGTGCCGGCATAACGACGCGCTCATTTCTTATGCAAACACTCCCCCCCCCCCCAGCTCCAAGTGGTATCCCCCCTCCTGGTCCCTCGTATTGCGAAGTGGCCGGTACCGGGGCAAAAACTTGCCCCTCCATCTCCCATCGGTACTGTACCCGCGAGTGCGTTCTACTCGCTGCCACTCTCCCTTATTACGTCTCGAGCCCGCTCGCCGATCTTGTCCGTTCCGCACCTGTGCGTAAACGACACCTATACAGGCATGGCCTCGTGTTCGTCGTTCGGGTGCGCGTGCGCGAGAGCGCGCGTATTCCGATTTCCCGCAGCGGGGACGCCACCCTCAGGAGGCGACGGCTAATGTAAATAAATTGACGATCGCACCCCCGCGGCCGTGCGGGGGGGGGGGAGATTGATCGACGTCCCGTGGTATACCAGGTGTAAGTGGCGTGGTAAATTTATTGACGCTATACACGAGAGAGATAAGGATCCCGTCGGGGTTCAACGCGATATTCCTCCTCTCTCTTTTTCGTATAATTTACCGCTTTTATATAACAATCTCTTTATTTTAGGCTTAATAAATCCGATGAATATTTTCATCGGTCTTACATAATAATGTAAAATAATAATCTTATTGGTAAAAAAATAATCTTATTATAATAAGTCTGATGGCAATAAATCTGCCCTTGTATATAGCTACCACTGTAGAATCTGTAAGGCAAAATCTATTGTACAATATAAAAATTATAATGAATTTGGTTAATAAATGACAATCTGACTACTCCCTTCAGAAGAATGGTTTTTTCATCTTTAACATCCAACGTTTCAATCCACTTCGTCCCTAAAGAGGTGCCAAATCTATTTGACTATCTTACAATAGTCTGAAAACAGAGGAAAAGTTAATGTAAAATGGATCAAAATTCGTCTTATGCAAAAACTTTATCATAAGAACCAAAGTGCAATCGGTTACATACATTTTATTTAATTTGTCGTTTCCATGTGTCTGAGTAGTCGTCTTTGACTTATGTCGATTTACGAATTATATTGAAAATGCATAAAAAATTAGATTCTTTTAACCTCATCATGATAATAAAGAAAAACATACTCCATGTTATGTAAGGTGAAGTGAAGCCTAAAAAACAGGGATTTGTGTGTGGAAGCGACCTACCTAGCTATGGTAGGAGTAAAAGATAAATTCCTAAAGTTAAAGCCCATGATCAATGTTCTTAGTTGCATTGATAAGTGCTTTGATTAGCGGCAGCTTCTAATATTAGTTACTCTTACAAATGTAAAAAAGTACTCTTACAAATGTAAAAAAGTACTCTTACAAATGTAAAAATACACAAGATCTGTTCAAATCAAACAAAAAGGGCTACAGCTTAGTACAAAAAATTTAATTTATCTGGCTAGGATTTATTACTAGCTGAACAAAATCCATATCACCTAGATACTATTTCTGTGGAGAAATGCCTGAAGTCTCTTCGTATTTTCTCGGCGATTGTTCAGTGCTGGAACTTAAACAGGAGTCTTAACTTAGGAGAAGATATTACAGAGAATTATATTTCTAAACAGCCCTTAAAGTTCAAAGTGGGAAAGTTAAAGTATTGCTCACATCATTCGATAACTCTCAGAAGCTTAAATACAGTATTTTTGAGACATACACGTCTAAAAATAGTTTTTCCCATCTATTGCCAATATAAGTGCAATGACAAAATATGCGAAAAATTCTAGTTAACCCAACGCTATATTCATAATTCGTGTGAAATTTGTAAACAAAAGCCATTATAGTATTGAAAGATAATATTAATCTTTGAGTGAGCCAATGGCAGATGGGTGATGATATGATTTTCTTTCGCAAGCATCCATCGACGACTTATTAACCACGACCATTAACATCTTCGATACGCGATCTGAACCGCGTTCGTAAGCGATGCCTCAACCGTATCCGAATCAACGCCACTATATATACACACACATACATATAAGCGAGGAAGGCCGCCGCGAGCGCTCACACATACGCGTGTAACATCTTCGAGGTGGATCCAAACGGGTTTTTCTCGGCACGACTCGCATTATGTAGACGCGACGCGTTGATGAGATGTTTTATATACTGCCAGGTCATATTTTCCGGATTCCTCCCGTGAGATTCGCATAGTTCAAAAGCGCCCAGGACATACGATTAGTGTTTTTTTCGTTCGTGATATTTCATATGAGCCCTCCCTCTCCCGTGTCCCCATCCCGTGCTAAACATCCAAACACGGGGGGCTTTCGGCGATATTAGCTTACGCGGGTGGTCTCCGAAGGCGCCAACGCGGTAGATCCGTGGAAATTTATGGTCGTGAAAATTCGGTACTTACTCGAAGAAATGTATAGGACTTTTCAATTGCACGTAGTGGCATCTTGAGAAAAATAGCAATAAATGGTTAAGTTATGGATCAGTACTGCTATATTGAAATTGAAAAATCAAATGAATTTTATGAATATAATGTATTGTTGAACAATTATTATTATATTATAATTTTTTTATACATTATGTCCGAATCGTGAAAATAATTTTTAATCATCAAAAACTTGCACTAGATACAAGACTATAATTATTTATAGGTCATTTGTACAATTTGAACATCTTAATGTCTTAATAAGAGCTGCCACTCTGTCGGTCCTTGACAATAATAAAAAAATCATAATATTATTGGAAATTTTTCTCTCGATAAAGCTCTAAAACAGCAATTCTGAGTGTTACCAGTACGGAGTATATTCCTTTAATTGGAATCCTTTTAAAATCTTGCCAAGAGAGCCAACGACCATTAGGTGGTAGATTAAATCCAGATGGAGCGAGATACCGCCAAAATGAGCTCTAATATTATAGGACCTCACGCTGTTCCATGCTATTTTATAAACTTCATTTATTATCTAGACTATTTTATATGGTTTTTATTCTTACTAAGAAATTACAACATTTGTGTGTATTTTAATTAGATTATGTTAAATAAAAATTTATTTATGAAGGTAAAATTTTGATCTGAATAAGTCAAGATTGATTTATTTTTGGCAATGTTTTGGTAACAAGAGTGGTTATCCTTTTTAAGGCATCCTCTATTTAATAAATATTTTATATTTAAATTAACTTGTTATTTCTACATAAACAATTTAGATATAAAAAGTATTTATCATTTACCAATAATACTTGTTACTATAAGATCGTCATTGAAAGCACCTTCTTGATGAAGCACGGTCTTGATATATCTTAATTAAAACAACGTTGTTTTACATGTTTTATTTACATGTTTCTGTAATATAAACATAGAGTCGTTATAAAACATAAACTTTTATTTTCAATACACAATTATTCAGGCATCTAAAAGTAAGGTAAATACCATTGATTTGGTATGAGACCTTACCTCTATATACAATTACAACGAGCGATAGATTGGTATATATAGATAAAAATTTATTTAATTGAAGTCGTGAATTTTGACACCACCTGATATTTGAAGGAACTTCAATATGATAAAGCAAATCGTTATACTAATATCGTAAAGCTACATAAGTTAAAACAGACATGGATCAACGCATCAGCGGCATCTCTCGTCATGTCCCCGCGCATACCTATATATTATATACACGCGACATTCCACATTCAGCGAAAGAATTCGCAGTTCCGGGACAGTGAATTCCACCGCGTAGCAGAAACAAGGGGGCGGGCAATTTTTATATCATGCCCCATCGAGACGTGGCGAGCGCGCGCATAAGCCCGTGGCCACACGCGGACTTATCAAACCTATCAGGCGGAGAAACACAACTTACCGACGCTATCGCGCGAGTGCTGAGAGCACTCTCTCTCTCTCTCTCTCTCTCTCTCTCTCTCTCTCTCTCTCTCTCTCTCTCTCTCTCTCTAGACAACATCACGAAGACTGATCGTTATTATTAACATATCTTACATAAAAAAAAACTTTCTAAATATTTTACTTTCTGTAAAGTACACAAATTAGCCGCATTTAGCAAATTGCGTTTTGATTAAGTTTTGATCAAATTTTAAATGTGTATAAAATACATAAAAATCTTAAATAAAATTACATTTAAAATACATATAATTATTACGGTTAACTTGAAGCTAGACTTCTATCAAGATAGTAATGATAGTAAGTTCTTTAAAAAAATAACAACTGAAATTTCTCTGCTGGTGAATCTGATGTCATTTGGCAAAGTATAATTGTTAAACTATTATATAACGTTGGGAACCTATTCGCCAAACTCTACAATTATTCTTTCTCATCTATCGTTTTTCCTGACCATTAAAAGAGGGCGTGCATCTTTCCTGCAATAAAGTGCAAAACATTTTCATCAGGCCCTGGCTTTCGATTACCTCTCAAACATCTTGGAAGAAATTGTCCATGATCACGTATAGGAGCATCTAGTAAACAGCATCGATTATTCGATCCTATGTAAAAATCTTTCGATAATTTAACTTCATTGAAACGGCCTTGTTAAGATTGTCTCAGAATCTCACATCAGGCCTAGACGAACAGTATGCCAATATACTGCTGTTTGATTTTAGGAAGATTCTGGATACCGCGTGATGCTTACGACTGCTGAACAATGTCCAGATATTAAAGTTTTCTAAATCTATCCTTGTTTAGTTTTATTTATACTTGAACGCTATAGAACAATCTGTACTTTACTCTGATAGTAATGCTTTTTTAGATTCTTTTGAATTCGTAGAAGATTTTTTTATTTGGAACTAATGTGAGAGTGTTCACGAGTCAGTTTTTGGTCTTTTATTTTTCTGCATCTATAAAAATGATATACTTAAAGTCCTGGGTGGCCTAGAAGTTCAACATATTCATACAAATTGTCTAGAAATTTACACACAGGATTCTAAAGGTGATATAATGGAGGCACGAATGTTCTTACGCAATCGTCAAAAGCAGTGTCAGAGTGAGCAACTATTGTCTCTCAAATAGTTAGTATAAAATTAGCACTGAACTTGCTTCTAGTATACTTATGCACATTTTTCTAATGCTATTACTAATCTCGATGCCAGTTTAGTTTTCCATATATCACTGCGAATCCACATAGATTATCTGACCAAATAATGTAATAGAATGCTGAATAATTTTGTATTTTATCACATTTATGACGTTTCGGTATTTATGTTAAATGCTTCATATTTAATTAAATGTAGACTCAAAGTGTTCGAGAACTACGGTATACATTGTGTTAAAAGTTTAAAGTAGGATGACTCTGTCTTCCTCTCTAGAATATCTCCGACTTGACAACACATTGACTCTAAAAGACATTACTTTATGTCCTCTGTAGTATACAACATCATCTCCATGCATCTGATTAACTAAACTATCTTTTTTCTAAAAGCCTCCCGAGTGATTCTGTGAGATGTGAGAGAAACGACCTCCTTCTTCCTTAAATTCGCATCAAAGCACTTGTTTTTTCCACCAAACCAACTTCTTTTCCCAGGAAAAGGTTTATATTACTCGAATCGTCCTATCTACTGAGCTAAGTAAGCTTCTTTCTTAGACTAAATTATAGACTATTAGACTTAGATTATAGATTATTAGACTAAAGACTAAATTATAGACTATTAGACTAAATTATTAGATTATTAGACTAAATTCAGAAGTGAAAATACATCTCCTCAAACTTGATCAAAACGAGCAGATCATATGCTATTTCTATTGATTGATCACGTCTAGAAATTGTTTCGAGTTTTATGTATGGGTTAATTTCAGATATGTGTGGCATTTATTCATGAATTACTGCGAGCTCGTAATTTTTAATTACAGACTGATAGATAGCCAAGCTATCCAATATATCTCTCCCAATTGAAATTATTTTCACTAATGTTTGACGCTTTTACACGATTTTATTGAATAAAATTTAAACAAATATACATATATCGATGTATCGGTCTATCTCTACTAATCTATCAATTCAACGAAACAAAAATGAAAAAGAGTCCAATAAATAGAAAACGGAAATGAAACGCATATATATATATATATATATATATATATATATATATATATATACATAATAATGCTGTCACCGACTATGTATACTTCTAACATGCACGCGAAAACCACGCGCAGCTTATACATTCCTGTTGTCGGCTAGCGAAACCCCATGCCTATCAATCAGCCCGCGCTTACAAATATGGCCTAATGAATGCGAAGAAAACAAAAATGGTTTCTACGCGCGGGGCGGGAGGGGACGTGGAAAAAGCCAGTGCAATTTTAGGGGTCGGTAGTCCAAAATCGTTCCGATTTTTTTTCGGCCTCGGGGATAGCGTGAGAAAGCGGGTCGATCGTCTGCGATTTTTTTTTTGCCCTCGCCTCCCCTCTTCCCCGCCCCTTTGTCGCGCTCGGGAGAGAGCGTCGCCCATAGAGCGCGCGGCAGTCCGTCGGCCAGAAGAAGGACGAAGGGGCACGAGGCGCGTATTTGCCAAGGCGGCCGGCGGCGCGGCGACGCGCGACCGCGGAGGAGTCCCCCGGAGCGGGGCGAAATACGTACCGGCTATTAATTCAGAGCCCTCCGAGAGGACACACCGGGATTATATAGAGAGCCGCGCCGGGAGCGCGGCCGAGAAAGCCGCGGCAAAGAAGCAAAATGACCGACGGGTCAGGCCCTAAATAAAAGGAGGGAACGTTTAAATAAAAGTAAACTCGTGTTGCCGCGGCGGCCCAGAGACAGGGAGAGAGAGAGAGAGAGAGAGAAAGAGCCAGTGAGGAGGGGAGGGGGATTCTACGGCACTGCCTCGCCGTGACTCCTGGTATATCCTTCTCGCTGAGTCGTTCTCTCTCTCTCTCTCTCTCTCTCTCTCTCTTGGTTTCTTCTTATGTCCTTTCTCGCGGTCCTCGCTTTATCTGCGTTTCCCTCTTTCTTGCGCTCGGCCATGTAGAATTTTTCTTTCTGTCTCCCTCTCTTCCCACCTCCCCTCCGCCCCGGCGGAACCTTGTGAGAGCAGAAAAGAGCGAAGAAGAGTGAGAGAGAGAGGAGAGAGAGCGAGAAAGAGAGACTCCGTGAAACTCGCTTCGATCAAGATCGCCGCGCAAGTTCGCGCGCACGCTTAACCCTCCTCCCCCCCCCGTCCTTGTGCTCCTCCCTATAGGTACCTTCTCACCGCGCGGCTCTTGCTCATATGATCGTGTATTCGATTTCACACCGTCTTTTACCGATAATTGAAATTTATATATGAATATGTGAAAGGGGGTGAGACCCGTGTGGGCTTTCGAAAGGGAGAGAGAGAGAGAGAGAGAGAGAGAGAGAGAGAGAGAGAGAGAGAGAGAGAAAGAGAGATAGTGTGCAGCGAGTTGATTTAGGCGGATTCGAAGGTGCTTTCGACGTATCCTCCGTGCACATTGCCCGACGTGAAATGGCTTAATACAATAAAGGCGAGAGTTGAAGGTGGTATCTAAAAAAATTATAGTTTTATCAGGCACAAAGGAATTTTATGTTTAATTAAATAATTAAAAAAATAATAATGCTCATGATCAAACTTCTGCATTTTTTAAAAATTGAAAGTGAAACGTTAATTTTTATACGGAAAGCACATTAATAATTACACATTTTTTCAAACCGATTTTAGTTTGTTGAACGAATCACGGAAAATAGATACAATGTATTTTCTCCCAATCTCTTTTTAAACATTATACTAGACTCTTTAAAATTTTATTATTGTTAGTATTATATATAGTAAAAATAAACTAAAATAATGGTTTGAAACAATTTATATACTTATTCTATTTACCATATTAACAACGACAAACACTGACTCACGAAAACAAAATCACGTTCGAATTATTTATTTACACTTGACAGAGAAACAAGGATAAGGATTATATATATTAAAAATATATATTTGATATCAAACACCTTGCCGAGTATTCTTTTTCTGTTCTAAAAAATATCAAAAATCATCCATGTTCTATAGTTCCAAGTTACAAAAGAAAGATTTAAAAATATACTAATAGATATAAAGCCTATATTCTCATATTAATTTTTCTATCCAATTAATCTTTAAGGCATGTAATAATATATATTAGTGGCTAACAATAGATTGGTCAAATTCTAGATCAACTCGAAAACTTAAGATGTTTTATTTTATGACGGATATAACATTTATACTTTTAGTTATACATTTGAACTCAATATAGGAATAATTTCCGAGTACTTCCGAAAAGAAACAAACAGAAAATATTGCTCGCGTAATATGAAATACACAATCATATATCTTCTGCTTACTTCGTTGTTAACGGTGAATAAACGCGTGATTTTGACGGGCACTCGTAGAGAATTACAAATGATCTATATTTTTAATACAATCGTATATTTTTCAATTTATAATTTGACAATTCTAGTCAGTGGCTCAATAGAAATGAACGGATATTATTGGCGTGTACTCGCATAGGTATGTATGGTAAATGAAGCTTGTAAATATACATATTATAATAGTTTTTTAATAATTATCAATTTGTATGTACTGTAGATTATGGAATTTGTGCTTTAATATAAAAGCCGGCGCGAAATATTATAATAAAAGCTGAAAAATTTGATCCCATCATTCTCTGTGGGAGGCGTTTTCCCCTTTATCGTCCCATTAGCATATGTATGAGCTCATTACATATTAATATACATTACAATCCAACTTCCAGAAAAATGACAACTTAATATATGTATATATACGAGCTGTCCATATCTGTGAATGCTGTTGGTCCATTTAAAATCCCTCGTTCCCCCGTTCATCTCGAATGATAAGTTTATGTATAAACACGCATTCGCGGAGAAGAAAGTGCGCAATTAAAACCTATTAGTCCCTTAAAGAGCCGATATAAATTCGCGCGTACATCTCTCATCTTTCATGGTCCGCTGGGCTCGGTTACGCGCAATGCAGCGGGCCCCGCGCCGCATATTATCAATCACAACTTTAAAATCTATTTATCATGCTGCCCTGATCGTGCAAAGTTCCTTCTCCCCCTCCGCACCCCAACCCCGTTCTCGGGCCAACACTATATCTTTTCGCGGAGTGGAGGGCAGACCGATCGCGCGCGCGCGCGCGCGCATCGGTCAATTAATTGAATATTATTATTATTATTATTATTATTATTATTGCATTGCGCGTGCGTGTGCGTGCATGCGTGTGTGTTTTGGAGGATCAAGCTTTCTTCGCTTCACTTACCACTAAATCGTTACCATACAGAGCGGTCGTACTGTTTATATATATATATATAACAAGATAATCGACCCTCAGTCCCCTCCGTCGGACAGAGTACAACTATGGCGAATGGTAAACGTTAACGTATATATCTGGAAGGCAAGCGTATAGGAGAGTATATGGAGATCAGAGTGCAGGACGGGGCCGAGGCGAGCGGGTTTAATAAAAAAACGCTACTATACACTCAGGCACACGCACACTATTATATATATATATATAAGGAATGGAACAGGCGACGGAGGAAAAGATCGAGCGAGAACAAATAAAAGAAAGTATTCTTATAAGGAGGAAGATAAAAAAATGGCGTGGAGAGCGTCAGACAGACTGAGTCGACGAGGAGAGGATATATGTATATATATATATATATATATATATATATATATATATATATATATGAATAAGAGCCCAGGGGAGGGCGAGAGGGGATGGAAGGAACGCAGGGAGCTGGCGTATAGTGCCAGGGAAAAAGGATGAAAAAGGCCGGTCACGGGGGGTAGCATACATATACGTATTAAATGGGCAAGACAAAGCCTCGTGAGTGTGGAATAAAAAAAGGAGTTTTCGAGCACTAGATATAAATTTTCGTATGTGTGCGTGTGTATGTATTATATATTGTGTCTGGCAGAAGGCACAGACGCGCCTGATGCTACTGAGGCGCAGAGAATAATTTCCATTTGTATTATATAAGCTGTAGTAATAACGAAATAGGGCGAAATTATAGATTTCGGGGTATTTTAGAAGATATATGGTAAATACAGAAACATTTTATTAAAACAAAAAAATTTTACTACATTTATATTCGACTTTACGCAGCAAATTTCCAATAGAAACTCGTGCATTTCATCCCATTTTTTCTCTTAATTGCATTCTGCTTAATATGGATAAACTTAGTAGATATCTGGTACCTTTTTGAAATCGCTTTACTTCGACGTGGAAACTTATACTTTCAAAAAACTTGTTTATTCGGATTTTCTCGAGAGGCTGCACACTCATTCTGGATCAGAAGTTCATATATATCTATGATTCGTATAGGAAATAAAAGTGTAGGAAAGTCATTACTCGACATCTTTCAAAGTTATGAAAAAAATTGAGAAAAAATCGTGGAGGAAATTTTATCTTCTATGATTTTATCAAACACAAAGATAAGTGTGAAAATAATATACTTTGAACTTCTTGTTTAGCAAGAAGAATGCAATGTTAACTCAAATTGCGAATAATTTTATGACACTATACAACATTTACAATAAATACCAAAATAACAAGATTCAGTTATATTAACGCTATAGTAGAAAATAAATTTTACCATTCGCTCTTCATTTAAATATAGCCCGCATTCTTTTCATGATGCTCAATTTACTTGCAGCCTTAAATTGACTTCACGTAAAATAGAAATTAAAATATCAAAGTTTCTAAGCAATATTTGAATGAATATGTCAAATTGACCTTTTGATTCCCATCATTTAGGGATCGTGATCCAAAAAAACAAGCATATAATAAAACATCATAAAGAATGAAAGATTTTCTTTTAATGCACTTGACATCAGACTCGACTCTTTAAAATTATGGGAATTACTCCACAGTTTAGAACACTGAAATTTTCACTTGGAAACCGTGGAATATTCACTGGTATACCAGTAAAAATTGAATTGAATCTATAAATGTAGTTTTTAGAAACTCTTATTATGAAGCGAATTTGATAAAATTTTTAACCTAATTCCTAACATTATTAAAAGTTTGTTAAGAAAAAAAATCATGAGTGGGTTAGTTAGTATTGGAAATAGTAGCATTTTTTGTATTGTAAACAACTTAGTATCAAAAATAGAAAGTTTTTGTGGAATTCTTCATACATACATACATACATACATATATATATATATATAATCTTATATTCTGAGCATGAAAAAATGTTTAGAAATAACAAACAGAGACACTTTTAGAAATTGGAATACTCAGGATTGGTTATCATATGAAACAAATTTTTGTTAATAATATTTGTTAATAATATTAAAACAATTCACTGCGCGAATTAGATCCGCGACTTGAAAGGGTGGTTACCAAGCTTAAAATAAATGTATGGTAAATTGCAGCGATTTTTTTTTTTAAATACATAACTAATTCGTCATTATATACTATTTATGGTCAAAAATCGTAAATTTACGCCGAAATTAATATCTAATATAAACTGCCTATTAAATTTTAGGGTGAAATGTAGTGACAAAAGATTTTCATACTAATAATTTATGACAAATTGTGCTGTAATGGTATTATATCTCCAGTCTAGTAGTGCTGGACTTTCTTAAAATGCGTTTTATATTATTAGGAAATTAAGATGTGTCTCAGCTGATCTTACGGAAAAATTGTACAAGAAAAAGTCACATTCGCGTACACGGTTTTTCTTCAGCCACAGTTTCGCGGGTTTTATTATTTAAAAAGATCCCAAATTTAGATGCCATCCGATGAAATGTTATTCTGGTAATTTTCTGTCCGATAAGAGGACGACTACAAAATTTCATTAATCAACAGCTCTATTTTACCAACAACAACCGTAAAAAACATTCAATTATAAAAGACTTATTATTCTTTCAGTTCTTACGAGCGTAAATACGTGCCTAGTTTTTCTTTATTAAGAATGGACTCATATAGAAATGCGTCTTCATTCAAAATTGAATGTGGTATTTTCTGATTTATCCACCGTAGTATATATAAGTAATGTAAATTTGAACATGGACATAAAAAAATTAAGAAAATTGAATACTATTTTAAAAGTAGGGGAATATATATATATATATATATATATATATATATATATATATATATGTATGCATTAAAATGTTTCGACATAGTTTCAAGTCATAAACTTTGAAACATTAGACAATGAAGGGACTGACAAAGGTAGTATACACGTCAGGAGACAATGCTCCGTCTTTAGTTTTAATTGCCAGAAGCCAATAAATTTTTACTTTTAATTAATGTTATTATATGATATATTAAAGATATTGACCCGCTCGATGTAATTAAGATCGGTCATGTTCGAAAATTTAATTATCTCTCTTTAATTAACGACCCCCTCATTGTCCCCACGACTGTCCGAAGATATATCTATATTGTATACATAATTGAATTCGCGAGGGCAATCAATTTTATTATAGTACACTATAATAAACTTTCACTTTTAACGATTATTCATATATTCGCGCGTTCGCAACTAATGCATAGATCGTTAAAACTCAGAGCCAAACAAATCACATATAAAATGAAGGATGTACAGTCATTGAAAAATTCAGTGATCTACTAACCTATACCTACAAATTACGTGCATCGTAGACATATCGATCTATCGTTATAGCTATATATATAGATGAAATATCTTACTTTGTCCGACATGAGCGGAGCAAAAATTTATAAAGCTGACAGTTATTTCATTATATATCCGATAAAAAGCATCGACGACATATAAAGCGCGACCTCGCAATTAAGACTCATGGGCTATATATATATATATATATTCCGTACTTAACAGTGTCACGCACGAGCGCCTTTTCCGACGGATCGCAACGACGACGCGCGTCCTCGGCGCGCACGGGGAAACTTCCTGAAAGACGCGCGGCTTCTCTGACGTCTATATAATATTTCCGCGCGCGGATGAGCACCGAAGGTCGTCTCCCGCGCGTATCATAATAATACCACGGAATTCGCGCGAGCAAGTGGAGCGGCCTCCTTTGACGCGAGAATATAATTCGGGGCACCGCAAATCCAGAAACCAACTTTCGGATGATATGCGGCCTTTGGGACGCTGAATAGAGAAAGGTATTGAAAAAAAAAACTTAAAATATAGTCTAGTTATTTTTAAACGTAAGTGCGAATTTTTTTAAGAATGAACATTTTTCAAAATTTTCAATTTTTATAAGGATTGGAAAACGAAACAGAATTCATAAAATATTCTTTTGTTTTATAAAAGATCTACGATTGACTCGTCATGTTCACGGCCACGCAGCGATTTACAACTTCCAATCTGCTTCGCAAAAGTAATGTACATATTAATCATATTTTCATTAAAAATTAATTTTACTTATAAATGCGTCAGAAATGAGATTTGTAAAAATTAGTTCAGAAAATTCGGGGAATTGGATAAAAATTTATATGTTTATGATGTCTGATTTTCTTGAACATGACTACATATTTAATGCAGCAAAAAGTGAATTAGTACAAGATTCTTTCTGAATTTCACTATATTAGAATATAAATATATTAAATTATCCATTTGTCTACAAATTTAGTATTAAAGCATCGTAGAACAAATTGTATATAAATATCCATTATAAATTGATGTGTATATTTATATAATATGAACAGTAACTTATTTTAAGTTTTCTTTAAGTTTTATATTTACAGTTTAAAATTTATAATGTACTCATTAACTCCTAATGTTAAAATTATTTTCCGAACAATTTAAGAATGATTTTACAGGTCCAAGTGCTCAATAAGGCAATAGTCATCATATTTTGGCATTCGTATTATTTCTCAGTATGTTGACATCCTATTTTAAAACTTCAATTTCTAAAGAATATAATTATAATTTTGAAAATGCCTTTTCTTCAATTGTAATCCGTTTAGAATGATTTTTTATCACATCGACTGTCTTGTACATTTGCAAAGACATTCAAAAAAAAATATAAATTATAAATCTTGGCTCGCGTGAATTCGGAATTTTTCGACATTAAAATTTTTTGGGTAGGATACACGGAGTTGTTTTTATGGATTGTATTTTATGGATGTGGAATTTTTACGTTTACGACTCGTGGTGTGGAGCTGGTGGTGGTGTCGTTGGAGTGTTTTTTCTTTCTTGCAAACGAAGAAAACTTCCGACGTGCAACATGTTCAAGGGATTGGAATAAGTTAGCAATACAAAAACACTCGGGAACTTTTCAGATATCGCCGGTCATTTTTTTTAAAAATTCGTTCTCCTCTATGTTATTGTTATTCTTGTAGCTAGCTACTGGGCAATTGTAGATCTCCCCCCCCCCTGAAGCGATCCGATCGTCGCCCGTTCCGTATCACCCGATTATCGCGAGTTGCAGAATTCGGGGCCCGGTGTGCCGCAGCCTGCGCCTATACATAATATAATAATGGAGACTTTCTTGGCTGGCGCGGCCCGATGTTGCTGATGTATTGGCCGCGTCGCGCGAACGAGCGGCCGCGCGGCCCGGGGGGAAAGAGAGATGGAGGTGGAGGGGGAGAAGCGAAGGCGGCCCGATAGAGTCGATAATTTAAGAGGATTTACGGCGCAATCCACGTCAATTACCAAAGTCGCGGCCTGCGCGCGCTTTTATTTCTTTCCTTGTACCCACTTCCCCCGTGCGCGCGCTATCTCTCTCTCTCTCTCTCTCTCTCTCTCTCTCTCTCTCCCTCTCTGCCCCGCTCTCATGCACCTTGATATGCGAAGTCCCAGTCCATACTGGTACCCTCACGTGCACGGGGCCCTCCTTACCCGCGATGCTTTCACCGCTAGCCGCATTGGTGCTTCCCTTTTTTTCCTCTCTCTCACTCTCCCTCTCTCTCTCACTCTCCCTCTCTCTCTCTCTCTCTCTCTCTCTCTCTCTCTCTCTCTCTCTCCCTCGCCCACCCTCCCTACCAATATCCTCAGCGGGGCTGCTCCGCGCGGATAGCTGCTGATGATGTCGCGCAGCAGACGGTGTAACGCGCGATAATGAGCGCACGCGGGGACCGCATACTTATTATGTGCGCCGCGTGAAAACGATATATATATATATATATATATATATATATATATATATATATATATATATATATATATTAGTAATATCAAGTCCGCTGGCGTGCGCTGTTGTTACTAGTCGCGTTGTCCGTCGGCTGATTTCGATCCCAAGCCGAGATGACGAATGTGTCTTTGTCGACGCGTGACGCGTAAAAGCCTCGCTCTATAGCTCGATGGGATTTAGAGTATACACGCACACGCGCGCGCGCACACACACACACACACACCTTGTTTACTCTGACGCACATTGTAGTTGGAAAAATTGACGCTGGAACAACGAACAGTTTCGTTTGCGCTACCTTAACGGAGTTCGCGACGGACCGAGTGATTTATTCGCGGAATTGATTGTTTTTTCCTCGATTCTTTTTTGCTCAGTTATAATTACGCGCTCGACAGCCAGTTCGAGCGTGCGCGCGCATATGTGCGAAAGAAAATTTTTTATACACACGCCTATATGTGCGTATAGGTGCGCGGTTCAGGTGCGATGGCGCGCGCATGGATTTATTGATATTTCTTTATTAAAAGAAATTGTTATGATTTGAGAAACAATAACAAAACAAAAACAACAAAGTTTGTAATTAAAAAAAAAATCTTTATCACGATCCCAATCATATTTATCGAAATTCGAATTCGATATACCGGTTTGCTCATACAATAATTTTCTTTTACAAAGATTCTGAATTTCCTACTACTTTCACGTCCGCGTAAAATTTGAAACTTGAAATATAATGTTGTTTTATATAGAGCAGGTTTCTATATTAAATAATATTGTGGCTAGTGCCAGAAAAGACACAAGATTGAATGCAAGAGCGTTAAAAGTGAATCTAGAAAAAAAAAATGAAAGTACAAACTTTTAAACATTTTCAAGATATATAATGCAGATATACATTAATTGTTTTATGTATAATGTAATATCTAAAACATATACAAATATGTTTTAGATATTATATATAGAACTTATCTTTTCGCCAATAAGTAGACAATATTACCTATAATTTTAAGATCTTAAGACTAGTTGACATCCTATCAATAGTTGACATTGATTTGAAGCTATAGATAAGTTCAAATTTGAAAATTTTATTTCTAAATAAATTTTTTACAGTATGAACAGAATGGTTTCAATTTTACCGTTAAGAAGAATGTGTATAAATAAAATACTGTTTTGTAAATTAATTCCTTATCAATTTTCAGACATTTTTATATGTATTTTTTTCTATCAGTTTAAAAACCATTAATCAACAATCTCCTTAGTTTGACTTGAACCATTGGTTTCATTGGAATTCCACTGTCAGTGACTTTATATTTTCTACGTAGTTTCTATTATAGCTTCAAATTATGTCGATTTCAATAGGCTCGACTCCTATCAAATTCTAGGCGATCGTGTCTACTTATTATAGGAAAGATAATTTTTATATCGAATATTTATATATATATATATATATATATATATATATATATATTTTGTTTGTTTTGTAATTTCAGGCTGGTATCTTGCCTTAAATTTATTACGAGAACAACCAAACAATGAGAAATCGTAAAATTAGGTAAATTACATAATAACGAACTGCACCTTCCCATTTGCAATCGAAACATACTATATATATATATATATATATATATATATATATATATATATATGTGTGCTGTACAATATATATACATGTACTGTTATTATGTATGCAACGATTTGTTTCCCTTCTTTTTCTAAAAGGATCATTGACATTCGCCTCTATGTTTATTAATCGCGGCACAATGCGGTCCAACCGCGGGCGCGCGCAACGAGGGAAGGAAGAAAGAAAAAAGAGGTAAAAGAAAAAAAAGGCAACGAGAGCCTTCCTATACAACACATCCATTGTTCGGCCCGCGCTCGCGCGCGCTCGGTCCCAAACCGGTAAAGGAGTAAGGTATGTAGATATATATATATATATACATATATATATATATATATATATATATATATATATACACTTATATACACATACATATATATAGTTGGAGAGCTGAAAAGATCATCGTATTATACACCAGAGTGTGCCGTATAATCCTGTTAGTCTACACCTGCTCTGGGGGCGCGAGCTTATACGGAGGATTATGATTTATCGGCCCGTGACGTATAAATATACTAATCCGATTAAGTTCTTTAGATCTCTATTATGTCCTGCAAATTGCAGGACACCATCGCCTATCCACGTCCGTTCTTCCTTCTTTCTCTCTTTCTTTTCGTTTTATTTTTCTCTTTTTTTCTTCATTCATCTTTTTTCTTTTCTCCTTTCGGTGCGATTATACAGTCCGCGTATAGACATAGAGCATTTATATATATATATATATATATATATATATATATATATATATATATATATATATATATATATAGAATTGTGAGCATTCAACTTGACTTGACAAATCGGGTGTAAGCGCTTTATTGAATAAATACGATTAAACGTACGTATACAAACATCTTTAAATTTCTTTTACAAATAAGAGTTAATTAACGCCTCGATTTACACGTCTCGATGCGCAAATATTTGAATAATTCAAGCTTGTAGCTATTAAACAGAGAATGTTTATTACGCGTAATTTGCAGAATGATGTAGTAATTGTTGTAATAAGGAATCGTTACGCTTGTTTTGTATTTTCAACATCCCATTAGTTCGTTCTTCATCGTGTGATCCTTTATTCCATTGCTTGCTCTTGCTATCAATTATGGTGATATTGTTCACGCACGCTTTCGGAATATAATTGTATATTATGAACAATCTGTTTAATCAAAAATCAGTAATTTTTGCGAAGACATTATATTGTATATCTGGATTCAATTTGCAATGTCGAATTAATTCTGTGATAATAGAATTAATTGGGCTTTATAATTTCAAGAAAGAAAAGTTATAATATTTATGGCCAAATATCTTGAATGAATCTAAAACAGTATTGTATCAGTGACACTGAAGGTTTTCAGAAATTTCATTAACATGCTTTAGTAAATTAGACAGCAACAAATGCTCGACTCGGTTGGCAAAGCACTACTTTGAAATATTTTGATATTTTAGTGTCAATGTATATTTCATTACGAACCCCGAGCTGCTGCTAATCGGAGTGAATTTTTTTATTACAATAAGCATTGATGTAATTATATAATTAGAAAAAGTTTTTAAATCGTTATGTAAAGCACAAAATATATTTCGATGATACTTTTTTCTTCTTGTTTAGAGATAGTCCTTTTGGCATGCTGCCTCTGTCAACTCATAACGGAGAAAACTATTCAACTCCAGTGAAAATGCCTTTATCGATGAACATTATAGTGCCGAAACATCAGTTTAACAGTAGATAATACACACGAGTAAGCAATCGGTCGTTGAATTTATAAATAGATGCGAAAGTGAATAGTAGAACTACATTAAAATATAAGACATCGTATAATTTGGCAATTCTCGGCTCAATACAGTATAAAGCCGTTTAAAAACCATGTATTGTCTAAAATAAAATCTGTGAAATTTTCACCGTTTTTGTTAGTAATTTCGATTTCTTCTCTGAAACCGATATTTTCCACATTGGAGTAGTAGCTACCTGAATATCATTATCGCATTATCCGTATCTCTCGGATAATACGTAGAATCCATAAATTAAAATCAATCAAAATTATTCGACTGCTAAAAGACGGTTAAAATTTTTTTACTACAATATCAGCTAATATCTCACTGTACACTGCGTTTAAGTCGAAATCACACATGGTAAACAGGTGGAATATTCAGTGTTTTTACTAATGATGCATTTATTGTCTCGCAATAGTGGGATTTTTTCACTGATTGAAAATCAGACAAAAGCCCAAGAAAATATTCAGGTTAACAATGACGTATCAATCGATGCAAATCGTCTGCAATGAGATTAATGTATAACGAACATTGTCTACACGTCGTATATAATCCGAAATGCTGGAATTGCGAGGAGTGTGCAAAAATGCCAAACGCGACGAATTACGAATAATTATATACCAATTCATAGTTTTAACATGGCGTAAGGAGTAATAAAATATTAAATACCGCTGAAGTAACAATGACAACTGTTTTGAACGGCAATTTTCAACTAAGATACTATCAACGTCTAATGTTTCAAAATCATTAATCGAATTCAAGGAGTATTTCAGGATTCTCAGCGGCTCGTTGGCTTTGGCACTGCACATCGAACAATCCCCGAAATTTTCCCGGGCCACAAGCGCATAAGCTTCAGCCTGCTCTTTGATTTATTCCGAGGGTAGGCGTATAAATATATATATATATATATATATATATATATATATATATATATATATATATATAAATATATATGTGCGGCAGCAATTACCGATTACAATCGCGCATAAGTAGATATACATATAGAAATAAATTATGATACGGAGGCGGAGTGCGGACTCACCCTGTCGTACTGGTGGCTCGGCGCCGCGGCGGAGAAGGGCTGGAAGGGCGCGGGCCTCGCCGGGCTGTGGTGGGCCGCGTGCGGATTGCCCGCGTGGGCGACGCTCGGGTGCGGGCCCGCGTGCGGGTGGGGCGGCGGCGGCGGCGGCGGCGGCGCCTCTGATACAGATACGGATAGTACTGATACATAACCTCGGAGCAGCTCATCACCCCGCCCCTCGGCCTCGGCGGCGGCGCCCCCGGGACGGGCGGCTCTGGGGGCCGGCGGTGGACGGCCCGGGCGGCCTGCGAGGGACCGCTGGTGCGCGGGGCCGCCTCGTCGGGCGAGCCGTCAGTCTACTCTACGTATCTATGTATATACCTGTATGTATATACAGACACGGCGATACGCCCGCGCGCGTCGTATATATGCTCCCGCGGCGGTCGGGCCGGCTTAGCGCAGCACGACGGCCCGGTGGGGCCTGGTCGTCGTCGATGGGTCTGCCGAGGTCATCGGGGCCGCGGGCGTCGATCGGCGGCGGCGAGCGCCGCTGTACGCCCGGCCGATCGATCGGCCGGCGCGCTCGGGAGGGCAGCGCCACTGACCTCGCGGAGGCACGAATTTTCTAACCGTCCTGGAGTCCGCGCCACGCGCAAGCACGAGCAGCCTCCGCCGGACGCGTGTGAAAATTTATCTACAACCACAGATGCGTATCCGCACAAGCACTTGCACTGATTTCCTCGTCCTTACGCGCGCAGGTCGCGCGTGTGTATTGACTTACTTATTTATACGCGTACAAGCGTGGGCTGCGCAGTCCTTTCGCGGCCAAAGTTCACGAGCCACCCGACGCGGATCGAAATCGTCAATCGGATCCGCACCTCCAGACTCGCCAGCCTGGCTCATACGAATACACCGCTAGGCGAGCGCGCACTATACGGATTTACCATTCGCGTACGTGGGCGCGAGGGTGCGTATGTAATCCACGTTGCGCCGGGGTGTAAATATTGTCGCCGCGACAGAGCGATCCTGCGGTGGCGGCGACGAAACGCGCGCGCGCGTGCGTGTGCCTCCGTTGGACGCGAACACAGACTGGCGAGCCGAGCGCCCGCGGAGCCTCGGAAGCGAGCGGCGTATATACACGCGCGCGCCGGTCAGGCTGCGAGGGTATCTCGAGCGTGTGCCCCGTCTCCCGTCTTTTTCCGTATGTGTGTGCATATATATATAATATATACATATATATATATATATATATATATATATACACCTACCTATACAGCTCGTATACAACACGCATACAGCCGCTGACTAGTTCACCCGCTCTCCTTGCCGTAGGCCGAAGTCACTGGCTTCGAGAGCGATACGAATAGGTGTACATGTGTGTGTGTATATATATATATATATATATATATATATATATGCCGGAACAGCGAGCGGGAGAGAAAGAGAGGCGGAAGATATCCCGCGCGCGGGGAGCGAAAGGAGACCAGAGACACGAGTTATTCGAATTCTCCGAGCGAGCGAGAGAGATAGAGCGAGCGGGAGGAGGGAGAGAGAAGGAGAAGGAGAGAAAGGAGGGTGAGCGACCGAGAGAAGGGGAAAGGAGCGAAAAATACAGAGGGAGAGAACCAACAACCCCGGGGAGCGCACGATCGCACGGGACGGGGGACTCCGCCTCCTGGCAGTGCCAAGCTATCGACCAATCGGCAGGCAGGGACACGACGTCCAATGAGGCGTCGGTGCCACTCCTACACCACCGGGAGCGGGAGACCGAGAAAGAGAGAATGAGGGAGAGAGAAAGAGAGAGAATGAGAAGGAGGGAACACGAGTGCGAAAGAGCGCAAGCGTTCGTATTGATCCCACAATGAACTCTCACCAATCCCCCTTCCCTCTCACCAAATCTTTCTCTTTCTCTCTATCTATCTATCTTTATCTGTTCCTTTCGCCCTACTCGCTCTCGTTCGCTTTTTCGATCCTTTTTCCGCAAAGCTCGTCGCTGTTATATGCCTGAAGTTGCCGTTGCATCCGTGTATATATATATATATATATATATATATATATATATATATATATATATATATATATATATGGCGAACGAGTCGCTCGCACCACCACCAAAGACCGTATATTAAGAAATTCGCGTACGTCGCTACATCATAGTTTGCAAGTTGGATAATCCCAGCGATGCACCAACTGAGTTTTGTTGCACGACCTATATATATATATATATATATATATATATATATATATATATTTATAAGTATATATGCAAGTATAAACATCTTCGTAATACCATTTCACCTACGCAAATAAGAAGGAGGCAGAGGAAGAGACGGCGAGGAAGGGGGTGAGAGTGCGGAGGAGTAGAGAAGAGGAAAGGGGCACGCCTCCATCGGGGCGCATAATGAGTCTTAATTAACCAGACGCGCCGCGCGGCTGTGTTTCGGGGAAGCTTAATTTTCTAGCGAGAGAGAGCCCGCCGCCGCACCAACCTAGTACAGCATCTACTGAAAGCCGCACGAACTTCGACTTTTCCCTCGCCGCCGCGTCCGATGTATATCTACTCTCTTCCGTTCGTTTTTTTTGTCGCTATCTCGCTCTCTCTCTCTCTCTCTCTCTCTCTCTCTCTCTCTCTCTCTCTCTCTCCCGCACCTCCCGGATTCCTCGAGTTTTTCTCGACGAGAGCTCGCGCGGTAGAAAATCGCGGACGTGCGGATCAGGAAGGAGTATTCCGGAGGGGCCCGGGAGAGGGAGCGAGAAGGTTGTGGAAGAGGTGGGAGGGGGGCTCGGAAGGAAGGGAGAGGGGGGGGTGGGGAGAGGCGATACGCCGCGAGAAAAGAGTCGCGGAGGGATTGCTTTTAGCGCGGTACGCGCGCCGCTGTGGGAGCGAAGCGCAAATGAGAGAGGAGAGGGCCTAAAGCGGGCCGATGCGCGCTGAATAAGTAACGAGCAGGAGCAGCGGGCTATGCGCGGCGAGCGCGAGGCGGCTCGTTGCGACTGATTTCGCGCCGAAAGCGTCTTACTTTGCCGCGCTTATACACTTTTATATATATATATATATATATATATATATATATATATATATATATATATATATAAACCTATATATACCCTGACAGCGAGCGCACGGCCGCCGCCGGGCCCTGCGACGATGTGTTTCTTTTTTTTTTCCTCGCCCTTTTTCCCTCCGCGAGCGCGCGCGGGCTCGCTTGCGCACGAAGAAGGATCGAGTTATTTCGCTCGGGCGTACGTATACTTATACTCGTTAAAATATTTCGTCTGGGATTTCGATGCGATAGATGCGTGTAAAGAAGTACACATAAGCATACGTATAGGCGTGTAATATATCATGCATGTATACGCTTACTTATAATTTTGTATATAACTTTATTAAATTTATATACATGTGTGCGCCCGTGCCTGTGTGCGTTTGTAATAATCCAACACGAATATTATGAGCTGGAAAAGTGGGCACGGCTGCCGCGTTATTGCATGAAAGAAACTGATATTGAATTTTGTAATGTCAGCGTGAAAAATTCCAGGCTTAAATTGTAAGAGGCAAGTGAAATTGCATTGCGTTAAAAAATGACGATGTATCTGTACGAATAATTAAAAGGAAGAACATTCTTTTGTAGATAAATAATAGTGATTTTCCAATTTACAGCTCCTTTAAAGAGTTACCCTGAGAACAACGTCAATTACAATAACGTATATCTACTTCCGTACAGTGTAAACTCTATATCTGTATCTAATTTTAACAAATGATTATAGTGTCAAAATGAAAAATGCAATAAATCGAATGCAAAACTTAAGCGAATAGAAATAAAAATTAAGAAATAAACAAATACGAATAATTTACATGGTAGTATTTGAAGGTAACAAAAAGCTTTGCTGATAATGGAATTGCTAAATGTATGGCAAATATTACAAAATAATGTTATTTTACATAACCTATGTTCGCAGTTACATGTATTAACTATAGTAGATCTCACCACTGCTGTAGAAATTGGTCATTTTGTCATATGCGTGAATTTACATCCGAGTAAGGCTTGGGGTGTTACGTTTCGTAAGGTCAATAATTAATTTGCGCACGAAAGTTTTGAACGTTATTTTACATTGTACAAGAGCTGATTGAAATCATGACCAAGCTACGATTGCCAGATGGGCAATGATGTCAATTCATTTTAAATATTTTAAAATTATGTCTTACAACCCTCGTAAATAATGTATATGCTTTTTAAATGGGTCTACAAGTTTTCATCAAATGTACAAACATACGAAAACACAGTAGTTTTTATTAGAATATGAATTTGAATATAATTAGAACATATAATGCTAAACTAAATGTCCTGCATCTCGCGGTAACGAGATAATTTGCAACAATAATATATATATATATATATATATATATATATATATATATATATACTTATTTATCTATAGTCAAATTTTGATTTAAATCCACTCGGTAGATCTGTAATGATGGGACATTCAAGAATAAGTCGATACAGATTTATATTATTCTATAAATAAATGTCACATTCAATTGGATGAGTTGTGGATTATTCACGTAACACGTACATTGAAAATCCTTTTATTTAAATAATAACAGCGGAAAATTGACTTTTGTCAGAGTTGAATAACAAAATATTGTTAAAACAATTAATCAAAAACTATCCGGTAAATAATTTATTATAGATTATATATATATATATATATATATATATATATATATATATATATATATATATATATTTCGATACACAGACAGAAAAAGGTATATGTGTCTTTAAAGATAGAAGAAAAATACGAAAGACAAGAGCTAATTAAAGACTGAACTAAAGAAGCGGAATGAAAAAGAAGAGAAAATAGCGACAGAAGTGGCGTCGGAGAAAAGAGGCAGGAAAAGCTTGATACAAAAGTTTCGACGAAAAAAAGACTAAAGGAATTTAGGGTAAAATGTGTTTCCTCATTTACTCTTTAAATAATCGATTCGGACCCGAAGTGCGAAATCGTATAATATTATTAGATCGCGGCTTGGATCCCAAATCTCACCACGGTATTTCTCGTTTAATCTAATAATAAATGAATTATCCACTTTGTTGGAAATTTGTTAAAACGATTATGGAACGATAACGTATATCGTTCTTTGCGTTAATTTTCTCTGGACATTTAATGATTGATACTTGTTTTGTATAGAAGGAAAAAGATGCATACACACACACGCACTTCTAATAAAATTCTACAAACAGTTTACAGGGGAAATAATAATGAAGAATGAATACAATTAAAATAATAAACAAGTGGATATTTTTTACGCAAAGCGTTAAGTATAAATATTCTTACTATGTTTAAGTGAAACTAAAATGTTGTTATCTTTTCTGTTGAATTCCGGAATTTACTAAACACAATTTTTCATTAGTTTGATGCTACGTGTATGTGTATGTGTGTATATATATATATATATATATATATATATATATATATATATATATGTATAAATATATGTAACTTATAAATATTGCTTTGAAAATATGACATACTTAATTGGTATTCGAAGATATAAGATATGATGAACCTTCGAGGAGAGGTCAAATTTTGACAACGAACCTTCGATCGTTTAATTTAATTTTTTTAATTGTTCGTATTATGCGCAGTATGTGATTCATATAGGTATATTTAATGCACTGAAGCATGAGCGCGTAATTATATATCAGTTTCTTTTTAAATACAGCCTTTGCAATTTTTCTCTTCATTAAAACGTACAGAAAACACGTAGAAAAGATATATGTATATATATATATATATATATATATATATATATATATATATATCTAGAGGAAGTGGGGGAGAGAGAGGTGTGAGAGATGGACGGATAGGAACAGAGAAACCTGTATGGTATAAAATCAGCATGTGAGTCGGAGCTCCATTTTGTTTTCCTTTTGTTTGTTTCACTTTGTTCGAAATCGAAATTTATATCTTAAATAATTTAATGTTTTTCTGAAGATTCATTTAAGAATATTATATGTATATTCAATGTCTTGTTATACGTATAAAAATTATTTTTTAATAAGAAACATTTTCATAATTTTCATTCTTTCTTTTAAATTACAGTTCGATTAGTCATCATGCTTAATAAATACAAGATTTATTAAGTGTTCCATAAAATCCTAAAGAATTTTTTGCTATTTTTGAAGGTACTTTTTAAGATATTTAAGGTATATTTAAGAGATGTAAGGTATTTTTTTTAATCTTAAAACTTTAAGCGGTTTTTGTTATCTTTTATTCTTGTTTTTAATATTAAATACATCGCTAAATTTTTCACTAATAGACTCGAAATTGTAGAACAAAGAATCCGTACTATATAGAAAATTTCAAAACACGCACGCACATAAACTATATGACGCGCTACGTATAAAGGTCACGCTCACTCAGCAATGTACAAACATACGAAAACACAGTAGTTTTTCGAGACGATGGAGCTCGATTCTCGAATCTATGTCCCGACGCTCGCGCGAGGCTCGCGTCAATATCCCGCTTTCTGTATTTCTTATTCGTAAGTGCACACTACGCGAGTCAAACACATAGAATTCGGCAAAACGTAAGAATCGTTGTTCGCAACAAACTCTGTTTCTGGTGCGCGTCGGGATGGGATTATATTTACCGCATTGAAGGCAGTATTATTGTTTCAGCATTAGAGCTCGAACGTATTCGTTTATGCATTGAAAAACGTATAGTAAACGATAAAACAAGATAATTTAAAGTTGATTATTTTCATTCCTTTGTTGATAGAATAATTATATTTCTGACGTGATAGAGGAAAGTATTCGTATTACGATTGAACGATATGAAAACTTTTCGGAGATATCAAATTGTAAGTGTGAAGAATTTTAAGTTTGTTTTTTTTTTTAAATTTGAAGTTTGAAGCATTAATTACCGTTAAACTGCATTAACATAGTATAAAATGAGTGTCCGACCAAACAGCTTTGAAGCGTCGAGCGAGAAAGCTGACGTTTAGATACATCAGACACAGTGGCGGAATACGAGTCCTGAAAACCAAGGGAAAGCCAACTGTAAGATTTGTTTACACTCTGCAGCTCCTCTCGCGAGTCTCGGAATCTTATCACAGGAATACTCTCGATCTCTGTGTTTTAGCCTCTCGACCGCTCGTATCTCGGTAAGTCTTAGGCGTTTTACAACGGCGAAAATATTCACGTTTTCATCCAAATAATTGTATTTTTTCTTTTATGTTGACAATGAAAAAGAAATTTTTAATTTCATGATTTAAGTGCGCCAAAAATCGTAATACGTTGGAAACGCGGATGAATGTCGTTCAGTGTAGATTTGTTTGTTATCAACTGTCACGTTGCCGAACAAACGCGAGTCCCTTTGGGTGTCGGGATTCGTGGTATATGATTAGCACGAATTGCCCTGCATTGCAATTCAGTCATTTATTACAAAAACGCATGTAGATAACTGCGATAAAGTTGTTCGCCTTGATCGTAAAATTTTTCGAGATAATATTTGGTTATTTTCGACATAGTATTTGATACTGGCTCGATGCAAAACTGCGATAAGGATATTCAAGGAAATTTATCTGTGTCGTCTAATTTTAGAAAGGATTTATTAAAGATAAAATAATTGACTAAAATTAAAATGCTTGTAATTTTAATATATCTTTCCTTGAAATAAACGTTTATAACCGAAGAAATTTTATGGAATGTAGTTTAAAAAGCAGTTAAGTAATTCTGCAAATGTTCGCAATTGAAAATTCCGACTTTTTTGAGATGATTAAATATTTTTCCTTTTATATAGAGTTAGCGAAATTAGAAATTTATTACGCGTATTAATATAATTGCCGCGAATACTATTTTATTATACAAGCTATACAAATACACTGCATTATGATAAATATATAACAGAGTGCAAATTTAATAATAATAATAATTTTACTACTAATAATGTGAGCAAGAGCATTTGCCGTTTCGGCATCGAATGGCCGAGAATTACGTAACAAACCACTTTATATATAGTAAATAATTTTGATGAAAAATGTAAAAAAAGGACTCTTTCTATGAGATATAAATACATTTAAATAAATCTATAATATTTTCAAATAAATAATATTTCTGTTATATTTTTATTATCTGATTTTTTCATCCTTGGATATCATATAATTCTTATCATATAAGTTCCACATATAATTCTTACGTATATATAGCTTTGAATTTGTGACTTATTAATGGTAATAAAGAAAGAAGATTTGATAGAAAATTACAGTCGTTTGGATTGGAAGATTATATCGATAGGAACAATAAAACTGCGTGGTATCAATGCTATTTCGCCCTTTGCGGAAAGAAATTTTCTTTAAGCTTTTGAAATAATGTCTTTATAAAAAGTGAATTTTGTGACACAAAATTAAGCAAAGGAAAGAAGGCGTAAAGATATTGTGTCGATTATCTTCCTATGAAAATAAAGTAACAGTTAAATTTTGCTCAATATAACCTTGCTTGACAACAAAAAGTGTCAAATTATAAGAACAAATAATTATTTAAATTAATCAACAACGATATTGCAGCAAAGTTTGAACAAAAAATATGTTACTCAAAAATAAATTATTCGACAGTAGGTTGCATATTGCTACTTATACATTAAGTAGTTCAACTTTAGATAGGCGCAAGTTAAAATCTACGGGTCGTCACCTGATCGCCGATGTACACAACTCCGCTAATCCTATGCGATGCGAGCAGCGACTGTACTCTACCGACCGTGCCGCATTGAGCGACCGTTGCATGCCTATTACGTATAACATTTATTATACCACGAGCAAGAAAAATAAAACACGAATAACTTTTTTGTTGTTGTAAATTATCATCAATCTTAAAATAAAACCTATTCTATATTACACCACAATAGCACAATTGTATTCTGTCAAAATTTCATTGAAAACAATGAATGAAACTTTCTCAGATTTTTCTGACCGTACGAAAAAAGTAAATATAGTATAAATAATATTAAATAATAATATAAAATTGTAATAGTATTTGTATTGATGATATTAACATTAGTTAAAGACCTAAGATTATTCATATTAAGACTATGTATTTCTGGATAAATTAGTGATAGATTTTTAGGATTTAATAAATAATATATTTTAAAATCACTATCGAAACTCATTTTAAAGATTTTTAATTATCTGTTTATCCGAACGCCCTATTGACATTAATCTAATTATTATGTTTTAGCCGATCAATCCAATATGAGCGGGGATTAATATTCACTTATCCAATCCCCGAAAGAATTAGAGTACTCAAAAGAAGAGGAGTAAGGTGATCTCATCAACCAAAAAATAACAAGAAAGCTACTTGATGATGTGAACAAAATGATTAATAAAAATGCTGCATTGAAGAACATGCATTACAAGGCTATAAGCAAAAGTAATAAGTTGTCTAATAAGTGAGGTATCAAAGTCTGTCTAAGAAAAAGAGAATTCGAAAAATCATTTTTATGCAATTTTTAACGATTTTCTAAGTACTTGATGGAATTCGCTATTTAATTATTTAGCTCAAATACATTCTCTAATGTATAATAAAAAATACAACTAAAGCCTAATAAATAAAATGTACTGGATACAGGTATTAATAATACTAATAGTAATATAAAAATTTTTCCAAATCTTGAACAAATAATATATATATATATATATATATATATATATATATATATATATAAATAATAAAAATTAATATAAAAATTTATATTTATATATATATTTATATTTATATTTATATTTATATATATATTTATATTAATATAAAAAAGGTAATATAAAAATTTTTCCAAATCTTGAACAAATAATATATTGTTTATATATATATATATATATATATATATATATATATAGACAATATATGTAATAATTCATTTAATTTCATTATTCCATTATCTAATTAAATTACAATTGTTACGAATGAAGATTTTTTTAAATAATGTAACATACACTATTCTTTATGTTGGACTTCTAATGGAATTTATTTATTTTGCATTAGCAAGAATATTGAAATACAAAGTGTGAATAAAGTATTACTGTAGTACTGAATTACAGAATAATAACGTACTTCATGAAATCTATTGCCTTATTTCCTATACAAGATCTCAAAAATGTTTGGCCATTTTTTTTATCAAAAACAAACAAATTGCAGATACGGGAAGCCATATACCCTGTCAGATCAATTAATACAAAAAAATGATGATAAATGAATCGAACTATAATTGAGTATTGGCCTGAATACCGAGAGAGTCTCGTTAAATCCGGAATACTATTGCTATGCAGGGGAATTCGATGAGCGTTAAAATTTTTTGCAAATAGTCATTGTAGACGCACGAAATGAATTTCCAATTAAGTGGTAAACTTATGTCTTTTAATTTTAAAATGCTGTAATAAAATTCTATAAGATTGAAAAAATATAATTTACTAAGGACGAAGATCTGAAATGCATCTTTTCAGGGGATCCGAGGGCATATCATTTCACTAAGTGTAAGTAAGGTACATAACTTTGCCGCTCGAAAAATAGTTATAAAAATATTTTTAATATTTAACTAATAATTTTACGTTAAGAATTTCAGAATTATCGCCCGGAATGCCATAACAATTAATCAAGAATATCTATATTTACTGTTTTCGATAAAGGATGAAGTCCTAAAGTCGACCTATTATTTTATGTTAGTTCCATGGATATTTGAGAATTAGTCAACCTCTTTGGATGGAACATTTTCCAAATTAATAAGCTGATCCAATGGTGGATCCACTTTTAACTCTATAGCAGTTAGAAAAAAACTACAATCTTTAAATGCCAATTTTTTAATATGAAAGTTTATACTTACATTAATTTTTTTATATAGCTATTCGAACAAAGAAAATAGAATTAATAACTTACGAAATTTCGAAAAATGAATAAATATCGAGTTATGCAAAGAATGAGTTTAGTCCTTGAAGATGAACAGGAACAGTTTGAAACTTCGGGCGTCGGAAACTTCCACAGTCAAGTTGTGCTTTATGAACATAGTATGTAGATTAATTTTTTTTATTTTTGGTCTTTAATTGAACTGATATTTTATTTTTTTAGTAGTAATTTCCATTTCAGATTCTACGGGGATGGTTATAAATTGACTCTCATGATATTAGTATAGTAAATTATTATATAAAGACTGTAAGACTTTATAGAATGTTGTTTATTTAATTTTACTTTATAATATTACACCGCAATTGAGAGAGAAAAAATCTATAAAATATATTATTGGCTTTTATGAGATGGTCACATTATTAATTTTTGAAAAACCAGGGTCGGGTTGACTGTACCAGTTCTATCATAAGATAAAGTATATAATACATCAAGACTAACTTTTTCCCATTAACGTCATTAAATCAATCCTGGGCCTGATTTACCTGACAAATTATGCAAGAAAGTTTTGCGTACCTTCGAATTTCCATGGTAGGCGATGAAAGGGGGGGAGGGGGCTATAAAACTAAAGTTCGAAATTCGAAATCTCGGTACGAGGCCTATATAGGGAGCATGGTCTGTGAAGGCTGGGGGGCGAAATAAATGAAAATCTCGCCGGTGCACGAGACTGTATAGAGCGCTACTTTAATGACACAAAGGAAACCGAATTACAGTGTCATCTAACGCTCGATTTGCCGCGCAATAGCCTCTCCAGGATCCCGCGCGGTGTGCGCGCGTGCGTGCGTGCTTGCCTGCGCGTGTGCGCGGGGCGGGCGCGTCCCCGTCGGTAGAACCGCCGACGTAATGGCAGTTTAGTCTAGTGTATACGTATATGTAGTTCGCGTGTGTATGTGTATATGTATATATATATATATATATATATATATATATATATATATATATATATATATATATATATAGAAGCGAGTGAGCGCGCGCCGCTCCGCCGTCGCTTACAAAAGGGTGATTCGTGCAAAAAATTTGAGCTCTCGAGTGCTCTTCTCTCTTAGCCTAATCAATTATCCGGGAGATAATATGTGAAATAAAATAAGGGAGACGCTACGAGGGGGTCTCAAATATTTCAATATATATATAATGTACAAAACAAACTACTCGATATACGCTTTTTCAAGTAATACATATAGATATATAACTTTTGTTTATACTTGCTAACACTATGTGTTCCGAAAAACATTTGAAAATCAAAAAAAAAAACGATCAAATTTTTATTTATACATTGATGCTTGCAATGACTGGTTTTTAAATAGACATATTTTCGACAAAATTCTTGAAAAGTTATGCAAAATTACCTGCCTTAATTATAATTTTATTATTAAGGGAAAATATTGTTATTTAACTTTACGATATTTTGATATAACATATTAATGTGCTTTGTAAACAAATGAATAAGTCATATAAGTTTAGTATTCTAAAAAATGTCAGAGCAGAGTCATGAATTCTTAACGTTTCCAGTACGAATTTCTCATACGTGTAATGGGTTATAAATTTCGAGCTTTTTATTAGCACGATATTAATAGGAAGATTAGTTGTCAGCAGAATTATAGCACATAAAATAGACTGATTAGAATAAAAAGTTTTTTTTAAATAATTTATCATCATCGAAGCCATTTTTTTTATTTTTGACAACGTATATCATTTTACTCTCTAACCACCAAGTATAATAATATTTTTTTTTTCGTTCTAGCTTACAAACCACACCTTAAAAAAAATCTAATCCTTACACCTAGTACGAAAAGGCTTCTTTACGAACCTCGGCTTCGTCTCGGGCCGTAGACCTCTCATCTCGTAAATAAAAGCTTATGGCGTACCCGGTAAAAAATGTACTATTGTAAGACATTCGATATAGTTGTTCCTTTGGTCATTGTGATACCTATATCCAAAAAATTTCACACCATATTCTTCAAGCAAATTTTGCACATAAATCCAAATGGTTAATTATCCCTTACATAGACGTAGTCGAAAGTTGATTGTTTTTTTTGCTCTTATTATTCAAGGAATTTTCGTTATTTGTCTTAATCAAACCTATGCTAACGAGTTCATTATGTAAGAAAATTTGCATTTTCATAAGGTACGCAAAAACTTAATTTTGATAGCACACTTTAAAGAAAAGTACGCTCTACAATTTTCATATAAATAAAGGATTTTTTAATTTATAATTATACAAGTGAGAATACGAATATGAAAGAATACTTCAGGGATAACATTGGTGGTGATGAGTGGGGATGAAATTTTTATACGCTATAGACAATCTAAATTACTTTTTTTTTGACAAAATTGAGCGTAGTTCCTGAGAATGAACCGTAGCCGTTTGAAACGGTTGTTGGGTGAGAATTGGATTGGATGGAGAATTGGAAAGGTGAGATTTAAGATGGTGTAATAATTATTGTAGTAATAAGTTCTATTTCAGATTCTTCGAGGGTGGTTGTAAACAAGGACAATCTAACTGTCATTATTTTAGTAAATATATTATACATTATAAAGACTGCAAGACTGATAAAATATGTATTGATTGAATTTTCTTGAAAATATGGTTTCGAATCCAGTCATAATTTATTTAATATTATATAATAACAGACATATGTGACCATGAAAGAAATCTTTATTCATTGGCTATCGGTACTTGTCTATTTTGGACGATAAACTTAAAATTTAATGAACTTCTATATTCTATACTTAATATATATTTTTTAAAATAACTTTCAATTTTGCAAGCATATCGTTTACATTTCACTCGAGCCGATGTAAAAAAAAAACGACTTCTATATATTATTAATAAATAAATATTTTTTCATTGGTCTTACAATCCAATCAAATCAATCGAAAACAATACGTAACAATATCAATACATATCTACATTAACATTATATAAGCAGTCGACAAAAGTACAATTAAATTATTCCATATATTATAACAGGCGAATAGTTGTACAAAAATGTTAATACTCTGTAAAAATTCCGAACCCCTATCAAAAGGCTATTTCTTCCCATCTCGATAATAAAAGAGAAAAACGAAGAAATACCGGGAGTTCAAGCAGTTGTAAGGGACTCGAGAGCGCGATCATCCTCTTTCCTTCGCGCTCCGCCGTGCGAAAGCCCGAGGAAGAGCAACGACAGAAGTTCGGGCGCATAAGCGTGCCTCTTCTTTCCAGTTCTGAAGTAAGAAGTCGGCGAGAGAGAGAGAGAGAGCGAGAAAGAGGGAGGGAGAACGGGAGCAGTCGGAAATCAGTTAAGCGTTGAACGATGGCTTTTAATAAAAGCCACCCCCGTCCCCCCTATTGATGTCATGCCGTTCTCCTTTTGATTTCCGCGCACGTCCACGACGAGCACGCGCGCTCCGTTTATTGCGGGCTGTAAAGGAAACCTCGTCTCCTCCGTCGGGACTTTCTGTCTCCCTTTCTCTCTCTCTCTCTCTCTCTCTCTCTCTCTCTCTCTCTCTCTCTCTCTCTCTCTCTCTTTTCTCTCTATCTATCTCCCCGCGTCGAATCGCCACGTACATACACCCGTATATAAGCGTGCGCGCCTAATCTCATGTGTAATCTAGCAGGTCCGCCCCCGAGAACGTGTGCGCGGAGTATACGCGCGTCGTTCGTCGTCGCGGAGCAAATCCAATATAACTCCGCGAGCGTGACGCGCGTCCAAGTAGCTTTTTTGCGCCCTATATATATATATATATATATATATATATATATATATATATATATATATATATAATCATCGAGAGGCGATGCAGTCTCGCCCCCTCGCTCCCCGCTCGAATGATACGCTCTTTTTGCCCCCCCCCCCAACCCGCGCGTCTCCTATATCTTTTCTCTATTCTTTCCGCACCTACTATATATATATATATATATATATATATATATATATATATATATATATATATATGACTGACGACGCACGGTGCGAGGACTGGATCGTCGCAACTCGCCCCCCCCCCATCCCTCCCTCCACGGGGGCTGTAAGCATCGGCGACGGGGCGCGCCGTAGTCATCGCTGCACGTGGCCACTTGACAATGGAGTAGGTCGCGCCCGATGCGTCCCGCTGCTAATAGTCGGGCATTAAATTTGTCAGTGATATTGCCTGTGTGTATACCGGCGGCCCCGACGCCCCTCGAGAAGAAGACGAGCCGGCTCCTGGATGATCGGCGCGCACTGCATATAATATGTACTACGGATGAATGGAGCGACGCTCGAAATATGTCGGAGATCAACGCAGGCGCCTCGTCGCGTGCGCGTATATATATATATATATGTGTGTGCACCCTCTAGTTCCTCCATCGAGAGAGAATCTCGCGCGGGCGCGTAAGATATATAGAAGAGAGAACGGCTCGGGGCTCGGCCCATTACATATAGATAGGTAATATGAGCGCACGTGGCGCGGGGCGATTGCAATTGTGAAAAGGATACGCCGGGCCGAACGCACGCGCGCGTGCACTCGCGTTGGCCCGGTGTAGGCGCGGCTTGCGAATTCATAAAACGCCGCGGGAACAGGTAGATAGAGCCGTTGCCGTTGCGAGGAGAGGTCTCGTGTAGATATTATATATATATATATATATATATGGTGAGGCCGGAGCGCGGGGCAGCTTCGCCGAGGCATTAATTAAATGCGAGAGAATTCAATAATAGAAATAGTTGGTGGCATTCTTCGCCCGCCCCCCTCCGCGCTATCTCGCCCCGTCCCTCCTGTATCTCTCAGAGGGGCGAATGATCCGGGAGCTTTGTGCTCTTTGGGATGCGTGCGTGCGTGCGGGGAGAGACGGTACATAATATAATACGGTGATATATATATATATATATATATATATATATATATATATATATACATCATTGGGATGAGCAAAGTGCGCTCGCGTATGTATACGTGCCCGAGCACTTATGAGGCCGTTTGTACTTTTGTTGACCCCCTCCCCCTCCACTACTAACCCTCAACCGGTGTACAAGACAATTCAGGATCAACGTCCCGACTATTCGGTTATACATTATATATTGTCTATATTATGTATATATATATATATATATATATATATATATATATATATATATGCGTGTGTGTGCGTGCGTGTCTCTGCGAACGCTCGCGCAAGCCTTTTATAATCGTGGTTTTTCATGTAAATCCATCGGTAGGGCTCCGATTGTTGCTCGTCCCTGTCGGGCGCTCGGTCGACTTATTAATAACTGCTAAATGGACGGTGGAGGGGGGATCGATGCGCGCCTGCCAAGCGGGGGTACGCTTCGCACAGGGATTCGGCAGTAAATTATCGCGGATGAGAGAGCGCGTAGGCAGTTAGATTATATTATTTATATTATGATTGGGTCAGAGGTCCATTGTGTGTATGGACATATTGTCGCATATCCTGTTTTTTTTTTATATCGTTTTTCCATGTAGCAAGGTGGCTAGCAGAGGGTTAAGACATCATGGACATATATTTTTTTGGCGTACGTAGATTTTTGCGAATTTCAATGCTGAAAAATAAAAAAATTAGTTAAACTTTTTCATTAGTTTAAGCTCTTCTTTAGAAATGATCGATATACATTTAACCTAGTTTTTTGTCATATAGCGTCAGAAAATAGAATTTACCATTATATTATTCACTTTTTTAAATTTTAAACTTTTGATCATGTTAAAAATTTCGCCGAGGCTCGGCATGTGAGCGAAATTTATGTTTCGCGTATACGCGCGTGAAAGGTCAGCTAATGGTGCATTGCATTATCTTATAAAAACGAACCTGGATCACTCGTCCCGGTGGGCAGCGTGATTCATGAATTTTTCTTTCTATCAGCTCGAAAGTTAGGCGACCAATTATGATATTCGAACATACAAATTCGACACTCGGTTCAATGCGTACGAGTTGACGATGAGCGAACAGCTGCTGATGGCGGCGGCTAACGCAGTTCCGTGTCCAGCGAAGCGAGAGTTTTTTTGGATATAGAAGATGTTGAAAAACGAGAACGAGAGGAAGACTGAAAAGCAGAATAACGTACAAATATAAGTTTTATAGTACGATATAACTTTGGTCTCTTTTTTTTTGTTTTTGACGAAATTTTGCAAATAACGGGCTTTTATTATCATTAGAAATATATACTGTATACGTTGTAGCAAGATTTATTCGCACATTATGCTCATTTATTTATAAATCTTGATTCGAACTATTTTCTTTAATTATGACAAAAAAAGAAAAAATTCTGTAAAGTTATAAAGCAAAAGGTATCTACGCTTAAAATCTAATATAAACATTTAGTTACAAAAATTTAATGATATACTTTACATACATATACAGGAAATTTTACCGTAGATATTTTACCACTACTGATTATTGGGTTATCTACTTGTCAATTGTGGTACATATATATTACTCAAAAAAAGTATGACGCTTCACTTCACACGTCGTTAGTTCGGTCTCGGAACCAAAACTTTCATGATGTAGATTCTGAATTTTATAATCAAACAAAAGGCGCCTTCGAGTTGAAAGACGTGTTTTGAGTTGCAACGTTTACAAAGTTCTACGCTACCCCCAGAGTTTAACTGCATACAACTTAACTGTATTCCATTAGTTGAAAAAACTACGACTTTTACTTCTCAATCTATAGCGTTTTGAAATTACACTTTTTTTGGAGAAAGCGGTAAACAAATGTTGACTAAACGCGTCTTACGTTGACCGACAACTTTATAACGTTATTCAATAAGTACTGCACGAGTATGTAACTTTTTGCTTTCATTTCGTGCATTGCCTCCTTGTGATTTTCTTATTAATATATTATCAGTTGACAGGCAGTAAACAAACAATGAATTCTATGATAAAATTTGCACAGTATGACGATACATCGCTTAAGATGTCGGAATGAAGATTCATGGTCAGAATGCAAAGGAGATTTTTCTGAACTAAATAATTTTAAAGCATCACTGAACGCCAAACTATCGTTATGCGTTAAATATGAAAATATGAAATATGAAAATAAAACAATTAAAATATTAAATATGAAAGTGCGTTGATGCGTGAAAGTTTCCAAATACAGCGCAAGGCGGTGAAAAACGTCTGACTTACGCACTATGCCACAAGGACCGCGTCATAAAACGAAACGTGTAATTTTGTACTTGATCTATTTGAAAGCAATAATCATCAGAAAATACTATCGGAAGAGGTAGTTATCATAGAAACGAATGAACTGATGCCGCATTAATTAGAATTAAAGTAAAATTCGATCCGAAAGATACGAAGCGCAATGCGAGGCGATGACGCCATTTTACCACTGACCAAGATCTTCGGCATTCCTTTAACCAGTCAGTTTTATTCGTACATTTACTTAGCATCGTACATTGAAAATTTTGCATTATGATCCTATTTTTCGCTGATATTTTAATTGATTCAAAATTTTAAATCTTGGGAGAAAATATATTTTTAATTTTTAAATGTATAAATAATCTGATAAAACTTAAAAATATTCTTCTGAATCTTTTTAATGTTTTCAGATTAGAATTAAAAATATAAAAAAAGTAGCCAAATAATTCCAGTGAGAAAAGTTTAATTATTAAAAATGTTTTCAAGAGAAAATTGAATGATAAAATTGATTGCAATTCTGCAAAATTCAACATCCGCAAATGAAAATTTACTTTGAAAATACAACCATCATATAGTTATATGATCTTATATGTGTTGCTTTTAAACTATTTTTATTCCAGATGAAAATTTAAAACAAATCATCCTCAAACTTCTATCTTTTTAACTTTATACTTAGTCATTTTCAGTGACAATATAAAGAGCAATTCAATACTATTGTAATTGAATGTCCTTTGAAATATTTCAGGGGATAATCAGGTTTGGTATATACTCACGTTACATTGTGTAGCCTGGCGAATAAAGTATCCCTTTCATATACAATTTGATCGTCTCTCTATAGGATAATCCATAAACACGCTTTTCAATGCTCATTTTGAAGCATGACTTTCTAATTTAATATTGACAAATGTTCAAATAAAATTAAAATTAATTCTAATATTTTATTTAAAATGTGAAAAGTCTTTAAATCAATAAATTAATTCTAATATATGAGAAAATTTTTGTATAAAAAAAAAATAATAATTATTTTTAACACATATGTGAAATTGTAAATAAAGACGATACGTGAAATCGGAAATAATAATTATAAATTGGCTCATATGCTATTCAATATTTTACAGTACAAATGAAGTCACTAATTTATGATTTTAATAAATAAAATAGCATTGTAAATCAACAGTGGTATTGACAAAATTAAACGTACGATCATTTTAATATACGATAATTGAGAAATATATGGATTATATTAGGGATTAAAGCAAACCCTATTTCATTGAAGGTGATTCTTTTTCTCCTTTCTTTATTGAATATGAGCAATAAAATGATTTTCTAAACGCTCAACTATTATAAATCACAATAATATTGTTACTATTATTAAAAAGTAATCTAAACATATTAAATTATTCGAATGAGGCTACTTATGTATCTGGATATATTGACTTACTTTCGGTCCATGACGTGAATTAAGGAAAATACAATAAATAAGAATATTGAGTATTATCGACATAAAGCGATAAAAGTACAATTCTCCATATGCAACTCTGATGGCGCCACGTGCTTAACTTCCTATAATTTTGAACCTAATGATGATAATATAAAATTATTTCAAATTGTTTATATTCTGATGAATATATATATATATATATATATATATATATATATATATATATGCGATTTGTAAATAGAACGTAGAAAATTCATATTGAATTTAATATATCCTCTATTAACGTTAAGTAAATTAGAAAAAATAATAAATTTAAATATATATGTCATTGACATTATTAAAATATATAATGTACGTATTTACGTTTTGTAAAATTTATATCGTAAATATAATTTCATTGTAAAATTTTACTATAAATAATATAGGAATCGCTTTTTATCGACCACTCTGCATTACCATACGATGAATTCTGAATTCGCGCTTACCTGCTTTATCTACAGTACATACATCGTTTTGTAAATATATTTTTTATGCGATTTTGTGGTATTATTTATATTATATGTATATACATATTTACATACACTGTTGTATCTTTTTGTCATTATTTTTCAAATGAGAAAATGGAATTTGAAAATTAAAAATTGATTTTCATTAAAATGAGAAAATAAATCTACTATAAATTTATATACTACATGCAATTACAATTCGGTATACAAAAGTCTAATAATAATATTTTATGAACATAAATAATCGTGTTTTATTTATCTAAATTTTTTTTTATACAATAAAATTCATTAGAAATAATTAGACGACTTCAACTGTAAGTATAGTCTTTTTTTGTATTCTCTGATATTACAATGGCTAATCATTGTAAATATCACACGGCTATTCGAGCTATAGAATGTACATGATTTTTTTCTTTTATAAATAAAATTGGTGCAGTTTTATTCCAAATAAAACTGTACAAGTAAAATAATTATTTACGGCTACATTACGTATATCATCCTTACAATCTCAACTATTTGTTTTTGTTTTATCTCTTCGTTCGTTAATAAAATATTCTTCTCCTATGGATGTGCCTGAATTTACTGCTAATATTTCTATGATAAACTTGTCTCAAAAATCGTCGTCGTCTGGAACTAGGCACTTTTGCCAACTGGATCGGTCGCCGCGTTGCTCGACGATTGGGCCTCTCCCGACTTCTCCTTCTTGGCCCTCTCCTCGGCCTCCTCCTGCTCCTCCAAATACTTGTCCCATTTGTTTATCCTCGCCTCCACCTCCTCCTCGGTCTCGCGGATTCTAAAACGAAATCGTGCGCGGTGCGGTAATTAGTATGACAAAAACAACAACAACGACGACGACGACAACGACAACAACAACAACAACAACAACAAAGGAAGAGAAAATTGCGCTGCAGACAAAATCGAAGCAGCGAATCGATAACGGGCAGGCGAACGCCGAGAAAAGAGCGGAACGGATAGAGTGACTTACTTATATTTAGTTTTGCCGTCCCATATTTCCGCGGTTATTCTCCTTTGGCCGAACCAACGACCGTTCAGCAGCTGTATGCAGGTTTGTGCCTCCTCCGGTTCCTTGAACGAGACTTGCACCACGCCCTCGGGGTGTCGCTGAAAATTTTTGACATTTTTTTTACAGATGCTTTGTGTAAGATCGGTGCGTGGGCGTGCACCAGTTTTAGATTTACAAACGCGCCTATATAATAAGCATTAAAACGTGAGCGTATATGTATATGTACGTGTGTGTGTGCGCGCGCGCGCGTATATATGTGTGTGTGTGTGTGTGTGTGTGTGCGCGCAAGCGTAAGAGGGATGTAGCCAGACTTGACTTAATTTTAGATGACAATAAAAATGATGTATATACGGCAGTTTGATTAAAAGATCAGGCTCGCTGCGACTGCGACTGCGACATGTTTGGTTCTGACTCTTATTTAGAGATAAAATTTGCATAACGTCAAAAGGAAATGTAAGAATGTCGTTTGCGCCTCTAATCCATAGCTAGACACGCTAACTCGATGTGAAACATTGACTCACTGCTACTTTTAGCTTTGAAGTAAACCTATCGACGGAGCTGAAAAATTCATTTCTGTAACGGTTGACCATAAAAATTTTTACGAGCTTTCAAACGTAATTTTTCGTACTTGGTCCATATACAAAATTTTTATGAATGGCTTTTAGTCACTTTTAAACTGACTTAATTCTTTGAAAATTTCAGTCGCATCGTATGAAACTGAAAATATTTCTAAAACATTAAGGAAAATTGTGTATAGTACCAATAATCTGCAGAATAATAACTTTCTATAAATAGTGCCTAAATGACCCTGTAAATTTTAGTTTTTAATTTACTGCAATAGTACAGTTATGTTTTCTTTTTCAGTATATACATATGTGCTGGGTAATTTATGACACTATTTTATTTTGCAGTTGACATGGCGTGTTTCTATCAATTACTCTGCTCATAAAACCTTATTTTAACAGTAACTGGAAATAAAAATTTAATATTTCATTACTTCGTCAAAATTAAACTCAAAGGTTTTGGAAAATAAAGACTTGAACAACCTCAAAAACAAGGTGTTCGCAATCATAAAATTATCGATAGCATAGATCATTTTAAATAAATCACATTATATCCCACGATTTATGCTATTATTAGTTTGTGATAAAAACTCAGAAAAATCTTTATTTATTTATTTAATGGTCTTTATGTTTTAACTTACAAGAGAAAGCATCGATATAAATTTATATTTGGATCTTTAATTTATTACTCAAATTGTAAAACTTAATTGACATTAAATACGATTTTCTAGCTGCCTGTGCACACAAAATCGTTCTATAAATTATCCGGAAAGTCGTTTTATTCGCGGTAAAAATAAGGATGCTCGGAAAAATTAAAGCCTATTTTTTCCGTTTAATTTGCATTCGCATTATATCCTTGAGTTAAATTTAAAGCCGCGGCCAGAGATACAATAATGCACGGACGGGGCATTCTATTATTTCAGATTCCCGCCGTCGCGAGAGGGAAGCCAATAAAAAAATTTACTTACTTCGACGCACTTTTTTATAGTACTTACATCATAGATAGTAACTTTTTTGACCTCGCCGCATTTAACGCACTCGGATCTGACGTCCTGCTGATACTCCAAAAGCAGCGTCACGTCCTTATCGAAATCTTCCGGCTTAAAGAGATTCTTGATGATCACGACCCTCTCGCACTTGAGGGGCTCGCCTCGCAGCCTGTCCGGTCTCCAGTCCAAGAGCCTACAAGACAACGGGTATGAGGTGGCAATTCAATAAATAACAGACGCATTTAATTTAATCACTATGATTAGTTGCCAACTTTTCGTGAATTTTCTTCTGCCGGTCCTTGTAATTCTTTTTCCGCTTCGGCTTCAACGTGGGATTGTACTCGCCCTTTAACTGGAACTTCGCCCTTTGCACGGAGAGCGTCTTGTCGCGCAATTGCCAGCCGTCCAAAATTTGCAGCGCCAGATTGACGGACTCGACCTGAACAGAGAGAGAGAGAGAGAGAGAGAACAGTAAAGTAGGGACGTTAATCACGGTTGAATATAAATTTTAATTAATTTTATGAATAGATTGTTCTTTTATTACGAGCGCAGTTACTTTGCGGATGATCAGTAATTGCTAAATTTTATTCAATACAAGAGATTTGTGATTATTTTTTTTTCTTCTTTTTATTGCATACGTATCAGTAAAACAACTCAGAGTAACGAGCCTCTGGGCTATGAGTCGAGGCAGCATAAAGGTTTATATTCCATATAAATTTGGTTGAGGACTCGAGTGACGTAAGAAGCGAGAATTTAATCATGCCAATCTAACATAGGTCAATTGTTAACGATCTATTATATATAGATAGTAATTGGGAGTTGTGATTCATTGATGATTTATTATGGCTATTGATTCTGATATGTTACACTAAGCAGATGGATTCTGCTCGAAAGATTAAATTTATAGGTTTTAATCAGCTTTCGTCTTAAGCTGATTTTGCAAGTGCACGACTAATACATACGGTAAAAGATCGTTCGCGAATGCGTCGCCAAGCTTTGAATTATTATTGTGTTGACAATTAAACTTCAAGTTGAGATTATCAAAGCGAAGGAAAAAACGAAAAGTTAAATACAATTAACATTCATGACTATAATAAGCTACCGCCAACGTACGATTGTGATGTAATAATTGCTTATGTAGGTATAGCTCAAGTGTCACATTGACCTAGTAAATTATTTAATTATTTTTCATTTCTCTCGAGCGCACTCGATTAAAAATCAATGGCTTGAGGTCTTCGCTAATAAGAATGAAATATTTAATGTTAATCAGAATCAATTCGGCTTTGATCTATAACGACGTGTGCGCGCTTGTTTACCTTTTTTTCAAGTCAGAGCAGTGTTGAATATATTAATCATCAATTACCAGAGATATTTTCATTTTTTTTTTGCTTTTAAATGCTAATTGAAGTTTCAAAATTTATCCGATCAAACGATCGTATCAAATGAAACGTTTACCATTACAATTACAATTTGATGCGAGAAATTGCGAGAGATATGATGGATTTCAAACTCTTTTCAAGCAATTATTGCAAACCTAATTTTAACTCAGTGCTAGCTACTCCACTGCAAATATTGTTGCCACATTTGTTATTAGAAGTAAATGAAACTATTATTCGCTTTCGGCCCTATTTACAATCTTTTATTGGCTCGAAACGTTTCAATCTCGCTAAAGAGAGATATACTTCGCAAGCTTCACAGAAAAACGTCGAAAGTCAATAAAAGATTGTAAATAGCGGCAGCCATATTGGTTTCAATTATTTATCAACCGTTTGGCCCACTTTTTATTTAAATCATTGTTGCAAGAATTGGATGGCACTAGCATGATAATACGCCTATTCGTTTTAACTGGCCAGACGTCGTCTTCTGTTTAAGTAGTTTGGTCGCTGGACGAGGGGGAAGGGTACATAATCATAGAATTTATAATACTTGTAAAGAGTCTGATTAATCAGAGCGAGACGCTATAATTTAAAAAAGAATCTCGATAGCACAGATCATTACAGAGCTATTTAACATTTTTTATTGATTTTCATATCATTATTTAATCAAAATAGAGAAATGCAACTTCAATAATTGCGATGCTCTCGACGAGAGGCAAAAGAAGAGAAGAGAAAAACTGGAGCCACCCCTAAATAGACTTTAAAATATTTAATTTGTCGAAAATTATACATTATCTAATATATATTTCTGTCGATGGATCGTCGAGGAAACGGGGCTATACGTTGCAGAGTACGAAGCTTGCCGGAGCTCGGTGAGCCGGAGAGAATATAGCATCGGGGAATCCGAGAAACGTGCGCTGAATTTCGCCTCGTTATAATTTTCATGAATGAAAATAGCAATCAGTTGTACCGAGGCTCGTCGAGTAATAATAATGTTCCGCAAATGGTTCGTTCACCCTTCATTTTATTTTAGCGATTCGCGCATGTTCCCAGTCCCGAGTTTATATATATATATGTTAGAGTACCGTGTACACGAGGCTATACGTAGCAGCCACCCATTTCACCGTCGTTAAATCGCATTCGAGCGTTCCGCTATATAAATATGGGACGAAGCATTAATTATTCTTCCGCGGCTCGATTACATTTCCGGAATTTCGATTTCGGCAATTTCATATTAATACACCCCTTGCGCGTTCGTTATTCAATAAATATAGAATAATAACCAACACGATCCGGCCGAATTCGATCGCTCGGATTACTAATAATAATAATCGTTCGTATCGAGGCGCTGAAATGCGCGATGAAAATACGACACACACACACGCACACAAACACAGGATATACAAACTATACCCTATACCGTTTTGATCATTGCTACTGTTATATATAGGCGCCAGTCACAAGCTTTATACAGACTATACAGACCGAAGATAAAAGTCTGCAAACAGCGAGTGCAAAATGTTTCTCGGTAGTATATACACGTGATGTATATATATATATATATACATATGTATACATAACTCAAGGGAAATTTATATCGGGAATCCGCAATCGGCGAGAGTGGCTGCGTCGCGGGCAGGTGTGAAATACGCTTATGTCACTGATTCTTTAATGCCCATAAGAGCGCCTCACCACTCGCGGTGGGCTTTAAAAATCGTCAAAGAGAGCGAGGTAAAGAGAGAGAGAAATTCTGAAGCTTGACAGCGCGACTGGCGCTCGCTCGTTCCGTCACTCTCTCTCTTCTCTCTCTCTCTCTCTCTCTCTCCCTGCCACCCTCTGCCTCTCTTTCATTCTCTCTCTCTCGACGATGTGTTTGCTCTCCACGCCTCTGTATACACGCATAATCCGATGAGTTATGACGGGTTATGTGCCGCGCGAGCGTTTTGTTCAAAATGCGCGCAACGTATATAATAGGAAAGTCGGCGCCTCGGCTATAACGCGCTGCACTTCGCGCGGGGCGACGCGAGCAATGCGCGATTTTCCCCCGTTTAACGCGCCGGTCGTCTGAAATTATCCACTGACGAAGGTTTATTTATAGCCAAGATAACAATCTCGCGGCGGAAGTTTTAATAATAAGTCTGTGTCACGCGGGCGGAGAGGGGGTGGCGGCGAGGGGGGGAGAGGGGCTGTAAATCGGGTTTATCACCCGGTTTTCCTTCTTTCGACGATATATCCCATTTTGGTTTAGTTGAATAAACTGTCGCTATTATTATTTGCGCGCGTGTATAGAGGGAGGATTACAGTTGCAAAAATTCAAAGACTCATGCGGATTAATAATCAGGAGGGAAATGCCGAAGATTATTTATTGGATTGTTTATTGCAATTAATTTCAGCGATACATCGCCTATCCATTGTCAAAGTTATAATGTCATCTCTATAGAAATACACAAAATCATAATAATATGCATTGCTGATTACATATTATTGTATAGGGAAAAATATATCGGAAATAAATTATTTTAATAAAGTTGATTTTATCGGTCAATTGTTGTGAAACTGTCAATGGCGTTACTCAAATATATAATTTCGAATTTAAACATACGAAACTTGAAAAAACTAAGAATGAAAAATGTTCAATAGTACTTTATATTACATTGAGTTTGAGAGAAATTTTGCAGTGAAAATTACAATACTCGCTAGTAATTTGATCACAGACTGTAAAAATCTCAAAAACTGCTATCATTCTGAAAAACTTTATATGCAAAAACTTTTCAAAAATTCTCACTAACCTTCTAACTTTTATTAGAAGTTCTAGTAATTTTCAAGATTTTTAAGTAAATTTTTAGAAATTTTTAAAATTTTATATTACATTGTAAAAGTAATTTTTTACATTTTGAAGTAAATTTTAAGTAATTTTTCAAATTTTTAAATAAATTTTTAAAATGTTTTAGTCAATTGATTTCTTGCAGTAACACATGATTATATAATATAGGTCTCGTCTAAAATGTGTTTTCTTCAAAAATTATTTATGCTCTACGAGTTTAGCCAAATAATTGATTTTCTCTGAATTATGCATAAATTTAATGTATAAAAACACAGTTCTTTAAAAATTTTCATAACACACGCATCAAAATCAGATCATTTCGTAATTTCTGATGATTATTTATTGGGTTTTCGGTTATTCGTAAAATTCACTGGATGTGTAATTTTTGTCATTTGGATTTTTAAACTCATTCAAGCTATCGAATTGAGAACTTTTCTTATAGGGAAAGTCCTACAGAACAGTTATTTGTTTAATACAGTTTTTAAATGAACATATGTTTGAAACGATTCCGAGAGTATGAGGTTGATGAACACTGGGTCGAAGTTGGTAAAATAAAATCATACGGAACCAAGTCTATATATATGTGTGTGTGATATATATATATATAGAACGAGGTCATCGAACTCGTCCCAGGCATTCGACTTCGTTTTAATCGAACGAGAATTACGTCCGGTTTACCAAACAACCAACCCTAATATAAAGCGGACCCCCCACTTTCACGTCAGTGCAGTAACGCGCGAGCACCGACAGTGATGTCCCTCCCATAGACCGATGTAGCATTGCTAAAAATAATGCATTGCAAGTTCAAGGCATTGCAATGAAAAATGTATTTTATATATATATATATAAAGCTGGTTACGATATAACCAACAGGAAGACGCGGGCACGCGAATTATCAAAACTTGAAAGCGAAGAAAATAAATGTATGAGACACGGTGTATTTATATTATGTCAATCTAGTATATGTTTGTTACCAACGTTAACGGTGCATGCTGTGAGATCATTACAAACAACAGCATGCTTCGTATAGAAAATATGATGAAATTACTATAGACATTTTATAGAGATGATGTCTTTTATCTAGAGAGAGAGAGAGAGAGAGAGAGAGAGAGAGAGAAAGATAAAACCATAGAATCTTCAACAAAACGAATGCCATCAATTGCACGTACGATTTCTCTTTTGCACAACTTTAGAATAAACCAAAGCTTCTTTTATATTTAAATGCCACTTCATGATTATTTCTTAACTTTATTTCCCATTAAAATTGGAACGGGGAAAAAGAGCTGAGACTTTATGATTCTTGGTAAAGGATAATGCTAATGAAATATTTCTTATGTTGATTTAAGTGTATATATATATATATATATATATATATATATATATATATATATATATCAATAATTATCCTATAAGAACTTTGCTGAATTTTGACGTAATGCCGTAGGAATTTAGAACTGTTACGCCTGTTGATCAATTGCGATTAGCATAATAATGGTAGATGCAAATGTAATGATTGTAGTACGTCATCTGTATACTCTTACACTTTACCGGCACGGGGGAATTGGTTAGCCTCGCGCCGCGGTGCAAAAATTTCGCGCGTCCCAATAAAGACACGCTGCCGCGCGATTCTATATATACATTATTCTCGAATATCGTATATAGAAATTCGTGCATTAATTTTCCCAAGGGCGAACGCGCCGAATTTTATAATTTTGTTTACGCGGAAGTCGGATCCAATGACTATTTATAATACACGTTGGCGAAAATGTGCATACATAGCATTTCTTAATATTACTCCAGTTAAATTCGTACAAGAAAACGTACCACCGCATCGTTCGAATAATATTCGAAACTGCATTGAACATATAAAAAGATACATTTCGTAGCTTACGCATGCAAGACTTACAAACGTCCGTTTATTGTTAAAAACAAAATTTTACGTGTAATTCCTACGTGAATTTTTAACGTTTACGATATCCAATCATTAAATTTGTCATTTTGCTGTGAAATATATCTATTTTATAATTATAAAATCTACAACCTTCGTGACATCCATGTAGATACGCGTACGATCGTGTGTATTTAATGCACGATGAGCGACTGTTTCTTAAATAATTACTAATGTGAGAAAAAAGTAGTTGTGATAGACGCGAAACACCGCTCTTAATTCAATGATGCATTTAATTTTTAAAAAAACTGCTCCCGTATTGAGATACGAGAAAAATATCAAGTGTATGTGTGCGTGTGTGAAAAATTGCATAAGTTTTACAATTTGCGTCGACGTTAATATCGGGTCAATCGTTGCACCTGCGGGCAAATATGATCGATTGCGCGTATACCTGCCTGGGCCTCCGAACGCATCAGGAGCGTGAGAAGAGGAGAACGGGGTGAGGAGGGGGTAATTGGGATCTGGGACCAGTCCATTTGGTAACGACCGATACGTGAATACCATAATTTAGGCGGGGCTCGTATTTACCGGACTATATATATATATATATATGAATGAGTATATATACATGGAGAGAGAGGAAGAGAAAGAGAAAGAGAAACGATTATAGTCGCCACCCACGCTTCGTAAGTAACGCGAGTATATCATACTTCAGCTGGTGATCTCACGTCTTCATTCTGTCTATGTTGAATGTAATCTGCAGGCGAAAAACTTTAATAAAACAAATTCTATTAAAATAGAAAAATACTATCGTTATATGATTTGCTAAAAATTGGTTAACGATGTGTCAGAACATAATGTACTTTTTGATTCTTTTATGAAGAGGTAAAAAATAAATATTATGGTACCGTACGGATAGCGAATTCGATATGGTTGTTTACCGCGAACGAGGACACGTTGCTACTGGAAAAAACGAACACGAGCCACGCTGTTGCCCGAAATAACGGAGCAAACCTTGCATAAAAAAATTGAATTATTTATTCAAAAGTTAAAGTATGTATTTGTACCAAATGACTGCATTTCTGAACGAGTAATTAACAAAATGAGAATAGATTTTCTCTATGACTTCTCTAAAGTAAGTTTTAGAAAATGAAGATCTTTTAGCGAAGAATTTTAATAATATTATTAAACAAAGACGGAACTAAAAATAATAAACGAAGACTTGAAATAATAATAATAAAAAGAAGATGTAAAATGTGTATGGAAAGGACTTAATGACATTATATTGTACAAATGAATTATTCAAATGAATTATTCAACGATTGGCACGATAGGAACAAGATGAAACTAATTAAGAAAAAGCAAAGATAAATTATGCGAAGTCATCCCTTTGAAGCACAGTGCCATTACACTTGTATTTACAGATTGTTTTTTTAATCGTGAGTAAGAAACAGGATGTCAACTATACGAACGATATGAAATTAGTGTCGTCGATTAAAATAATACCGTGTAGAATTTGAAATAATATTGTAGATTTTCCTCGTTGATTAGCACCACTATTTGATAGCATAAATGGGCGCCGTGAAGTGACACTAAAACAATCTCACAAAGTTTATCTAAAAAATTGAAACAACGACAATTACGAGATGGCAATAAAAACATACAGTTTTCTAAGTATATGTTTAAATAGTTGTTTACACTAAGATGAACAGTTAAATAGATTAGGATTATTTTTCTTAATAAAATGGCACTAATATAATTTTCATTATTCACTCTAACACACTATACGAGATATTTGCTTTCATTTCATAAATTGGTATAACCTGAAAACATAGTCGCACAATGTATACAAACTTCTGAATATATAAATGAAAAATAAATAATAAATCAATCCGGCTGCTTTTGACATTGATATATATATATATATATATATATATATATATATATATATATATATATACAGCACTGGCTTCTTTCAATAAAACCTCGTACCGCCGAATATTCAATTGAATTCCGCTCTCGCGCGGTTCCCTCGACGTTGCACCGATTAAATTGGCGTTCGTTCCGTCTCCTGGGGCTCTCTGCATCTCCCTTTCGAAGGATTTATAACTTGACTCAGGGGACACATTAATTACAACCGTATCCCGGATTCGCGTCAGCTCGCGCGCGATCTCTTTTGCATCCGATTCCTTAGCATCTTAGCATTCTCTGTTTCGATCTTAAGTTTGGCCTATAATACCCTCCGAATGTAAATTTAAATCAACGTATTTTTTCTTTTTCATTTCATAATGGACAGAAAATAATATTTGCCGACGATTCGGCAAATAAGATTCGTTAAAAATATTCTGATTTGTCGGCAAATAAATTTTTCTAAATTTCCAGGGTCAATTGACTTGGTCGCGGCAAAGTAAGTGATGCATACACCCACGCTTACGAATATTGAAATAAGCAAATATGTTGAAATAAGCAAAAACTTTTAACGCGATATCGCGAACTGTATACTTAGACATTAGGCTAGGAAATATTAGGTCAGCTTAGTTTACACTTGGTTTATAAAAGCAATGGACAAATCTGTAATGTTTTAACTGTTAAAATGAGAGAGAGTAAAAAATAGATATTCACAATTACACAGTCGCGTAGCCTCATCTTTGATGGTATATATAATCGAGAGATAGATAGATAGAGAAGAGAGAGAGAGAGAGAGAGAGAGAGAGAGAGAGAGAGAGAGAGAGAGAGAGAGAGAGAGAGAGAGAGAGAGAGAGAGAGAGAGAGAGAGAGAGAGAGAGAGAGAGAGAGAGAGAGAGAGAGAGAGAGAGAGAGAGAGAAACAGAGAGACATGCATATGGAGAGAAAGAGAGAGAGAGAGAGAGAGAAATAATTACATAGATATATTTTTATGGCGTTAATGTAGTATTTACATATTCTGTTCCCCTCAATCTCTCAGTAATGTAATATCAGATTACTTTCACATATTTGCTCGATGAGTCCGCATATAATCGCGAGACGAAACGGACCCTTCTTATCCTAATTAACGAATTGCGAGCTTGATTACTTTATTATTCTGACTTTTCTTTTTTCGTTCGCCTTATACTAAAAACTCTATCCGCATTTTTGTGATTACCCAGTGCTAAAGACTAAATGGGCCATTTGATCATAAGATGCGACTTTACATCATATTGTACGATTTCTTAACGTACATTACGCTCAGACGATCTGACCAGATCATTATTATAAACAATTGCGTTTTATATTATTAAGAATAAATTATAAGATGTTTTCTTCATTTTCCCCCTCCAAAGAGCGAAAGCTGTTTCATACAATATCCCTGTGCCATTATTCGAAATAAAATCTGTAGCTTGTTAATAAATTAGTGTGAAAGTTTTGTCTGTCTTTCTCTGCATCAGAGCCGTTTCTTTTTTTGCTCTTCTTCGATTCGCGTGCATCAGATGCATTGGGATACTTATAAATCACGAACGGTTTTTCGCTCGTTCGCCGCTCGTTACTTCGAATTCCCTCGGCAACTAGTCGGTGCAATGATCACAAGCGGCTGTCCCGTGAAGTTATAAAAATATTCATGCGTCTTCATTCTATATGTCTCTCTATTTCCTCTTATCCTACTGAGTATATAACACACGATCTTTCTCTCCAGTCCATTCCCTTCCTTTAGTATATGATCTATAACTTATACATATATATATATATTAATTCTTTCAAGCAACTTAATGTAGAGGGGTGGATGTAGCGTGCTTGACTAATGAGGTACAGAGATTGCGTTCACTCAACTTATTAGATCAGCGTCGCGCCGTTTCGCAGCTCTGCAGTGGATCGTTTGTTTATTCTTTGCGAACTGAGTCGCTACTGCTTTATAGCGCCTGCTGCGAGAAAGATCGCTTATTTGTCCAACAGTTTCTCGCTAGATAATCCTTTATCGCATAATAATATATTTTAACGAGATACCAGTTCGTCTGGAGCAGGTATCTTGCATTGCCGTGAGGATTGGAAAAGAAAGTCTGTTCAAAATTATGTAATTTTATTAATTTTAAGAACTGAAATACTACATTAGTATGCATGAACAACATTATTTTTTTATTTAATTACTCTTTACATTTTCTGGGACATTTACGGACAATTTTTTTTTCTTTATGATTATATCGACCCACTCGTCCAGAACAACTACCTAGCATTTGTTTTCTTTATTTATGGTAGATGTAAAGGTTACTGGGTTGCGTGCTTAACGGTTTCCTGCTATAATAAATGTAGCAAAGTATTGGTATTAAATTATGTGTAGAAAACGGTACAACATGCTCAAACATACGTTAAATGTTGACAGTCATGAACGGTGGATTTACTCTAAGTTGGAAGAAATATTTATAACGGCTACAAGGTCTTTCACGTAAATCGATAAGATAATATTGATGACGACTATGGGAGCCTTAGAACATCAGCAACAAATGAAAATGATAAAGTAACAAAGAAAATTATTCTCGATAATCGTCTAATTATTGTTAGAGAAGTCGTTCAGGACAATGGAATATCAGTTGACTGATGGTCTGTATTTTTATGAATTTTTTAGCAACATGAGCCTAAATAAGAATTTTAAGCTAAAAGAAACATTGTATTGTTCTTTGATGGGTCAAATATAGGGAACTATTTATTTACAAATTAGACCTTCCCTTAATTTTCACGGATATACTGTTTAGAAATACAAAGTTTTAAATGAAAACTCCTACTTGTGATATGATGTACATGAACTTATTACTTTTACGTATAAAAACTTCAGTGTTATAATATTCAAAAAAATGTAAGAAACTATAGTAATCTAGAACAAAACATTCTTTTTAAAAATTAAATCATATTTCATGGAACTATCGACAAAGATTTCATTATTAAAAAAGGAGGAACAAATATTAATTTATACAAATATTATTTTATACACTTGACATCCCTTTTTATTAAGACGATCTTTAGCTTATTTAGCTGATAAAATCATATACTTTTACAATTTATTAATAATCATACTTTTTTTTTTAATACTCCATATTTACTTAAGATTGTACCGAATTTCGACTGCAATTATTAAAGTAGAAATTAAAAAAAAAATTTCTTCGCAAATCGCCAGCAGTAAGAGTTCCTTAATTAAAAATGCTTCTTTTTAACCGTAGCCCATATAATAACGGTATACGACGTAAACGTTTTTGCGGAAAAATAAAGTCGTTGAAGCATGCGAGTCTTTGGCAGGCACGTCACGTATTACTCGGACTTTCACGCGCTACCGCGGAGAACCCGGCAGATTTTCAGATAAGCCACGTTTATTTTTTTTTTTTTTAACAGCGTATGCCGATTCACAGAAAATACTTACACGATGAAACAATACGGATCGTTTCCATTCTCTGCGTCATCGACTACTGCTACATATTGCCGATTGACATGACTCGCGAGGTCTATTAGAAAGTCAAATGTGAGGAAGGAATTTATTCCCATAACGGTGATGCAATTTCGAAATTTTTTTGTTGCTGTTGTTTGGCTAGATTGATTAACGTCGCTCTGTTTGTTCGGGGATTGCACAGTGTTTGCTAAATGTCGCATAAATGTGAATTTTTCACGAGATATCGGTATCGAACAATACAAATCTCAACCGATCAGCGCGATCGGATGGCCAAGGCCTCGGGGACAGGATCGGTTAATGGACCGAGTCCCTATTCTCGCGACGATAATATATATTGATCGTTTGTTATTATAAGAAACTTGGGAAACTACTGGTGGTGCAAAAGCTTAACAAAATAATTCTATAATTCATTAATGAAAGATGGGATAAAATCCATCAAAGTCGCACTTGGTTTAATTTACGAGGCGCGGTGTTTGACAAAAAATTAGGTTATAAAATTTGAAATCTATTATCCCCATCTCTCATCAGTCAAGGCTAAAGGGATCCCCCTCCCCCGGCTTCTTTGCGCGAATAAGCAAAAGGAGATGGAAATCCAAGGAGCTCTATAGCCGACTCGTTTATTTTTACCCACTGACAGATTTTATGATTTGACTTTCGTGTTCTTTTGGACTTTAAGCGCCCCCCCCTTTACCCCTCCCTCCTTCCCGTTCGCGCAGTCGCGCGCGCTCCGTGATATACATTAGACATAAATTTCTGTCAGCGACGCGTGTTACCGCCGCGCCGTAAACGAGACTTGAGAGAGGGGGGAGGGGGGGGGAGAGAGAGAGAGAGAGAGAGAGAGAGAGAGAGAGAGAGAGAGAGGGATAAATGAATCCGCGAGTTCCGCATAGAATAACGCGAAACATCGGGTGCGCGTGCTTGCCCGACCTAAAGCCCGTATTATGCGCGTTTGTCCGTAGCTGGCGAAAGTTTTCGTTCCCCGAAACGAGACAGTCGCCGGCCGCGATACACATACGGTCCCTCGATATGGTTCATCGCCCGAGTACGAAGCTCCATTTGAAATTCTAAAATCCGCGCAGGAGCCGAGCGTGCAGCTTTCTTCCTACGAGCGCCCCGCAGCGCCGCGCGGCGAAGCGCGCCTATTTCATGCGCCTATATCGCGCGCCGGTCTCGCGCGATGAGTTTCCTGGGAAAAATCCCTACGGGTGAGAAATTAATGTTTCAAGGTGTCTCGGATCATCGATGCTTCATTATACGACGGGAGAGAGAGAGAGAGAGAGCGGGAGGTCCGGTCGGCTTACGCGTCCCTCTTTCGTGGCCGCGTTCGATGCAAGACACAAAGGGCCGCCGTAAATCGGTCTTCGAGGAATTTGCGCGGAAGATAGCGGAAGCTCCGGAATATTGGAAGGCGTAAAGCGAAAATTCGCCTCTAGAAGATAATTTTCGACATAAATTTAAAACGTCCAAGTGCGTGCGTGTTCATTTTTTAATACCGATTTCGAAAGCAAGCGGTTCTCAATCCCGCCTTGTTTTTTTTTGTCTTATTTTTGTATTTACTCGAACAATTGTGCAGAAATTACCAATTTGGTTGATAATTTTTATAATTATAAAAGGTTTATCCCAGGGTGATCTCATTGCGGTTGAATAAGGTATGTTTCGTTATTCGTGGTTGGTAATTTAATTTTTCTTCTTATTCTGTTGTAAGATGCTTTTAAGCAATGTTCTCATTCTGCACCGGATTTCGTATTCGAAAGACAATTGCAAATCAATAGGTGTAGTGTTCAGTTCTTATTTTTTACACAATTTATTAGTTTGAAAACAACATGCCTTACTCATATTAAGTATATAGCTTAATCTAATAGATTTGAGTTCACTGGAGTTCGTTGGTGTTTCGACTTATCGAATCCTGATGCCTGCTTTGATATATTTCAGTCTGGATCCGGATGAGCGTCCGTTGCGCGCATTTGTTATAGAAGACTACACACGACGAATATCTGACATTTTTTTTGTTCGCTCGAGAAAGGCGTTCAGATTTAACATTTCGCGTTTCCCGCAGGCACGCGCGTTTCTCTTACGTGCGTGGCATCCTTTCTTTTATAAGGCTACAATTTGTTGTTTTTTTTTTTCAATCCGTCGATTTCATCACTCCATTTTCACTTCAATTTATGCTGGATTATATTACAATGCCCATAAAATTCAGTGCAATTAGGACGCAGATATAAAATTTAAATATTGTACAATCTCCGTTTATATTTAATTTTTGAAAAATACGACAGCTCGAAAAATCGTTCACAAAGGTGATCTGACAAAGTTCATTGCGAATTTCCAAATTTTAAATAAAATGATATTTTGCAAATGCTGCTATGATTTTATTAAAAAGTCGCAGAATCGTTCCAATAGTCTCCTCTACAAGCTCTCGTGGCACTTATATAGAAAATCCGTTATAAGTAACGAGGAATTAATTTCCCCATCGAGGCTTTGCCCCGTGTAAAGAAAAAGAGCGAGATAAATTGTGCCTTTGATGTTTAATATACATTACATAAGGGGATCGACTGTGCGAGCTAATGTTTTTGTAACTGCAAAGTGTGTCAAATAATCGTTACTGCAGTCCCTCTCCTCGGAAGACGCGCGGAAAAAACGTTACTGAATTAGCGCAAGTATGACATCATCCGACGCGTCATCGGAAATGATACTTTTATGTACAGCGTAATCCTTAAAGTCTATTATCATCTGTATTTATTCTAATCATTCTACTAACGGCTTTAAGTGGGATTTAAGAGCAATTGGCTGAATTTCCCGAATCAAAATTGTTGTAACAATATATAAACGATCTGCAATGATGCGAAACAAATAAATAATTTTTTGATTTATTTTACTTTTGACTACCCTTTATAATCTGTATTCTATATATATTAAATTAATTTTGAAGATTTGTTTTAAGATTAATTAGATAATTAATTAGATATTAGAGGACAAAATAATTAATAATTCGATGTTACGATTTTAAAACCCGGTCTTGGCCGATTGATGCCAGTACCGCTTCAAAAATTTACACGTGCTTGGTTTAAATATACACGGTAGAATTAGGTCATGGATTTGCCAAACTATTTGGAAACATAAATAGAGGAATCTGCAATAATAATAATGAGAAAAAACAACTTATTATATTACAATATAATTTTGAAAGCCGAAATTCGTAGTTATCTATGCGCAAAAAATAGAAATACCTTATTAAGTATCCTTCATTCATAATTATCGCAGATATATGCGTTTTATTATTCATCGATAGAAGAAACCGTGCTTGACCAAAAACTCAGCAGCTCATTAAAAGACCATATTAGATGCTCACCGCGCTGTCTCTCGTCTAATACATTGGAATTACGATGACAGTTATATTCTCTCTGCTCTCTCTCCTCTCTCTCTCTCTCTCTCTCTCTCTCTCTCTCTCTCTCTCTCTCTCTCTCTGTCTCTGTTTCTCTGACTAACACCGGTTAAAAAGCTCTATATCACTTTTACGACCATCACGTGCGACTGAATTAGGGAAAAATTGGGATGCAAACCTGGCATAGTCTAATATTCTTCTCTACCGGTCCTCCTTTAAATTGATCATTCTTTTTTATCACATGCTTAATGGCACATTACGTTGATTCAAGCTATGCCATAGCTATATATTTTAAGCCAAATGGGTCAGTCACTCCCTGGAGACCTTCAATAATAAATGTTAACCGCGCGAAGTAAAGGAAATTCGCTCGTGACCGACGACACGGCGCCACGACAACTCGCTCGCATCGGCACGTGCCGTCATCTGCGGCTCGGACGCGCGCTCCTTCTCCATTTTCTCATTTAGATTAGCCAACCGTTCGGCTATGCCATAACAATACCGCCGGCGCGTTCCACATAACCGTGGTGCAACGACACGAAGACGCGCGGAGGCCGATCGGTATCACGATTGCGTCGAGCGCGGGCGGTGGCGACCACGACGGCGGCCACGACGGCGCGACAGCCAAACCTTCCCAACGAAAATAATGTAATTTTTTCCTTCGCGCGCGCAGACGCAGATTGTTGACACCGCGCATAATGCTAACTAGGTTATATTAAGGGATTATACGGTAAATTTTTTGTAACGATTAAACGAATTTTTTAACGAATGTCTTGGGCATGGGGAAAAATGGATATCTTTCGCATGTATGGGAGGCCGCGACTGAAAAAACAACAAACATGTCGGTTAACTCGAATTGGCAAGCAGTATGGATCGAGGTCCAATGTTGCAAAGTTGCATTCTAATGAAAAAAATAGTCTTACTGAACGTTGTTCATTACTGTTTCTATATTCTGAAACAATTTGCACAACAGTTAATTTAAAAACCTAACGCTGACAAGTTTTTGTTTTTAATTTTATTGAATCCATCCATTATTTTACTTTAATTTCTAATCAAAGCCCGACAAACTTAAATATTTTACTAACGTTAAAAATAGATGTTGCTTTGTTCATGCAGTTTGTTCTCAATTCGCGCAGTCATATTTAATAGTTCTGCTCGGCTCCGATAACATAAATTACCGACGATAAGAAGCAGAAACTACGTAGAGCAGTGAAGAAAAGAAAAGAAAACAAAAAAAATTGGAGAGCGGGGACAGCTCTTGGATGCTAGCGTAACTGCCCCGCAGAACGCCGGCCATCGTAGTCCACGAGCGTCGTCGAATCGACGTAGCCGATAGTACGGTCGCTCGAAGAAAACTAGCTTGGTCGAGTCCCGCCCTCATTGGAGCAAAAAGCGCCCGTAAATCGTTTCCGACAAGGGCCACAGTCATCGGCGGCCTCGGCATTGACGACTCTTTATGAATAATATCCGAGACGAAACTCTTCTCTCCTTTTACATAAGCTATGTACAGTTTCCGACTGCGCGATAGGAGTTACCGACGCGAGTTGACAGATTCACCTAATACAAAGACGAAATCTTCTTCCATTTTAAAACAACGATTAATGTATTAACGCATTTTTAATGCTAAGTTTTTTGTACAAATAGTTAATTGGAGCGTTTTGGTTGATTTTGTATTTTTAGTACAAATCGCAGGACCATCGATTCATGTATGTGAACAAAGTATTAAGAAACAAAGACGTTAAAAACGTTGAGAATTAAGCTGGAAGATCGAATTTTGGCAAGAATCGTTTATTTCACGTTTGGCATTGAAATTGATTATTTTCCTCGTAAGACTTACAGATAATTAATTCTTACCCAAAAGTGTCGAACGTTATTTTACATCGCGGTGGTAAACGCATGATGCTAAAGCTGCAATTCTAGAGTTGGAGTGACGTAATAGTTATTTATTTACAGCCACTGTGCGACGCGACGTCTCGCAACTGTGTAGCCCGAAGGAAGATAATTTCTATGTATGCACCTGTATCTATGTATAGGATGCTGTATATAAACATGCATACACGTGCGCGCGCGCGCGCGCACGACCAATTAAAACTGACAGCACAGGGCCTGTATGCACGTGGGCAAGCGTCCGTATGAAGTAGGTGTAGGCGTGAGCCCGAAAATCGAAGTACGTATTAATAATAACAAGCGGACGCGCGATTCGCATGTCCGGAGGGGAACCCACGAGCCGCCCCACGGAGTCCGGGGCTGGACGTCGGTCGTTCGAAAAGCCTTTAGCGCGCTATTATATAGTCGCCGCGCACTAGGCACGCTGGATTATTGTATCGCGAGGTCGCGCGCCGCGGTGAGAAAATGACCATTAAAGCGTTTCCATAGAAATGGCGCCCGCCCACTCGCGGTACCCATCCTGTGCACGTGCGTGCATGCATATATATATATATATATATATATATATATATATATATATAATACGTCAGCAGAAAGGCGGCAAGTTTTATGGCGATCGTCCGATGCGGCTGGAATACGTGGCGCCACCATCATTTTACATACGGGCGATTTATTATAGGATAAAAATAGGATTTCTAATTTGCTTTTATAACGCGCTTTTATCTATATATATATATATATTGTTACAATGGGTAAGGCGATATCAATTGTTCTCGGAGTTGGAAATATAAAAGATTCTCATTGTTGAGTGTCAGCGCGCAAAACTGTATAGAACAATGCGATATTAATGGGCGCATGGTGTCCCAGGTATTTTGATAGAAGTTCGATTCGGACGTAAGTCCAACTGCTGAACTACGTTGGGAAGCCTCCTTAACGGAATTCGTACATTGCACAATTATCTCAATAGCCAAATTATACGGATTAAAATGATTACTTTATCGCTGCATTTGAGATTACGTTCGGATTATTAAGGAGATTAAACCAAAAACATTGTTAATTGAAAGTCATATAAATTATATGCGTATTATAACATCTTAAAACAAGACGCGGAAATTTTGCCAGAACGGGCTCGAAAGTCTCGAAGCGAAATCGAGGTAAAATTTTGCAGTACTACCCTGCCAGTAAAAGTATATATTACACGTTTTTCCGCGATATAAAATACTTTTCTCGCCGCCGACGAATTCTGCACCTTATACCTTGAACTCATTTTCCTGAAATGCAAAAGCGCTGCATAAAAGGCAAGCAGTTAACGACCGTAAAACAAGAATCATATAATAGCTGGAATTCATGATATATACTTATGCTTTTTTTCGTTATCAGTGCTTTTTTTGTCCTTCGTCGTTTGCATACTCGTGACACGACAGCAATAACGTTGAAGTAATCCAGGCTATTGTCATCGGACGAAACATTAGAGGCAAAGACGCGACACCAACTTCCGGAAAGTGAGAAGGGGGGGGGGAGATAAACTCTCGCGAGTAGCCGCAGCAAGACGCGACTTCAAAGGCAGTCGATGATGGATTTCTCAATGAAATTATAGATTATAATATGATAGGATTATGTGTGTGTATGTGCGCGCCAGGGCGTGTGCGCGTTTGTACATCTGTGGGCGTAATGTAGACATTAAACAGAATCGTTGACGATCAAAAGGAGTGAACGAAAGAAACGAGGCGAAGAAATTTGAAACGGTTATGACGTTATGAGTGCTCAATTGTTTGGTGCATATGCAATAATTATACGAGCGTACTGGTCATTGTGCACTGATAAGCTGGGTGATTAAAGTTTATTTCTCGCCGCTCCGACAGTCATAATAATAAAACACTGATTACGAAAAGAAATTTTTTTTCAATGTTAATATATCGTATATATATCCTCTCAGTGTTACTGTAATTTTTAAGCCTAATGACCTTACTTCATTTTTATCACGCAGAACAATGTGTATTTTAATCTAAAACTTTCGCATAAAAAAAAAACAACATTTTTTCTACCCGACAATATTACTCTTCTCTCTTGTAAAGCCAAGTAAGATGTAGCATTATTCTTCTCATTGACTTTTCAATTGCATTTCACTCGGTACACCTTTCTTTTGCGAACATATTGCGCTTCGACTGGTTTTTCTGAATCGTAATAAACCAACGTGGATATAGCTCTATTATCTATCGACGCCCGACAATTAAATGCATTTCGCAACTTGTAACACAGGTGAATTACGGTGAAAGCTTAACTTTTACACGTTATAATACTTGCACACGCGCGCGCGCGCGCGCGCACGTACAAAACGAAGTATTATATATGAATTGCGGAACGAAAAAAGGGACGTCAGAAGCTGCACTACAGCCGATGTCCGCGGCCAAAGAGGCCCGGCGGCTTTTTCAGCTCGCGCATTTCAAACAATATTCCACGCGTCCGGGCGCGCGCACGCGAGCGCGCGGTCACGTCAGGAATCGACGCATCCGTCTGCGCGGCAGAGAAGCCGCGTTGATTTTCTGGGAACGAGGCCCTGAGGGTAAAAGGAAGAGTTATAATGGCGCGCGCATCGGGTCAGAATACGGGAGACACCAGCGCGCGAAGCGAAATCGAATTAAAAGAGAGTGTCGTTCGTCGGCATCGATTTTATGTATATATATATATATATATATATATATATATATATATATATATATATATATATATATAAGCGCCTCGGCATATCTATAAGTTCCTCTGCGAAACGACGAATTCCGCGCATCGACAGCAGGAAAAAAGAACCGGTTGCGTGTATATATGTATATATATATATATTTATATATAGAATCCGGGTCGGTCTCTCTTCCTCTCTTCATTCGATTACGGCCTCTTCTCGCGCCCCTGATATACATATAATGCTCGATATAACGCCTAGTGCAACACTAATATTTTGCTTGTACGTGTACGTACGCGACAATGCACACACATATAATCTATATGTGTATACTGTGTGCATGCAAACATAGAAGAATAATCCTTTCATATATATATATATGAATTATTATTATGTACCCTCATTTGCTACAGCCATATAAGTCTTTTTTCCCCGGTACTAAATGTATATATATATATATATATATATATATATATATATATATATATATATATATATACACATATAAATATATATTCGCTGAAAATGAAAAAAAAACCAGAAATCAGTATTTATAATTTGGCTCCTGACGAGCGTATATTTTCGCCATGTGTATACATATACATATATATATATATATATATATATATATATATATATATATATATATATGCATGCATGCATGCTTGCATGTTCGGTCCGAATATGGCGAAAAACACGTCGACCTATACTGCGGACGCTGCACGTGTACGGCTGATGTCGCGCGGCCTTGAGGCAGGAAGGGAGAGACTTTCGTGAATATCTGGAGAAATGCGCGTGGCGCGGATACAAAAGCCGGAAATATTTTGAAGGTCCCACGGGGAAGCAGAGAACTTCGCGACGCTATTGTACGTATATGCTTCGCTTTGGCTCGACCAAGACGGGTCTTCTGAAGGGTGTCGTTGAATTCTGATAAATAAAATTAGATATAGACTATATTTAGTTTATTTGACATATTTTTATTATGAGAAATTTCCAATCATTTGTATAAATTAACGTCTGTAAATTGAAATATGAATTTGGGTAACCATAGATGCGTTTTTTTATTATTTAAATAGGAAATAACGCGTTTTCCTTGCTACTTTCGCTGCGTGCGAATAGTTGGACACGTCATCTAATGATTGAAAATTTGGAAATAAATTGTCCTTTCCTTAATAGTGATCCCTGATTTCCACAGTACAGTAATATTAAAATTCATTTATGCATCAAAAAATATCTTCATGTTTTATTCCTGATTATATGTTTGCAAAGTGTACATACGCCAATATATGAATTTTGTACTTAATGCGTATTAAAATACATTGATATTAATATTGATATTTTTAAACTTAATTTAACATGGAAATAACTATGCGTTCACTTCCTTGCTACTTTCGCTGCGTGCGAATAGACATTGGACACGAAATCATCAACTATGCATAAAGATTGAAAATTTGGAAATAAATAAATGTAAACCTCAGTTCCTTATTATCTAGTGATTATCAACCAATGATTTAAACTACACATGGTAAACATGTGTAATATAGAATGAAAAATTATTAACCATCAATTATGCATCTCAGTAAAAATACTTCTTCATAGATAAAAGTATTGGTTATTTTCAACAAGTGATTCAAATCGAATGTGTTTGCAAAGTCAAGTTATACTCATACGCTACAATATAAATGAACTGTTTTGTACTACATTTAAGCTGCGATTTAAATTCTTATTAAATACATTGATATTAATATTGATATTTTTAAACTTAATTTAACATGAATTTAATTCATATCGACGCACACACATGGTCATTAGAAAACTGGATTATAGTACCGACTGGAATTCCTTCATAAATAATGATGGGCGCTTGAATCGAGTTTTCCATATCGTCCACAAATATCATTAACACAGCGAATAAATTACATTTTCAGCAAAGTTACTTTGATAACCCATGACCTTCTGTTTATTAAATTATCTGTGTCAACTTTTAACTTTTATGCTTTAATTTTTTTAATTCAATCAATGGATTGTTACAGCACTTGGAGTAATTCTACATATTGTTTAAAAGCACGCACAAACAGAATCTAAATTAAACGTCCAAAAAACTCTTTCCTTCACTCCCGTGACCTCAATAAATTCTTGTGCCGCCGTTTGAAAAATTGCATTTACAGTTCATATTCTTATTTGTCAATTCTGTTGCATTTCGTTAAAAGAGCCGGACAATTTTGAATATACAGGAGTGTGATAGTTTCGATCCTTTTCAGATCGCAGCTTTTTCAAACGCGTGTTTCGGCAGAAATTATCCAGGAAATGGCACTATTATAAGGACATTGCTGAATTCAGCATCCATCTGAATGGGATGCTGTACAGTTGATAAAAAGTTGTGTATGTATATAGCTGTAGACAAGATGAATATTATTATGATGATGAAAATTCAAATGTTCATTTTGCAAAGAATCGTGAGAATTATTTTGTATTTGAATTCTTAGTAGCAGTGTTAAAATTCATTTAATCAGTTCTTTTTTCATTGTGCTTAGTAAATTATAGAATTAATTACACCTTATTCTGTGGTCCAAAAAATATAGAGCAGCGCGTACTCATAATAATTCTGATACACAAAGGTCTATATATTTGAATATTATTATTATTGTCGGAAAATTTTCAACTTTTTCTTTAAAGCTATTTTTAGATACACTTTATGTAAGAATATATTATATATCTGAATAATTATTTTTAAGTGGAAGGCGACATTTAAGCTGCATTTATTTACAGCGCTTTTCGAAATTACTTTTCTATACGAAAGCCTTTACTTACGCACTTATATTAAATGTTCTTTTTGCAAGAACTTGGCATTTTCTTGTTTGCTATTAATCTTGCTTCTCTATACACACACACACACACACACACACACACACACACACATACACACATATCCAGACGGCGCCAAAGACGCTTCATATGTGTGTGTGTGTGTGTGTGTGTGTGTGTGTGTGTGTGTGTGTGTGTGTGTGTGTGTGTGTGTGTGTGTGTGTGTGTGTGTGTGTGTGTGTGTGTGTGTGTGTGTGTGTGTGTGTGTGTGTATGTATGAGCATAATAATACGCTCGGTCCAATATGCCAATATCACACTATTAATAGAACGATTATTTAATAACTCCATCGTTTCTCTTTCAATCGCTTATTCAGGATTTTGGAATTCCATTATAAAAGTATTATCGTTACGATTTATTACTATACCGCGATGAGAAATCTAATATTAAGATTTGCTATTTTTCTTCGGAATTTAGGAACGGATTATGTCTATCCAGGTCTTATCACAACAGTTCAATAATTGTTGGAAAAACTATTATTTAATTTAGTAAAATGTACGATTTTTATCGACTTATAATTAAACTATAGTAGTTTTTAAAGAGAATAATTAGATTTGTTTAATCTACCGAACCCGTCTCAGAACTGTAATAAAAATAATAGTAAATATTAATATCACTTTCTCTAAGTTCATATATATATATATATATATATATATATATATATATATATATATATATATATACACATAAGGCAATATATAAATCAAGTCTCCTTTGTCATTGTAATTGCCTCATACTTTACAAAGTGCTTGAACGGACTCATTTTTTACTGCCGCGCGCCAATCGGCATAAAACTGTACGAATAAAAATTTACATAAAGATCCATACTCGCCTCGGTTGCTTTTCCGGTCTATCTGAAAAACTATTTTCGAATTTACGGGGGCTGCATATATTCACAACGAGACGTCGGAGTTGTTAAAAGCCCCACAACTACAGCTCTCGTCCATTTTATTTCTTGTTCGCGAATTCGCGCTTGTTTTTTTTTCTTTCGACAAAGACAATAACACCTTCGTCATTGATTAACACCATTATTTGGGAGCACAAATGGAACGACGATACATCATGAAAAAAAAAAGATTGAACGTAGATAAAATCGGCCCGAAGACCCGGGAGATGAAAAAAAAAGGAACTGGTACACAGAAATCAAATTATGTAAAATAAATAATGCTATCGATATATACTCGGGTTTTGCAAAAATATAGCTGCGATATGTCATTGTAGAATTATGGAAGGTTTTTATCGTGTTAGATATTTCCCAAATTTCAATAAATAACGAATTTCAGAAAGTTGCCTCAACTATATGCTACTCGATACTACTAAAGTTTAGCTTCCCAAATGCATATAAAACAAAAGGTGGAATGGTCGTTTTCACTTAGCATTACCAAAAATCAACTGACAAATATTTGATTTTTTTTGAGCGTACGTGCGTGTATTTCAGTTGAATTTTTCCATGACGCTTTCATATTTGCTACGAAAATCTCTTTCTCCACTATAGTTATTTCTAATTTGAATTATTAAATTTACCATACAGCAACAGCGAGTTGTAAACAAGGCTAAAGATATGGAGCAAAAATTGCTGGGAAACATTCATAATTAAGACGATCTCGGAAAGGAGTTGTGAATATATTATTTATCGAGTAGTCAAAGACAGAGAAGTATTTATAAAATTGATGTAATTATCGCGAAAATAAGTAGAGGAGAATTTCTTTATGACCGATTAATCTCTATAATCTGATAGAATTAAGAAACAGGCCTCTAGTGATAATAAGGAAAACTACATATAAAATATATAAGGAAAGACCAAACGAAATTATTATACAATTCATTATTTGAATGAATTATTCATTCGGTAATACTAGGAACAAAATATCGATAATCAAGAAAACGACGAAAGAATGTCGTTGGATAGAATAAACAAATCTATAGACGAGCTTATTAGTAGCCGTATAAACACATTACGAAAACAATGTAGTAGACGAACCAATATTAATGTTAAATATTGAAATCTGCTCAGATCTATATATTGTATAATTAATTAAAATATAGCGCTGTAGTAATTAAAGAAGTTTTGGTTCAATCAAAACGGAGAGAGAAATGAATTTCTGTTGTACAAAGAGTAAAGTAAGTAAACGTAACCTCATTTTTCAATTACAATGTCGATGGAAAATCTTGATCATAGCAAATGGATACACGTACGCTCACTTGTACTCTTTTACATTAAATTCGTGATTTGCTTTCGTGATTTGAACTATTTTGAACTACGACATCATAAGTAATATTTTCAAATCCAGTTCTTATATAACTATCTACAAGATCGAGAAAATATACTAAATAATATTAAAGTCACTATTTTTAACGATCTCATTTATACAAACGCATTCTACTTGTCCTCGCGTCTTCTTCCCATTCATCTTATTTTCGCACCGCAGAAAGGCGCTAGTAGACAACGGAACGACTAAGATACATTGTCAATGGTAGTTAAACAGGGGACGCCACCTATTGAATTAAATGAGTTCCCAGAATGAAAGAAGATCTCGAAGAAGACTACTGACATGAAAGTAGTTCCATCTTCATTTTAAACTTTTGGCACATTTTATAACATGAGCATAAATGCATTTGTCAGGGTATAAGCTTCGACCATTCAAATTTCATTCGGTTTCCTCATTTCTATGATTCTTTCTTAGACACATTCAAGCTCCTAATTTTTAACTTTCACGTATTTTATAAAATTATATAAAATAATATAAAATAAAAGATAAAATATGTCAAAATTCCGATGATCCTTGTCAGGCCAAATATAGATCAGCGTCAAAAATTCGTTATTATAAAACCATGCTTTGATTGATTGTGAAAAGAAAATCGAAATAATTATTAATGTATTTTTATAAAGAAATTAATAGGAGGTAATGCAAAACGTTGTTGGCTTATATAATCTTTCCCAATCGTGTTTGGAGCAAAACTCTTGATTTCAAAAAGATCTAGCCATCATTTAGATTACGTATTTGTTACGGTATCTACTAGGGATTTTTTATGAGTGACAGAAACTAGCTAAGCGTATTAAATGACAAAAAAACTTAATATGACCGGGATTCAACTTCTTTGTGATTAATTTCTATAACACTGAATGGATAATAATATTTTTCTGTATTAACTTATAAAGTAGTTCAAAGCGAGAAACAGATTATTGTATCACTTAAAATGCTGTCGATAAATAATTATCATCTACAAAAATTTCACAAAGCCAGTTTTTGAATTAGCTAAACCTTGAACTCGAAATTAAATATAATACGTATTGTTTATTTATTATGCTGTCTCACCTTTATTTTCGCAATATATCGAAAAGTATAGATTAGTTATTTTTTCTATTTAAGAAGTCACCATTACACTGACCATTATTGAAGATAAATTATTACTATTTACCATTATCATAGGTCTATGTAAGATAACGTTTCATTTTTAACTTATGAAAGGGCAGCGCGAGAAAATGACATAGCGAATATAACGTCATAAATGCCAGCACATATAAACTTCTCTTTTAAGGATAAACAGATTGAGATGTATAGAGGTTAATAAAGTGTATTGATATTAATAGATAGAGAAAAATTAATATATATAGACTTGGTCATTTTGGCTAAGTGATCCATTTACACATTTGCATGCTATTTAAATACTCGGATGCGTTATCGTTCACGTTACTCTGACCCTGTCTTAGAGCTTCAGTGTTCCTCGTCTCTCTCTCTCTCTCTCTCTCTCTCTCTCTCTCTCTCTCTCTCTCTCTCTCTCTCTCTCTCTCTTTCTCTCTCTCTCTTCTCTATCTATCTATCTCTCGATTATATATACCATCAAAGATGAGGCTACGCGACTGTGTAATTGTGAATATCTATTTTTTACTTGATGGCAAGGCAGTGCAACTCTGATGCGCTCCTCGTAGATAAGCCGTTCAATACGGCGCGCGTTTGGTTTGTGTAATGTAGACTCGAGCACGCCTCGACGGAATGGAATTTAATCGAGTCATCTTAATTATTTTAGTTCGGATCATCGACTTGTCCAACGGTTTGTTCTATACCATATACAGCATGCTGGAGTTGTACATTTCACGGTTGATCTATCATTACCGTTATTACGCTGTGGGCAATAAGTGTACAAGGTCAACATTTCTATATATATCAATAATAATATTATTATTATTATCAATAATAATAATATTATTAAGATTATTATCAAATTTAATAACATTAGAGAAAAACTAGGAAAATGCATTGTTTGGTAATACGATGCTTAACATATTTTATTCTTCAAATCTTCTTTAAATTGTGTCGTTCTTTAAATTCGGTCAGAGCTTCGGCGATCAATTGAAATATAAAACAAAATAATTTTGACGTTAAGCAAATGAATATAGGAAAAAATTCTCTAATGATACAGGATAAAAACAATAAAAGAATCGTCTTTTCTACAGTATATAATATCCAGGAAAGATTTGTAATATTTTTACACAGAGCATAATTTAAACAGCCTATGAGAGTAAAATATTAACAATATATTACACTTGGGGTTAGACAGAGAGAAAATAATGCCAAAAATATAGCGCACAACTATGCATTTTGACGGAAAACTGGCCCGTGACACATCTGGTTTCGCATTCGATGATCGCGCTTTATAAATCGAGAGATGTAATCATTCTGGCATCTGTTTGCATCTCAGTCACATTTATAAAAAGACGAAATTTCTAGAAATGCATTTATATAAATGCATACTTGTATAATTTATAATTGTTGATGGATTTCAGAATCATAAAATTCTTTGAGTCATCGCTGATTTATAAAAATTATTGTCTGCGCGAAATGGGCGGAAAATAGGAAATGAATCGAGCGCTTATTCCAGTCCTCGTTCACTCGTTAGTTCGGCTTTACGTAAACAATTATTTGTCAAACCGTTGTCAAACGCCGATACGTCCAACTGGATATATTATTTCGATTTTCTGTGCAATGTATAAATGGCTTTTAGGTCGATCAGCGGATGAGGTTTCAACGGGAAAGGCCTTGTGCATCGTAAGCGTATATTTAGGCATCTGCAAAATAATCATTGATTACAAATGTCAAACGTTAACACAAAGACGCACAATCGCGTCGCATAAAATAACTATTTTCTATCTGTGTGGTCTATAGGTGCGAATGAAAACTATGGTCGTTTTGTACTATAAACGAAAAGGTTTGTTCACAGGGATCGTTTATCTCTTCAATTATTTGCAATAATTACAAGTCTTATCTTCTTTTTAGAAAATTATCAATTTTTCTATTTTATTGTATGCATTATGTGTGTGTATGTGTGTATGCGTTTCCTTTGAATTTTGAATCTATACCATGTAGTTGTGCCAGCAAGAGCTTCACCGTCGTAAATAAACGGAAGAGAAAAAAACCAATAATTTCCCTCTTACCTATAATACACGATGCGTCAGGCCTATTTTGTATTACGTGGAACGCGAGCCTTTCTCTCTCTCTCTCTCTCTCTCTCTCTCTCTCTCTCTTTCTTGTGCAACATCTGCACGCGGTGTTTCGATAATGAATATAAATATACTTTTGATCCATGTGCGCTACCACAAGTCATAACAACACACCCCACCACCGATCGAGTTCACTTCTATCCCCCTGTATTATCCCTATACACATAGTACGTGCAACTGACACGAATTACCTACACACACGCGCGCGCGCGTGTGTGTACGCATCTACATACTTAGTTTTCCAATTTCCGATTAAAATCGGCCGGCACCACCGCGTGTACGCTCGCGTTGCAGTGCTCGAATGCATCAGACCGCGGGCGCGGCTCGCGTCATCTCCTTAAGTATAGCTTGCGTAATCCATGCGAATTCTCTTCCTTTCATTATGATGCGCCATTCAACGGAAAAGAAATAAAAAAAAAAAACTTCTTCCTCGAGCCTATGGATATACCAGCATATATACGGGTGCGTACTTATTCGCCGGTATAGGGCTCTCGACTTTCCTCATCGGAACTTTCACCTGTGCAGTGCGGTATGTATAGTCACAATGGTGATTGGTTATATATATATATATATATATATATATATATATATATATATATATATATATATGTACACCTATATGCAATTAACAATTTCTGTGACTGCTTGTGTCACTACGATGGGATGACAGTAACGATTTCGAGATCGACGCGGTGACCGAAATGTTTTTATTTTTATTTTTTCAATAGCTGATTCGACATTTTAAACTGACCAGGCCCAATCTTGGTCCCCTATTGAGATATATAACGAAAATTATTATCATTAAAATAAAAATTATCGTTGTTCGAAAAAATTTAAAAAAATGCATTATGTAATCTAATTATTTCGAGAGATAATAGCACAGTATATTCTAAAGATCTTTGTCCCTAAAAAATCCATATTTTAAAAATAAATCGCGAAAAATATTCAAATTTTGATTATGTCGATGGATAAAATGTCTGTTCGGCATTCACTATATTCGTCCTCCAACTTCATGTATACTGCGAATTTTTAGATCTATTATGTCTTATTTTAAAGCTGATGTAAGAACCTAAATATTTCATACGATAATATTCGTATAAAGTGTTGTAAACAAAAAATTCTAACTGTATAAATTTAGCAAAATTAGTTTGACGTTTATATTTATTTATAACCAAATTTCGCGACCTTAATTTCAATAAAAAAAAAAAACTACATCAAAAAGCTTGTTTCTTTCTAACGAATAATTCATTTGATTCCTATGATAAAGTTCCATTGAAATTAGCTTTGATGTATATTGCCAAGAAAGAAGGAGGTATCCGGGGAGATCTTTCAATGATCTCCTATACGCTATTTTTCATTGTAATACGCATTTTCGAAGAATATTTATGAGATAAATGTTTAGAGTATAATAACTTATCAAAATATTTTGGTTACACAATCATGTTTCTCTATTTTTCCGAAAAAGGACCGTTCTCTCTTTACAAAAAATTAGCCACTTCTCAAAATGGGACTATATATATCTCAAATTAGGAATCCAATAAACACAGAAACACCATCTTACCTCGTGGGCTTACAGCTAGTTAGATTTTCAGGGCTGTATCGCGTGCAATGCTTGCAACATATATATATATATATATATATATATATATATATATATATATATATATATATATAATAATTATCACACACAAACTGATACCGCACAGAGTGCCACAACGCTATATACATATATACATATATAGATCTCGGGTACCGGGCGGCGAGAGCGCGCGCGGCCGCACGCGGGCACGGTGCACGCGTCGCTCGATGCTTTTATTCGCCCGCGGTTCAGTTCAGCGCGAGCCGGCAGCCGGCGCACAGGACGAACGTGTATATATATAGATATACATATATATATATATATATATATATATATATATATATATATATATATATATATACGCACAGAGAGGCGCGCGCGCGCGCGCGCGGGACTTTGGCGAATTATTCTCCGCGCTGTATTACAAAAAGCGCGCGACGATAATAATTCCGCGGGTGTAATATTATTGTATTCTTTCTTCCATGTTAATATTAATCGACCGTCATTTATCGATGTATCTGCGTATAAATATATGAATATATATATATGGGTTTATATGCGCTATTTTACACGATCGGATACGCGGCCCGCGGCCACGCACAGCGCTTATATTATATAATACATTGAAATTGTCATTTCACGGTTGTACATCTTTTGGCGCGGTTAAATCGCGACGCTCTGTTCGTGAAATTGTAAAAAAAGATAGATTGGATTTGAAATTAAATTGCATAATTGGAAGGTGAGTTTTAAAAACCAGTTGAAGTTGGGGTCCCGGGGGCAGAGTCGGCCAACGCGCGATCCCGTTCCCTTTATAGATATATTGAACTTTTTTTATCTTCGAGTTTTTTCGTATAATATATAGAACGGAGTTTGCGTAAAAAAAATGAGACGGGCCCGAATAAGTTGCCGGCGCGACTGATACGGTGATAATTTTAAATATATATATATATATATATATATATATATATATATATATATATATATATATAGATATACAGTGGTGCGCGATATCGATCTGGAGGTTCCGTGCGACGCGCGCTCGTCATGCGGTGGGCGCGCTGGATCTTGCTGCCGGTGGTGTTCCTGCTGTTACGCGCCCCAGGTAATTAATCAGAGTTTTCGTATTCCTGCTAATATATGAAGTGCCTCTTTTCTCAAGAGAGAGAGAGAGAGAGAGAGAGAGAGAGAGAGAGAGTGTGTGTGTGTGTGTGTGTGTGTGTGTGTGTGCGCGCGCGCGCGTGCGTGCTTGGGAACTCGGCGACACGAGCGCGTCGACACGGTGCGGGATTACAAGAGAGATTTATTATGATGAGGTGCAAAATCAAGTATAATGTAGGTTGTTAAGTTACGGATTCGTTGGTGAGGTTTCTGCGAAATGAATCTATTATCATAAGAAAAGAAGTGATTTTCGAAAACGTTTGACAAGTAATTTTGGATGAAAATATCATTCACGACGTTATATGACTCGGGCTTTTATTGTGGCTGTATCGGTAAAAAAAATGGATTGTATACATACGCGGGCATTTCTTTGAAGGATACTGAATTTATCAGAATCATAAATTTTTAATTAATATATTGTCTAAAGAAAAGTTAAACATAGTATTTTAGAATTTTGAAGTTCATGCTTATAGATTTATAAATTAAAACTTGTCAAATATACGTTAAGGTCTGCCATTAAATAAGGTAAAGAATGATTTAACTCTACTACTTCTTCTCTAATCGTTTAAGGACAAAAATGTTTTATCCAGATATTATGTCAATGCGTATTGAATTTCAGCCAAATTAAAATGTGCTGTAAATCGAGTAAAACGTGCATATAGTATTAAAATGCTCTCGAATTCTGAATAAAATAAAGGCTATGATATAAGCTTTGTACAGCTGCCAAAAGTGTTTTCTTTTTTGCTTTATTGCGCGTACTTGCGAGAATTTTCAACTCTATCTTTAAATATCATTATACTTGATTTATATGCCAGCAATAGGAATAGCTTAATAGCATTTACCGTGAAAGTTTAAATATACAACAACAACAAAAAAACAACTGTACGAATTATTTGAAAACGTCATTTAAAAAAATTAAATTATTACGTCGAACTTGCATCTCAAATGCACGCTATCGAACCAATTATTAATTTAGTGAAATAGAATAGTTGATTAATAGGTCAGGTTGCCGTTTTATAATGATATACAGTGATAAGTTTAAACTATATCTATTAAAAAAGCAAAAGCTTCTATGTAGTTTTACAGGAAATAAAACAAATCCGTTGAAAATCCGGACAATTTAATAATAGTCACGTTCTCCGCTCGCGCGCATCGTCCTCGTGTAAATTTATCTAAACACTTTCTCCGCTGCTCCATCGGCAAGAGCGAGACAGACGTCGCGGGGACGAAAATCGCGTCGATCGCTCTACGAGCATTGGGCGTGTAGGAACGACGGGGGGAGGGGGCTCGCCGTTAGGTCTGCGGAGAACAGATAGATACCTCTCTTTCGTCACGAAAGTTAATGGATAATTCTCAGCAATTTTATTGTCAATAATGCTTAAGTATAATACGGTTTGCTCTTACGGAACTTCCGAATATAAAATAATTTCTACAATTTTTCTATTTGTCGTTGTAGAAATTCAATCGGCATCAGTACACTGCCTTTCATTTTTCAGGTCGGTGTAGCGAAGTTGAAAAATAAAAAACAGCGAACAACTTCAGATTTGCATATTTTCTAAAGTCTGCAAGCGCTAAGCTTCCACTAGGCAATTTTATTTAACTTTCTATGAATAGGTTAAAAAAAAAAGCTGACGCGACGGATACTGAATATGGGGGGGGGGGGGCAACGGTCAGATGAGAAGACCTTGTTCACTTGCGTCTGCTTCATGTCTATTACAATGATCTGTACTTATTATCATATATGCCGTCTGGTATGTCGAAGTCTGGTATGCGTGACCGTACGATTTAAAATAGGTTATTCTCATTTGTATAAAATTTATATTATAAATCCAAAGCGCATAGATTAAAAAAAAACCAATAGGAATATGTATCTATAATTGCGAATTAATCTCTAAAACGCCTGAGGCTGAAAAGAAAATTCTCGGATAAAAATAGCAAAAATATTTGTTCTATAAAAATGCTAGGCTATAATCTTTAATCAAAAATAATTTTTTTAAACTAGATATAAAAGAAATCGGAGGCTTTATATTTTAAATAACTAAAGTTCTTCCCTATGTATTATTAAACCATATTACTATATATATTATTACGTGCGCACGTTCGTATAATATTCGTTAAAATGTGTTTAAGCATACCTTTATAACAAAATAATATGTTTGTTATATTTTGTTATACATTACGTGTTTCTTGGTGAAGTAGATAAAAATCTGAGAATACCTAATAATTTTCGAATTTTCTCGTATTCTCCTTGCCCCATGTGCCGGGAAAGCGTTCACTCTCTCATAGGCTTTACACTTGATTTAGTGACGTTACCTAGATATAATTTATCGGTGCTTTACAAATCTGCCACCTGAAATTCTACGCTTAGCCCAACAGAAAATTGAAATATCAGGACTTATTTCAATATTGAGCAGCGGCCCTCGTACCCCACGCGCGTATAAAAATGAAAACATCGAAAAATGCCGTCTGCCGGGGGCTCCGCGCTTCAGCAGCGGGGGATATCGGCAAAAAAGCTGCACCCTGCAAGCCCGCTTATAAGAGGCTCAATTTATTGCTAATATAATCTTATACATGGTAAGTTATTCGCGCGCATGATCATCATCAGTCGTCGTCATCGTCGTCGGCATCGCCATCGCCATCGTCATCGTCATCATCAGCAACATCAAAAGCGATACGCGAATCGAACCTCTCGCACAATGATTGCCCACGCGTACCCATCGAGTTCCCCTCCCCCCCGGAGGGGGGGGGGGAGGGCCCGCATTTGTACGGGCGAGGTTCTCCTGTACGCGCCCGCTTACATAATATCATCCGCATTGTCCGCGGGTACGATTCGATGACAGGCGAATTATTGTACAATAAAGCAAACGCGCCGCCTGATTATTATTGTTCGATGATAATTTGGGACGAGTCAATTGGTATTCTCCTTGTTAATACAGTGTTGTTTCGTATGAGATTTTTACGCGACCGAATAACGAGTCGCGCACGCGACCGCTGCATCAAAGACTAAATTCGCGCCAGGCACGCTCTGTATATTCTTGCTCCCTCCTGTTTCTCTCTTTCACTCGTCAGGGTCAATGTCAGGGAGGGGAAGGGGGCAGGAGGACGACGACGAAGCCGACGACGAAAACCGGGCCCTCTTTTGCGCATATATTTATGCGCACCGTTCCCGCGCGGCTGCGGCCCGGAATTCGCAGCGAGACGCCTATATATATATATATATATATATAAATCCGTCTTTCCATCCCGCCTATATCTATATACATATGGGCGCAAGTACACATATATATATAATACACACGAAATCTTCGCGTGCCGCGACCGCGGCGTCGTGCGCGAACGGTATTGTAGATATATGCACTTGCCATTACCGAGACAGTTCTGGATGAGCGAGGGGAAGGGGAGGGTGAAAGAGCTCGTTCTCGGAGCGAGAGAGAGAGAGAAAGAGAGAAAGGCGGGTTATTTATTTGCCCTGGAAAACGTGGGCCTCCGACGATGCACCGCGCAGAGCGCAATGGAGGCGCAATGACGGAAGAGCGCGGTACGGGGAATTTGACTGCTTTGCTAATTTATTGTTGTTTTTTTTGCTTTTGTTGCTCGAACTAAATAGTTGTATTGAAGGTTAGACAAGAACAATATGGCAGACAAGGTTCCACCTCATTCTACTCGGATTCGCGCGAAATTTTTACTAAATTTTACTGTCTTTAATTAGTAAAATATATATATATAAGATGAATTGTATGGTTTTTTTGTTAAAATACATGTCCTAATGACCTTTTTTTCTTCCTTCGGTGGTTTACGGTTATCACCCTGCAATTTCTCAATACGTCTCTGAACGCTCAAACAAATTCTAGTATAGAAATTCCTTTTATTTACAGCGTAATTACAAATGGCTGTGTATAGCTTGTAGGATCCTCTGCGAAATCTGAGTTCCGTGCCGTAAAATGTATTAATTCTAAAGGAAAATCTTCGCTTCGTTAAAAAATTAAAGATCCCTAATGTATTTAAAAATTAAAACGGTTGGATAAAGAATTCGAAATTTTTAAATATAGAAAATTAGACGTAAAAAATGATAATTCCTGTAATATTATATCAGCCGTTCTTTGCAAACATTTCTAGTACATCACTGGAGCCAAGTGGTGATTACGAAATTTGGTGTGAACGTTTCATATGTGATTATCATAAATAAAATGAAAAAGAAAATAGAAACAGGGAAACTCCTATACAATGTAAACTTGTTAGTAAATATGCAATTTCAATTACTTCTCGCCGACGCATAGTTGTTCATTTAATACAAGAAATTATACCGTGGAATCAAAAATTCTTGAACGACCCGGAAGACTCTCCGTAGTTAAAATTACCATTTTATAAAAACGATACTTTTTTCGAACTATTTTTTTTTTGCCTCAAGCGCTGTATTGAGGAATCTAAAATTGATAGCGATAAAAAAACGAACAATGAGACCTGAAAGAGTAGAGGAAAGTACATTAGGAGACGTATAATTAGAAGAGAAATAGAATTTAAAGAATTTCAGGTGGAAGTGTATACATCAGCTTAGAATACTGGATGCGTGTGAAATGGATTTGGTATCAAGTCTGGTTAGATTAACATCGGATGATAAATGCCACGGATTATCTTAATTGACATTCATGAATATGGAGAATTACAAATTTCGTACAGAATTTCGAGATTCTGCGATAATATCCGATCATCCATAACGTACTTAGAATTATCTATAATCCATAATATAGCGAAGAGAGACTTTTGCCAGCGGTCCATCTATGTATTCTTTATATATTAGATAATTTCGAGCTTTACACATTATCTTCTGTCCGAGGGAAACTCGGCGAAACCTGCCTGTTTTCAGCTATAACCGACTGCGTATCTTTGCGTAATTATCATCGTTCCTGGACAATAATGTACATGAGCCACGAAACGTTTCACTCAGAATGTATATTATATATTTTTCTGCTGTTTCCGTTATAGATTGTGTTTTTTTTTTTTTTTTTTTTTTTGTTTCAATCAAATTACACTCTGTGCGTGACTTTGCTTTGATAATAACCGAGTTTTTCTTATAAAACTCATAAGAGAGAAGCTCATTCGCATCTTATGAATTATTGGAAATTTTCGCGACTGGTCGACAACGTAACAGTCCTGAACGTTGATGTAAGATGAACGAACAGCCTTTAAAAGGAGTTCGGTATAATCTTGTATAGCATTCGCGAATTTGATTCCATTTTCATCTGAAGAATAATCTTTCCTATTATACTATAATTTGATTCTTATTAATATTAAGATTATTTTGATGGTTTTATCGATTATTATTATTGAAGAATTATTCTTAATAATCTATTGAAAGATTAAAAACGTTATAATTAGGATGACTTCAGGCATTTAACTAACGGATTTTTGCTTAATTAACTTTCTTATTAATACTAATTTAGCGCACCAAATATCATATAACTTGCGGAATATAACCATATCCGCGTCTCTTTCAGCTACTGATTCATTCGCATAAATTTGTATACATTTACCGAATAGGTCGTTCCATCGAATAAAGTTATCACAACTGTGAAAGCAATTTATACTCTCAACCGTATACGTAATTGCCATCGATTGCGAATCTCGACCGTGCCTGAGAAAATACGAAAAGCATCTTTAATCGACGCCATCGTGGCGATAATGTTTAGAAAGTTTGTTTATTTTAATATTTAAATTATTGGATTCGCAAACTCGATGAAACTACGTACCGGAATTTCCCTTATCTGCAGTCCAATTAGTTAAACTTCTCCACCCCCTCGCCCCCACATCCCACCCATTGTATTATTTGCATTCTCTATAAACTTGGTAAATAAATTTGTTATTATATAGCCTACGAGAAAATCAGGTCGACACTTCGTGGCGCGGGTGAAAGATTTAAAATCTATTTCGCGAAAAGGGACGGGCTTGTTTTGCTTTATGTTATATTCCGATGGAGCGAAAGCCATCGCGGATATAATGCCAGGGAGAAAACCGATGAGGAGAGAGAGAGAGAAGGAGAGAAAGAAAGAGCAGCAGCAGCAGCAGCAACAGTAGCAGCAGCAGACGCCCGATTCCCCGGGGTATTCGTATACCCCCGATGCGGCGCGCGGTCTATTTTCACACACGAATATATACCCGCAGCCGGCACTTTGCGTGTCAATTCAAAACGAGACAACAGAAAGAAAAGAGGGAGGTGTATCTACGTTCGGTCGTTGTCGGAATATCTATACATACATACATACATACATACATACATATATATATATATATATATATATATATATATATATATATATATGTAATGTATGTATTTATGTATACGCGCGTACGAGCGACTGCCGAGCTGTCGCACAGATACGATGAAAGACCGATGGGTTCGCGAGGGAACTATCGATGGTAAAGGATAAACAAAAATCTATAAATAAAATCTTGGTGGTAACGGGGCGTTTTTCATCGAGATAACACGCTGGATGGCGGAAATATGAATTATTTATGAATTATTGGTCTGCGGCCAGTGCGATGTCTTTATTGTTCCGACCAAATAATTCGGTCACTTTTTATGCATACGGATTTTGAACTTTAATTGCAATTTTCTAAAATATTCAAATATCGAGGCTATTTATTGGGAAATTTTTTTTTGTGGATTCAAGAAATATTCATGTAAATTATAATAGTGGTTTGATACTTAAGATTTCTTCTTAAATGTTGAGTTAAATAATGAATTCATTAAGGTAAAATTTAAAAATTTTAACTATTAAGATCATTTAGAGTATTTATAATATAAGAAATTTCAGATAATTTACGAATTGAAACTTATAATAACAAACAGCAATATCAATGTTGGTTCGACAAAGGGATATTTTATTACTTACTAATGAATTTTTCCAAACTACAGATTACATTTCGTCTCCTAATTTAGTTTTGTAATCGGTATATTTTTTCTTTTGTTCAGACTGTCAATATTGACTTCATTTTTTTTTTTTTTTAATGATCTAATGAATTTTGAGAGTGTAAAGAGCAATGATTATATATACAAATTAATAAAGGCAGATTGCACTTTAATAACAAAATTTTTTTTTCAGCTAATATTCTATTTTCAGATTAGTCTACGGGGGTGACAGTATACAAGGACAATCTGACTGTCATTATAATTTTTAATTTTAATTTTAATTTTAATTTTTATTATTTTGTATATTGATGTATTAAGATTAATATAAATATATATTGATATTATTACGTATTATTTTCGATTTATTGCAGTCGACAAAAGTATAATTAACGTATTACACACACACACACACACACACACACACACACACACACACACATTTTTGAAAAACCGTGCTCTCCTTTATTGATCCAATGGCCTCAGTAATTTTATTTAGCGTGAAAAAAATTACGATTTCAGACATTCATTTATATCCTTGTTATTGAATTCTGATGTATTTCGCCAAAGGACGGAGTCAGATCATGTCAAATAAACTTCTCTTTCGTCAAATAAATTATTTTTAATTAAACAAATTTTCTTAAGATCAATAAATAATTTCCGAATTTGAAACATGATTCATTTAGGATAACTCAAATAAATATTTATTTAAATTTTTTTTTTCAGAATTTTTTTTCAATATTAAATCACATGACATACGTCTGCACTATGGCTGATAGTTTCCTTTAAAATAAAACTAAATTTATTAAAAAAAGTAATTTTCTTGTAAGTATTATATTGAAAGTAAATCATTTTAAAGCTTAATATAATCCAGCTTCGTGGAGTTCATATAGCAGTGATTTTGATCGACTGCTTTGACAAAACTACATTCGCTTATGCGCATAATATGTAGAATCTTTGCTTGGTATATGCATCTTCTGTTTCGCATAATATACATCCTTATTCTGCTTATGATTAACATATACAAATACGGCAGGCCAAGAAAGAATGTAAAAATATTTACCGGCGACGACGATCGAGCCAGCGATTCATCTCGAATTTATCAGGAAACCGTCAAAATATAATCCTTAATCGCGCGTCAAGTGTGATACTATAGCATGGATGATTCGCTGAGCAAAGAAAGTTATATATATATATATATATATATATATATATATATATATATATATACATACATCTATATAGTAATATTATCATGATATTATTGGGCGATAATCTATATTGAATTGAACATCACATGCCGGAGACTCCTTCCGCGAGCGCGCGTGCGCGCGCATATTCTGCGCTCTGATCGCATCATCGGAGGAACGGATCGCCTTTCCCGAATCTTTTCTCGATAATCGGAGTATATACGATTATGCGTATCATAAAAGAACGCCGCATCAGACTGTTACATTGCAAACAACCAATATATACACGCGCACAAAATTATCTTTACGTATTTTAACGTATCAATGGACGGAATCCTGAAATAAACGAACTTGTTTCATCGTAATTCCTTTTGATATTAAAATTCATTTTAATCCGTTAAATTAACACGTTCTGAATTCACGCGCCTACGGCTCATACGACATAAAATTATAAAAATTAATTACGTCGCTCAAATGCATAAATAAGGTTAAAAATGTAATCATTACTCAAGTGTTTACGTAAAAAATAGTAAAGAAAACAATGTGCCAGTGTAATGTAAAATCACGTACGTGTATACTCACGGCAAAAGAGCAACGTCAATTTTCTAAACAAAGCCCCCTTTATATACATAACATAGTATATAAATTACGCTGAACAGCAGAAAAATAGAGACAACTTTAGATTTAAGGCTTGATGTCGCCGATGAAATTATAATAATAAACCGTACGTATAGATGTGTGTATGTATAGAAAATGTATGATAAAATATCTTCATATTTTACTTATACAATCAAAATAGTCTTCATATTTCACTTATTCAATCACAATCTGGAGGGATGGAAAACGCGCCAACGCATTATTACACAAAATATCTCGTGTTTTTACGTTTTTCTTTTTTTTTGGCACTGATGACGAATATCGTAGCGGAATTTGGTGCAAATTGAATTATTATGGCTGATTGAATTGTTAAATTCATGAAAAAAACCAATAAATCTGGTGGTTCATCGATAAATCATGAATATTGAATAAACTTGCCCATGATTTTTATGGTTTCCTCCGCTGTGATATTCGTATATTAGTCGTCACCCGTCGTTATCTCAGCAAATATATATATTCAACAAAATCCAATGAGGAGACTAATCGTAAGTTAATCCTACGAAACAATATACTTACATGTATGTACATATTATTACACGGATTAAAAAGGGCGCACATGATATTTAGCGCGCATAGCGTTCAAACAGCCCCCGATCGTTCATTACATTATTCTATAAATACACTATATGTTAGATTATTTTAGCCTTCTATAAATAATAAAGCAAAAAATACTTGAAACTAAATATTTGACAGTATCGTAAAGGGATGTAAACATATGTATCCACTGGGTCTTATTACGATCTGCGTCTTTGCTGCCCTGCGCGGCAAACGATTTATGAGTTTATTGCCTAGATGCCTGATGAGTTTTTATATAGGTTTTAAGTTTCTCACAAAGGCTTGCAGAGTTTTCAATTTCGAGTACTGCAGTTGAGTCTTGCGTTGTCCTTTCGTTTGAACAGACGTCTTTTCTTTCCTCGTTTGAAATAAAGTTCATGTTAAAAGATTATTTCGTGTATCTTTATTTTAACATTCCGCCTACTATATTTAATAAAAATTCAATACTATAGCTCGTCCACCATGATCCAACGCATAAAAATTCTATATATTTTCACACACACACTCCCACCCAATCCATCGCTCTCGCGCTCCTCAACGATGATCGCGATGATCATGATCGCGCAATTAAGCGCAGCGGACATCGAAGGGGCGAGAGGGGGGCTGGAGGGGCTGATTTCCAAGAACGATGACAGATAAAGCGCGCGCGCGCGCGATCGTTCCAGTTTAATCGAGCGCGCGAATCGCGGAGCTCTGCAACATGCATACGTATATAATACTATATTATAATAGCATAACGCGCGCGCGCGCGCGCGCGTGCATTATTCTCGCCGCCCGTATCATAGCGAGTGGGGACGTATAGTTCAATGAAAATCCACGATACGCGTCGAATTTGCATGTGCGCGCGAAATGCAAAACGGAACGGCCGTAAACTCACGCCGGCGGAGAGCGCGGCAACGGAGACGACCTGTGTGTAATAAGGGAATCATGATTGGCGATGAAAATAGGCGTGCGGCGCACGGGGCCAGAGTCGCGCGCCGCGTCTCATTGCGATACTAATGGCATATAGATGCAGAAAATAAATATGCGGCTGCGGCTGCGCGAGGAGCGACGCGGCCGGGCTGCCGATGTCTCGTTCGGCGGCAGGCGCCGGGGCTGCATCGGTCGGTCGCCGTCGAAAGAATGAAAATACATTTGAGGAGCTCCTCGACGGTCCAACGACGTCGTCTTTGGATGCCAATGGGGTTTTCTGGTTTCCTTTTTTTCTCTCGTGGTTCTTTTTTTTTTTTTTCTTTTTGGTTGTTGAGGATTCCGCGCATTTTATGCACTCTGCCATTTCGTTTCGGACCTGCGTAGATACCGATATGTGAAGGTGTCATCTTATAGGACTTCTTTTTTTAACTCGACTTTTTTTTTTTTTTTTTTTTTTTTTTTAAGCGTGACACCGCGCCCAAGTTTTGCCAGCTGCGACGAGGCCGCGTACGAGAATAGCCAATAATTTCAAAATAAAATGAACCGTTTACATCTGCTCGTCGCCGGTTTTCTCGATTTTCATTTAGAACATAGTCAATGATATCTGCACTGGGGCTGAGGGTGGGAGTGAGTCATAAAGTTGGACTGTTCGTCTTTAAAAAAGAAAAAATGAAGAAAGAAAAAAGGAAAAACGGGTGTTTAACTCGTTAGATCACTGACACTTCGGGACGCTTTAGAAAGCAGATAAGTAACGTGGCCTGCAATTCACGATTCAATCAATGTTTGCATTTTACGATAATATATCACTTCGAGCAAGTACATATCGTAAATAACACACTGTACACTTTTTATTAGAAAATTATACGATCATTCCGATTATACTAGATTGCGGGCTCGATGTTGCTGATCTATATTTATAAACGATTAAAGAAAAATATTTTAATAAAATCATACGGATTAGAAATGCATATATCGTCATTTTTCTTCGCCATAGCGGTATTAAAAAGTAAAGGAATGTTAATGTAAAATTAAAATTCTATTCTTTGCTTATTAGACAGCCCGAACACGTCTGCGACACTAATCGAGCCAACATCATTTTGCAAATAATAAAAAAAAACTTTTGATTTACGCCTATTCCATTTGCATCTTTTATCACAATTAATTTTTAATAAAGTTCATTGCGAGATTTAAAAATTGATTATATTCAGGGTCTAAATAATACTATATTAATGATGTATGGTCCGTTCTAAATACCTGACGAAGCATAATTAATAATTAAAAGTAATATTGCAAGGTAAACTGCTATAATAACGCTTGATTTTATTTTACAAAAAATCTTACGAATGTCAATGCATGTTCCATGTATCTCGAGATAATTTTCAGATTATTTGCTGAACTTTGCACTCAATGTAATAATTCGTAAGTCCCGCGAAATACTTCGAAAATGGCCAGCCCACCGAAACAGCTGTCACTGTATTAATAAAATCTGATACGGCAAAACATCTAATATTTTTTCCACGATTATTTTTTAGGCCATCTTAGAATATTAATTTTAATGCAACATTTTTGATGTTAAGGTCCGCCATTATGTAATGCAGCTCAATGTAAAATACTGCATCGGCGGCGGCTTATAACAGATAAGATAACAGGAAAAACTTGAACTAAATATATTGAACAAAAATACGTATACATACATCTAGATGATGGTGCGTAATCGACCGCCCGCGCAGACGAGCCGATATATATATACATACATACATACATATATACGCACATATTATGCACATACGCGCCTTCTCCTCGGATCTCCTTTAAACGGCAAAGTACCTACATTCCTATATGCACACATACACACACACGCCTACGTATTTATCAGGGAATTTTTCAAATATACACGGATATATATATAAATATAAACATCGCGAAAATAAATCTGCGGAAGTGCAGGCACATCCTTATACGATATATATATATATTATAATGCTATACATCGGCAAACAATATTGCCGAGTCGCTCGCTCGCTCGCGGCGACGCGATCGCTTATCTCATTATAATAAAGAGGTGTACGCGCTTCGCTTTATATGCATAATGTGCGCGTGGTTCCCATATATTTAGGTATATTACTCGAGGCGATGCAACGCGCCCGTGCGTAAAAAACAAATAATGCAAAATTCCGCGGTCGCGCGCGCGCGCGTATATATAATCTACAAACGAGCTCCATTGATCGTTAAACGACGAGCCCTTAATATAGTACAGAAATATATACACGGACACACGCTTGTTTTCGCGGAGAGTTCGCGCATGAATCTTGAGGAATCTTGCTGACGACGCGCGCACCGGCTGTGATCGATTAGGTCACAGTGCATGTAAACGCGAGATCGTTTTGATCCTATATATAGACACGTGGAATCTGGGAATGTAAAAGAAAAATTGCATATTTATATATGTATACAGTGACAGAACCGGCGGTCGAGTGATAAATATGTGCCATAGGATATGGAAAAGCAGAGAAGAACAGGACCGGACGAGAGACGGGGCCAAGGGCTCTTTTTGAGACCACCCACGTCACATGTATATATATATATATATATATATATATATATATATATATATATATATCATACTCGAAGGGGTATTGGAATGCCAGTGCTGGATATATTGCGCATATTCTTAGCGCGCCTGCTTATAAGAATGAGTCGCGTGCGGTACAGTGGATTATTCTGAGTATACGATAAGCGTCAGTGTGCGGTCAAAGGGAGTGAGGGAGATAGAGAAGGAGAGAGGGGGGTGGGAGAAAGAAAGAGAGCTTAAAAGCTAGAAAAGAAAAATTTACGTCTCTTCGAGTTAGAACTAAAAATGCAGAAAGCGGCCGTACACATAAGCAAATATATGCATTAGTTCCATGTCAACGTATGATGCTCTAGTCAAGGAGTAACGATCGTTGGAGAGAGACGAATAATTAATGCGGTAAAACAAGATTTGAGATGCGACGCGCAAAAGAAGTTTTTTCACGTATACTATATATACGCTTAAGCGTGCATCTGTGCATATAAAGAGAAAATGAGCGAATATTGAAAGAGAAAAAAGTTATTTGCTTGTTTAGATTCCAACTGTCCGTACACTATATATATATTACAATATAATATTAATATAGTAACGAAGAATCCGGTGATCATTTTCTCGTAAATTTTTTTTTATGTTATTTAACTAAAAAAGACTCCTATTTACGCTTTCAAATAGTGCTTGCAATGAGCTACGGAGATGTTCGATGTGTTTGTAAACAAAACGCATGTCATTTTTTTACAACTATGCTTTTGTAAATCGGCCGAGACCGGGTTTAAACTTGGATCATCCATTTATACCAGTCCGTCGTTCTAATGAAAAAAAATGCAATGTCTCTTTCATTTTGACTTGACATTTTCAGTGTTGCTGAACCGCATTCTTGTCAGTACTTTATGGTTTGTCGCCGTTCTGAAATTTACCGCGATTGTCACTTTTCCGCTGAGCGATTCTTTAATTTCGTTTATTTCTATTTCTTTTTTTTTATGTAGGTGCATATACTTAAATAATTTTTTAATTTTTCCCGTTTTTAAATATTAATGATCCGTTTATTATGCAAATCGGTATAGGGTTCATTATTTTCTCATAATTTACTTTCAAAATGGTGGTCAAGAAATCACGACTTACAATTTCCAAAATTATGCACCTATGCGTAGTATTGAAAAAATTCAGATTTGGAAAATAAATAGTCTATTGTATGGTGAATTATTTTTTCCTGTTACAAAATCTAATAATACGGAATATTTATACATTATGTAGAATAATTTATGGGAATGACACTCGTTACAATTTTAACAAAATTAAATTAAAAAAAATATATTGAAGGTCAATTACCTACTACTACTCGGACGTTTTTCGAAACCCAAGATTTTTAAATCTCATTTTCATTACGAATATTTTGTATTTTTTTTATCTTTTTAACATAATATTTAGATTTTTTACACTATTTAAGAAAAAACCAGACTAAAACTTACAGAAAAAATGTAATAGTAATGTAAAAATATTTTATGGTCGTAGTGCTTGGACAGGGCTTTTGGTTTTCCCCCTATACTCGTAGATACTTGAACCTTTATATACTCGTTCTGACTTTTGCAACACATTGCTTAACTCAAGCAAAGAAGAAACTCATATTTAAAAATTTATTTCTGAGTAGGTAATACACGTGTAAATGAACTCAAATGGGTAAACTTGTCCGAGCGTACACCCAAAGATAAAAAGTGGAACCTATAACCGGATATCTAATTTTCGATTATAATCGATTCTAATAAAGTAATTAACGATTATAATCGTTAAAACAATAATGGATTTTGTTAATTGTGACATTATTATTTACATGCATTTGACTTTGAGTAAGAAACAGTTTCTTCGTGTTTATTAATAATAAGATCGTGATGAATTGCACGGGCAGTCAGAGCGATGCGAGTCATTTACGGTTGCTATATCATATACGCAATGATTAGTATATCGTGATAATTAAAGTAATTTTAATATTGTTAATGTAACGTAAGTGTTTCAAATCTTAATCCATTAGTACAATCAATCTCATCTATGTAAATAATATTTCTCATTACTTTATAATGTACAGCACTCATATCGATAATAATTTTAATTTTTTCTCACTGTCCGAGTACTGCATCCACTTTTTGTTCTGTCCAAGTATTGACTGCATTATCTTACTTTGTTACAAGCTGAATAGATTTAAAGCCAGATAAAAATTAATTATTATAGCGGAATGTACGTTTGTCATTAGACAATCAATAGTATTGTAGGTGGTCTATTCCTACAAATAAACTCCGTACATCTAGAAATAGATCGGCTGCCGTAGTACTGACGAGCTCGGCAACTTGTCTAGAACAGTAGGCACATATTCCAGTTATAATTAGTTTTTATCTAGCTTCATATCTATGCAACTTGTTAAAAATTTCATTTTTTCTCTCTAATTTTAATTTATATTATTTATTAGGCGTGGTTTATTCCTGAAACTTTTATCGCCAGCTCTTATGAATCAAGTCTTTAGATAGTCACAATGTAGAAACTAAATACAGGAATAAATTCAGCAATTTCATTAATCACCGGAAACTCGTTCCGCTGTATTTGATATTTTGATTAAGAATTTGCTTGTGCCAGTTTTGGCAAGGAATACGAAAGAAGGCCTAACCAATTGATCGATTAGGAAAGTCAATTAAGAAGTTATTTTTTGAGCTTATATTTTGCGTATTTATAGAACATTCTGATATGGGCCTTGAATTGGCATTAGTTGGACAATATACGGTAGACCTAATCACCCAACGGCAATAACTATGTTAATTCGTTGTTGTTATTTTTTTTTTTTTTTTGAAGAATTGTGCAATGCTAAATGAAAGACCATTAAAACCACAATATCTTAATGCATTTATATCGGGAAATTCGTGAACTCAGGCTTTTATATAGACTTCATTTTATTCGAAATTCCAAGCTCAAAGACGCTTCATTATTATTATTATTACAGTATTTTTAGCAAACGGAAAATATCCCCTGAAACTTTTTACGATCTTATTAGATGTAATATACGCCTCGACCTCGACCTGCGGTTCCCTTATATGTAAACGTACATCCGCATCTATATATGTATGTTTTTGCATTCCAGATGCGGGGGCCGAGCAAGAGATCGAGCTGCCCGGCAGTCTAAACAGCCTCGACGCCGCGTCCTCGCTGCCCCGAATAACCGACGAAGGCTACCCGCCCGGCACCGACGGCGACGGCGTCCGTCGCTACGAGTGCCCGGCCGGCTTCTTCCGGCTGCGCAGGTACTGTTACTACTTGAGCGCGGGCACCGCCCCCTGGCGGGAGGCCTACTTCCAGTGCACCGCGAGAAACGCCACCCTAGCCGTGCTCAACAGGAACGGCAAGGATAAAATACTGAGGAAATACTTGACGGGCGATCAGTTCAGTGAGTATTTAACGGCGCGCTTTGATCACTCGCTGCGTCTACGTAGGTATATATACATTTGCATGCGCGCTACTTGCCCGTATGTACGCGGATGGTCGTTACGGGGCGATGCCCACTTTCTGGCGCGCGGGCTAGCGCGCTTTTGTTCTCGTGTTTTCGCGCGCGCGCGCGCGCTCGGTTCGCGCTTCATTAATCCCCCGGGCTCCGTGAGTCCGTTCAAAGTTCAAAATTTACGACACGGGATTATAAATCTTGGTAGAAAACTATACAGGCCTCGAGGTCCATGAGGTTTTTCGCGCTCGTATAATACACGACTCCTGTTGCAGATTATACGGCGAGAGGGGGGGCGGAGGGGGGGGGAGCGCTCGACTGGAATTAATTTCCCGATAAAATCTGAAATCTATTGGTTCTTTTGAAGCACATATTGTATACAGCCGAGTTTAGAAAGCCATCGGGGTTATTGTCGCGATAATTAATACTTATCATCGTCTCGAGGCCTTCGCCAGCCTTGAATCGTTAAAGCTTTGTAAAACTATCGTAAAGCGACGATAAATAACTTTTATTTTTATTTTAAATCGGATAAGCATCGGATATTATTAGCAATAACGGAAGAAATATTTTTCGTTTATATATATATATTATAATGGAAAAACATTTCATTAGCAGCGAATGAAGAAGCGACGTTGACACCTGCGAGAAAAAAAGTGATTTATCGGGATTCTCATCGGGCAGTGTGAATAAGTATACGCCTGCTTTCAATCTTCGCTGTTTTACTCAAATCATGGAAAACCTCGTATTCCACAATAGCGCAGATGAGCCATATATAATGACTTCCGTCTTTTTGCATATATTATATATAGAATGGTTCTAATAAAAATTCTAATATATATATATATATATATATATATATATATATATATATATATATATATATTGGAATATCTCATTTCAATACTAAGCATGCTCATCCGAACCCATGGCGGCGCGAAGCATGCTCGAATTCCTATTATTTTCGGTCAAAGAAAGTGATGGAGAGAACCAGCCATCTGGGCCTGGGCAGAATTAAGAGCTTGGTCGTGCTATAGTTCAGGGCCTCGGTCAGAGAGGAGCCTTATGTTGGATCACGGAGTATGAAAAAAATTATTTGTAATTTTTTTTTTTTTTTATGTAAAGTATACTATTGATATTTACAATATGAATTATAATAGATATTTATAGATGAATTGCAAGGACATTTGTTTAAATTATTTTATTAGATTATTTATTCATAAAATATTTGCGAAATTTGTACAAAATTATAAAAAAGAATTGCACTTTTTTCATTATTTCATTAAATGTTTAATTATTTATTTTTATTGTAGTTTCGTATTCTATTGAGTAGGTTGGACATTGTGATAAAAGAAATTAATAAACTATAATACTATATATACTTTTTTCTCTTGTGAAGCTTATAAAAATATTCTCATCAATGTTTATTAAATAATTAAAATAAACAACAAAAGTTAGTAACCTTGTGATTAATAAATTAAACTAACAATTTAAACACTAGGCTAAGAACAATAAGCAAAAATTACGTAATGGTTCAACAGTAACGTAAATTTTGAATAGAGCTAATTAACGAATTCAGGGTTGAAACTTTTTATCTAACAATTGATAAGCAATAAGTATACAGGAAAATTGAGACAAAAAGAAGTAAAGCGTTCTTTGAAACATAATCTTCCCGTTTGATTTTCTTTTGTAATTCGTACACGATGATCACGATGATATAGAAATTACAACCAAAATCTAATATCATTTAGAAAGATAATTTAGAACAGTTAATTTAGAACATGTTATATTTTCAATCAGATAAAAGAAATCCATGCACATCTATAACCTGAAATAATGATTGGAGTAGAAAATAAAAATTGGATTGTCAAATTCCTAATTGCTGACACACAGATGTGTTTGAATTTTAAAAGAGAATCAAATATAACGACCATTCAAACGTATGAAGACGAAATATTATCAGATTTTAAAAGTGAAAGTGATTTATTCAGATGAAATGATTTTAAGTAGCTTATTTCTGATCGCCAAAAATGTATATTGAAGAACCTATTAATTTGAATATTGTTATTAAAAATAAATAGGAGTTTTTGTTTATTTAGTAACACGTACAATGGTTAATCATCTATCGAATTGGATAATAAAATGCTATTAAGATAATAATGATTGTAATTTTGTTAAACGTAAGTTACATGCGAGCATTCTCGCTTCCTATTCCCGAGCCTCGCATGACGATAGCGTACCCGATATATATCGCATTCGATATACCTCGTCGGATATTAACCGAAATTTTTTTTGACCCCTATATACATATCCATATATGAACAATAGGGCCACTTGAGAGATGGATCGGCGGGCTGTACAACTGGCACAAAATGCACTGGGAGTGGGGCGGCTCCGGCGACAAAGTGCTGTTCCAGAACTTCGCCGAGCGGGAGCCGGGCGCCGGCGAGCCCAGGGGCCTGGCCCATCACTGCATCGTCCTCGATCCGACGCAGGAGTACAGGTGGAGCGCGCGCGACTGCGTCGAGCAGAAGTTTTACATATGCGAGGTGTCCGCCGGCCGCATAACTAAAAGTAAGTGTTTTATATATATACCGCAGATTATTCGTTTTATACAGTGCATACGTAATCTGCATTATCGACGAATCTGCGAGAGAGAGAGAGAGAGAGAGAGAGAGAGAGAGAGAGAGAGAGAGAGAGAGAGAGAGACGTGTGCCACGTGCCACGTGCACATATAACATACATCGAAAACTTTCCAAATCTCATTTGCGAGGACATAATATCGGAGCGAGCGAGGAGACGCGAGGTTAAACGAAGTTCTCGTTTAAAAAAACTTGGACATTTATTCTTTCTAATCAAAATACGCATGCTTCATTCCTGCCGTGCAACATACGACAAAAGTTTGATGTTACTCTAGAAAAAAATGACGAAAGTACGTCCGATCCAAAATTAATTATCTTTTACGTCGATCCATACAAATGAAACTAATAAATATTTTTATTTTTTATTTTTCTCGGTCTTTCAGTCTTAGTGCGTAAGACTGATAAAAATATAAATTAGCATATATTTCTGCTCGACATAAGAATTAGCGCATAAAAAATTAAACATATCGACATAAAATTAAATCTCTGTTTAAGTACGAGATTTGCGGGGCTAATGTGTATGGTGTAGAAAAAATCGAAACAAATTAGAAAATTCATATTGTCAGTAATTTTTTTTTATATAAAAATATAATAAAAAAAACACGATTATAATCATTTCGCTTTATATGTTTATGATTCAAGAATACTGTCTTTTTTTACTAATGAACTAAAATTCTTTTTTTAACAAAAACTTCGATTACGCTTTTATTACGAATGCGTTCGACATCGCTGTCATTCACAGGAAAATGCTTGGATTGTTTTTAAAACAAATCATTATCTTTCGCGAGTAATCACTAAAATTATTCTTGCCCGATACATTTTGAAAATGAATCTCATTCTGAACTCGGGATTTGCTCGGATTTTTGTGAGCTAATGCACGGTCAGCGCCGGCCGGCTACGCTCTCGCCTGCCATTATTGTACGCCCGTTACGCGCTCGCTGCTTTAACGAGGCGCATCGCAAGCCGCGGCTTTTAATCTTGCCAACGGGCGGCGCGGCGCGGGCAGAGGCGCCCGCCACAGGCCGGGGCGCGCGAGAGATTATTCTCAATGACGATTTTTACAATACGAGTTTCGCGCCTCGCGGCAGCGTGGATGTGTACGCTCCGTGCGCGGCGCGATCACGCAAGGAGCTTATATACTGCAAAGCAGACGTATATGGTAATGAGTTTCTAAAATTAGTTTTTATGACTTCTTTTTTTCCTGCCTTCGTTTGGAATTTCAGCACCGCAAGTGAAACCTTTTATAAAAAAAAAAAAAATAAGGAAAAAAGTAAAAAAGAAAAAAGAAGAAAAAATAAGAAAAAATAAGAAAAAAAGAAAAGGCGAGAGAAGATTACGATCGTTGGACGCACGGGCGTTGCAACACAACTATATTTCACGCACGTTAATGTTCCGTTTAGAACCAGTTACGTTTATATCGAAGTACAATTATCGCGCTCTTTAAAATTAATTCGGCGTTTTAGTTATACCATTGGTGTGCGAATTAACGCCGTTTCCAATAATACAAAGCACACACACACACACACACACACACACACACACACACACACACACACACACACACACACACACACACACACACACACACACACGCACACACACACACACACACACACACACACACACACACACACACACACACACACACACACGAGAGAGAGAGAGAGAGAGAGAGAGAGAGAGAGAGAGAGAGAGAGAGAGAGAGAGAGAGAGAGAAAACTTTCCTATAAAGTTTACACTTCTGTCGCCATGTCATTTGCTGAACTATCAATACAAATTTTACCAGACGTTAGATCAGAACTTTCTTGTATACAGTCGATAAATTGAAAGGTAAATACGAAGAAAATCACCTAAAAATTGAAACGCTCTACAATTGTACGGATCATTACGGCAACATTTGCCGACAAAATTCTTTTCCTGTTGAGACTGCTTTAGTAAAAATGTGTGACTACCTGTCAGTAATTGAATTGGCATTTTTAAAAAACCACTGAATACATGGATAAACATTACTAATTAAATCAGTCGTTTTCAAAGTCTTTTCAATGAATATATTATTCTCGGTTTTCAACAGGTGGATTCATACTGAAATTCGCATTCAATTATATATGCATGTATATATCACTAAGCTTTTTATTCTCTATTCGCATAGATTCTTATACTAACGAACTAAAATTAATATTTTTGTCATTTGCTGAAGGAGACTCGGACGATGAAACATTTCTTACGTATACTGTGATACTCCAAGATCGCATTAAAAAATAACTTCTGCAAATTGATAATCCAACTCTTTCAACATCTAATCAGTCATGTTTTCATTATTTTAGTTTTAGAGAGCAAGAGGGAACGTGAGAGACAGAGAGAGCGAAAAAGAGAGGGGGGAGAAAGAGATTAATTGATTGCAATTTTATGTGGTTGTGAACTATTATTACTCTGTTTAGCCAAAAGTAATACAAACGGATGCTGTGACATGAATAAAAAAAATAGATAAAGATAGAGTGAGAAAAAGTGAGGGAGAGAGCGCCGTTCGACTATAGAACAAATATTATATACCTCGAACGCATGACCGACGTAAAGCTTCAAAATTGCACGATTGCAGGTAGACGGCGCAAGAACATAGCGGATCCGAACGCTCCTCAAAATCAACGACTGCCGTCCCCGATGAAGAAGATGGATCTGAAGCGCAAGCTCGAGCTGCAGCGCCAGCGAAAGAAAAAGAACAGGCTTAGGTCCATGCGGAAGAGGAATTATTGGCATCTGAACGACGAGAATCAGGTTTGGGCCCACGGGATCAAGCTGGGCTCCCGGCCTCCGAAGGGGTAAGGAGACTCGCGCGCCTGCCCCCCTACCCCCTCCCCCTCCCACTCAACGCCCCTCCCTCGCCGAACGCCGCGCGAGCGCTTTTATAATAGATCGTGGTTCCTAGAAGTGCGCGCGCGTTTATTTGAGGGAGGTCACGCGTCGCGCGCTCGCTTTTTTTTTTATATCAAGCGCATCGCGACCGCAGTTTGGCATATGTGCGCACGCGCGCACGGGGGAGGGCAGGAGGGATGCTCTTGCAAGATGCAATTTTATTGGGTTCACTTCCGAGTAGTCCGGCACTCGATTTTGCCGAAAATCTTTAGACCCTCGTGTTCATTGAGATACTGATTGCGCGAGTATCGTATAAGTCGGTATAAATTGCTTCTGCGGCAAATTAAAAACTATGAAAATGGGTGGTTGTCAAAAAATTTTTCCGAAAATATAAGAAAAATTTTAATAAATGTTTTCGAAAAATCCATGTTTCTTCCGTATAAAAGTAGTGTTTTTCAAGAGCAATGAATATTTAATGACGCGACTGTATTAATTATTAGCGAATGCGCCATAAGAAAGGGCAATTGGGACGTTTATTTTCTTCGAAAAACTTCTTGAGGACAAAGTATGTAAAATAAAAAAGATGTATTTTTGAGAAATAACAAATTCTCTAAATTTTTCCTGTTTCACGAGATCAATGAGAAAATAGTACATTTCTTATCGAGTATGGAAAGGCTTTATTTACGAAACGAGAGGTTTGCGGCCCGAGGCGAAACCAAGGGTTGTAACGAAGTTCGTGAAAAAACCTTTTCGTACTAGGTAAAGACTATATTTTTCCTCATGAGAACCGGAATCAAGCGGTGAAGTTGCGATTTGTAGGTTAGAATGAGGAAAAATATTTTTTATGGAGTGTCAATGCTGATCACGATGAAAATCCTATTTCCGCCAGTTGTCATTACGATATTCGTTATCAGTACCTATGAACCATAAGTATACAGCATTTTAAGTCTTCAACAGCCCGAAACGTTTATTTACGTACGATGACGATGACACATACCAGGCTGGGATGCAAAATACTGTATTTTGACGAGATCTACAATATTTGTTTAAAATATTTTTTTGAAAAATTTTCGCATTCATTCTTGTGGATTTTTTAAATGCAACTTTCGGTATAAAAATATAATTTATCACTGTATAATAAAATATATAAATATAATAAAATATTCGCAATCAGTCTAATTGGAGGTTTATCCAATTTATAAATGATTACTGTCTTTTGGAGTTCGCGTGTAATATCGACGGGACCACGTTCATTTCCGGAGCAATGGTATTTAATCATATAGTTTAGATTGATATTTATAGTAGAATGTAACTTTTGTTTATCTAATCTTGTATTAAACATAATATATAGTTTTAGATAATAATATTTGCAGAAAATGCGGATCAGAAAAGAAAAAAAAACTATATAAATTGACCAGCTTAATTATTGGCCTAACGATTTATTTGTATATAAAATGATCACATCTGTGTATAGATTATATAATTTCTTTTACCGTATCTCTTGTTATATTGTAGTTCGCTGCGGGTGGGAATCAAACGGCCGAGGCTCATCGGCAGGGGCAAAACCATGAATAATAAGGAACGTCTGCGTAAGCACAAGCACCCGGCGGAGCTGCGGTCGAAGGCGCTCGGCGTTACCGCGCCGACGCCGGCCTCTGGACAACTCGACAATGCCGTCCCGGCCGACGTCAAGGTCAAGCCCGACGAGCACTTGCAGAGCCTGAGCACCGAGGAAATCGTTTTTCCCCGGGTGTTCGCGGCGGGCAAGGACTTTACGCGCGAGGAGATCCTCCTAAAGCTGTAGATTACGATTATGTGTGCGTGGGTGCGTGCGCGTGTGCGTGTGCGTGTGCGTGTGTGTGTGTGTGCGCGAAACGAGACCCGATCACTATATAAAATATATAATATCGTGTGCTCTTACTTTCTAACCTGACCCCCCCTCTCGCCAATATTGATGATTCTCGTATCGATTTTGTCGAAGCAAAAGGGAGAGGATGTTACTTTGATGTAAATATATCGGTATAACATGTTAGTCCTGCGAAATACGAAAGGCGGAAGTGTAAAAAGTTTTTTACTGGAAGCTTATTCTATAAATATCAATAACATATAATTGAATACATTCTTTTGTATTGAATCATTGCAATACATTTGCGTGTAAATATATATATATATATATATATATATATATATATATATATATATATATATATATATATATATATATACAAAGCTACTAAACGAATCAAAACGATCGTTCATTAATCAACCATTATTGCATTCGTTTCTTGAAAAATAAAATTTCAATCATTCATACATATTATTATATTTATACCTTTGTATTTCGATGTTGATGCATTTTGATATACAACATTTATAACTAAAGCAAATAGGTCAAATATAGGACTTTGTTTAATTCATAATTCAATATTTTATTCAAAACACGTTTATGACGCTGAAAGTATGTACAACTAATTACTACAATTAATCATAATATATATTGAAATAGTAATTTCAATTTTTAAATCATTCGAATATTAATCGGTCTTTAGAACAATTATGAATTATACAACCAAATTACTCTTTGTGAGCCTACAATTATACTTGGTTCATAGAGAATAATATATAATATTAAGATTTTTCAATACGACTAGCCAAGTGAATGACTCGCTGATTTTTATTTACCTTTCGCTCATTTCCATCTTTTTCTGCTTTGTTAAAAAAAAAAATGTATCACAAAGTCGTAAATATAAAACAAATAAATTACGATCCCCGTGGATCAACGCTGCCAGTCGCGCTATGTTTTATTCATCTAGCGCTTGCGACTATTTCTACAATAGATTACAACAGGAGGTATACAATGAGATCCTGACATGAGAGAAAGGGTTTACTAGTCGATGGATAGAAAATACAAAAATGCGCTCTAAATATAAAGTCCCTTATTTTTTTTTTCTTTTTTGAAGGAAGCTCTTTCAAACGTGATTGAATGCAAGGGAGCTGAAGTTATTAGACTAAATACAATATTTGTATTAGGTTAAGTACTTATTTGAATTTACTATTCAGTATTTTTTATTTTGCAATTGGAAGAAACAAGAAGCTCGTGCAGAGCATTGAAAATATTGGAATTTAACATTTATATTTGGAAAGCTGAATTTTATTGCCACAAGTGCAATAATTTTTTGCAAAAAAGAAATTTATAAATTAATTTTGAATAAATTGTCACATATTATATTGTAAGAAAAGAGACTTATTTTTAATAATATATAAATAAATATATATCTAATACTGACCTGTTAATTTAAAAATTTATTTAATGAGTAATGTATACTATAATTAGATAAACTCTAAATTATTATAATATTACATGTTTAATTTATAATTTTATTAAATTTATTTAATAATTTTAGTGTTTATACTTTTCTAAAGATTAACTTCTAAATCTAATCTAATAATTAAAAAGCTAATGAATAATTTTTAATAGTTAAAGAACATAAAAACCATAAATAATATATTTTACTATAAATTTTCAGACAATATATTTTCAATACAAAAATAAAAAGTATTTGAGACTAAAAACAATTATGGGTCCGATGCTTTCTTCTACTAAAAATATTCTTGCACTGCCTGGCACATACATTAGTGCATAGTTATATGTATTTAACACAGAGATTTTAAGATCTATTTAAGATGCATTGTACGATTCATTTTTATTATTACTGACATTCTTTATTAAATAAATTCTATTAAAATAATAATCGAATAATAAACAAAATGTTTTTCTTCTTTAAGAATTTCTATAAAATTTATAAAAACGGAAATTTTATAACAATTCATATGATCAGAATGACATTCAAAATGAAAAGCTTCTAAAGTAGTAAATGTGTATGTTTTCTTATACCACATATGCTTAATACTTATATCTTAGATTGCTTGAATTATAAGTGTATATATTTAATACTCTTATATATAATTATTTGTTTGTAAATAATTGTATTTACAATGTGACATTGTTTGAATAAAATAGCTTCACACTTTTACTTAAAATTATTTCATTGATACAAGCTAATATTTGTAATAATCATAGTAAGTTATTTCAATAAGTTGTAGTTTTTCAATGTATTCAAACAAAATCCAATATTATCAAAATAAATTTTTGAGGATTTCATATCACAAACGTAATAAAAACCTTTTTTATCTATTTACAAAGTGGACATGATGCTTCATATTTTTATTAGAAAATCCATTTTGAACTATCTTTATACAATGAATCTTATTATACTACAGGTACAAACTTTGGAATAAAAAATGAAGAGTAAATAAATTACTTTATCGGTTCGATTAATATATATTGGTATAGATAAATTATTTTAAAAAGTAATAATATATACTAGAAAATTTTCTAAAATAAAGATTAATGAAATTTTTTACCCTAATTTTAAAACGCTTTATAACGCTCATATTTTAAAATATGATTACGATTTATTATTAAAATATATATCTTATCCAAAATCAATATAATCTACAATCAATAGTTTGATTTTTAATAAACTAATTCTTTTATACTTATCATTATTAACTTACCTTAATATATGTACAACGTGCATCACCTTTTACTTCTCCCTCAGAATCTGTATAAATTTTTAGTTTATCCTTTCCTTTTTCATCTCGAGCAAGTAAACCACATTTTGTTACTAATTCTTTCACCTCATCCATAGTAATATCCAATGGTAGATTAGATATGTAGATTGTTGTATTGTGAGCTTCGTCAACATCAAACCAAGTAGGTGGATCTTGAGCTTTTCTTTTGTTTTCAGCTTTCTTCTCTTCCTTACTTAATTTTTTATCTTCCTTACTTAACTTACTATCATCCTTTATTAATCCTTTTTCAGTTTTTAATAATTCAGATGGAGTTTTAGGTGCATTATCCTCAGAAATCTTCTCTTCATTCGTAAATCCATAGCTCATTTGATATTTTGCCATAAAGTCATCATCAACCTGTAATTTTTTTTAATGTAATTTTATTTGTTTTCATATTCACAAAAAATGTATATTTTATTGAACCTTTTTATATAAAAAAATATTAATATTCGAAACAAAATTTATTCACATATTACTACTTTAATCTTTTTTCACTACACAACTATTTTAATATTATCTATGAAATACTTAAAATAAAAAATAGAATAACATTTATTTTGTAAACAATTGATTCATTTAAACTAATAAACTATACATTATAACTAACATTTTGTTTTTACACGATTAAATTTTATACTTATGAAAAGGAATTTCTCATAGTTATCACCTTTGGAAACCATGCATGTTTTTCTCGATCCCAAAAATATGAAGATCCATCATTTGGATCAGTATAAGTGTGAGTATCATTCTCAAAACCATATACACCAGACTGGCCAGGATTCATCAGAGAATCTGTAGTTTCAGTCACCTTACTTTTAATTTCATTTTCTTCCTTTTCCTTTATAACCCATTCATTTTTGTTCTGAATAAATTTATATGTTACATTTGTTTCTTTATTTGTATATACATAATGTTTTCCATCAAATTCATATTTTGTCACATTGCTTTTTGAATCTGTATTTTTCTCCGACTCTGAACTTCTTTCTTGATCTGTATCTTTTTCAGATTCATCAATAGAGCCTAAATTATTATGAATAAATTTTATCATTTAATATTCATTATTATAAATTAAGTCTATACATATAGCTATAAAATTATTCAATAGAATAACATTTTTATCTGAATTTGTGAGCTTTATAAAATTGGTGTATCAAATAAAAACTAATGTAATAACATTTTGAATTAAGATAAAAGATTATTTCAGGTTATTTTGTAATTCATATAATACAAAAGCTATCATTTTAAAAGTTAAATAATGAAAACAAAATAATTAAAAAACATTATATGCATACACCACTTATTTTCTTCAGTATTCCAAGTCATTTTTCGACCAGTTCCTGGTTCAGTGTAAATGCATTGATTGCCTTCATAACTAATATGATCTGCATAATTTGTTTGGACAGGATTTTGGTCATTAGATTTATTTTCTTCTTCTTCATCTGTATCAAATTCTTCAATATTATCATCGTCATCCTTCATCTCTTTAGAAAAGTATATCTTACTATTAAACTACCTATATAAGTTTTTGATGAAATGTTTACTCAAAAAAATCGATACGTAAGTAAAATTCAGCAGTTTATAATTACCTTTATTTAAATAAAATTGTCTAAAGAACAACTGCAATTTTCTTTATAATCGTAAGAATTTAGATTAATGTAAGTTATTATTTTACTTTGAATTACATTTCAATCTATAACCTCTCCAAAAGTATATAAACTCATTTGAGTAAACAATGCGATCGACAAGTATGAATTATGAAAAATAGAACATAGAACTAAATTTACCTCATTTACCTTATAATTTATTATTTGATTTCCTCTTTTTTGATGTTCAAATGTTCACATTATCTATTATAGAAATATAAATATAACAAAATATAACCTTATTGATATATCCGTAATATAACCTGATAATATACACCCTCAGATTTGCCTATATCGTATACCAAGATATCAATAACGCATTGTACTCTGCTCAGAGTAGAGGCCAGAGCCTACCTCAGTGCGAATGCCTGATAACAGTGCACCTGATGATGCGTGCGCCCTTGTATTAATTGCAGAAAAATCTCCTAAAATACTCTCCGAGATTATTTCCTTTACCAATTATTTCATTAATTTATCAATATTAATATAAAAGATAATTGTAACCTAGTATTAATCATGAGGGTTGAATAAATTTTTTAATCTCATGTCAAAATCATTTATTCTATTATAATAGTTTCAGCAGGATTCAGTTGATTTTCGTCTTGCTCGGTTTTGGTTCAGAACATATATTATTAAGAAGTATTCTGCTACAAATTATTTGTTCAATTTAATTTTTTCCGTATTTATTTTCATTTTTAACATTAATATAATATAATATAATATAATATAATATAATATAATATAATATAATATAATATAATATAATATAATATAATATAATATAATATAATATAAACAAATATAGTATAATATCAAAGTTTACACATTAATGAAATTATGAGATATTGCATCATACTTTGTGCAAATGTTTAATTTAATTTAAAATATAAAAATATGCCTTGTTGTGTACATTTGTGTTGTGCACCTTGTTGTCCACTATTGTACACTAAGCTAAACTAAACTAAACTACTATCTGCTACTATATAAGCAGATTATTTGTCATTGCAGGCATTGCAGTATTCCACAAACACGAGGATCTGAATAGATAAATAATTCTGAAATCTATAACCCGCTATAACTATAATCCTCTGTGGATTACTGTCGTGATTAACTAGACAATAACTTTTATAAATTAGTAGTACTTCAATATTGAAGAATTTTTAAAAAAGAAGTATTATGGTACTTAGGTAGTTCAATAATAGTTCAATAACTAAATTAAGTATAATATATGAACATATAAATTCAACGCAACTGATGAAAAGTTTGTATAAAATGTTATTTTCTATAAAGCTTTAATCTTATAATAGTTATCTTTAGTGCCGTCTTTCCTTTATGTTTCAATTATTTAGGGCAGCCCATACGAGTTAATAATATAGCAAAAGATAGCTCTTCTTCGAATTGTTCATTATTCATTACCCATATTTGGAACCGAAAGAAACGTAATTTGCATGTGTACTTAGTTGAATGTCAAATATTGTGGATATTAATTAAATAATTTAATTGATACATCATTGCAATTTCTTAGTTTGAATATGTATATACAAAAGTGAAAGCTTATTTATGTTATTAAGAATAATTCAATTATTAAGTTTTTAATAATTTTTTTATGTTTTAAGCAAATTCAGTTTGCTTATTTATTACGCTATAAAATCAGATATTCTGATAAGAATTTTATTAACCAGAATGATAGACAGTTGCTGTTTATAAGACAATGTAGATAAAACGGGGGTTCTGAAGCTGAAGCTGAAAGACCGCGCTAAAATTCTCAGTATAGAATCTGATAGAAACCGAGATATGACAAAAATCATCTTCAGAATTTTAGCTGGTATTAGCAGAGATGAACCGAGATTGCCAGGGCCCATGTAAATCAATGGTTCCAAAATTGGCGCCACAGCCTACAGTGGTAGCTGCCCGAACAAGATCCGTTTGCAATGTCGATTATCGGTAATAATTGCAGTGCACTGCTGAAAAATGTCCAAATAGAAAATAAAATAACGCATCTAAAGCAATGAAGGAGAAACGACGGGCGCGTGTACAAGCTGCTGCTAAGGGGAGGGGCAAGGTGGTGGGCCGACACGATGCCGAAGAGGGGAAGTAGGGGAAGTGAAGGACCGAGCGAAAGAGAAAAGAACTGCGCGTAGATACGTGTGTATATATATATAATGCATGCATATAAGAAATGTGTGCACTAATTCTTTCTTCTATTTCGGCAAGATCGGACTGATTCCAACCGCGACCAAAATCCATTCTCTCTCTCTCTCTCTCTCTCTCTCTCTCTCTCTCTCTCTCTCTCTCTATATATATATATATATATATATATATATATATATATATATATATGCGTGCGTGCGTGCGTGTTCTTTACTTAAAACTCTGATTCTCAAACTTCGACCTTATTATGACATATTGTAATTTTGTAATATGAGTGAAGGAGCTGTTTGGGCATGCTTTGTGTGTGTGTGTGTGTGTGTGTGTGTGTGTGTGTGTGTGTGTGTACCGCGCGTACGATTAATATGAATAAACTAACAATTATTTTTTAAATAAATCTATTTTTATGTCAATAATTACCAGTTCTTCTCGTTTTTAAACGTTGCAATTTATTGAATTTTTTCAAATATATAATATAATATAAATTCTGTTCATTTTATTATCTACTGAAAATGGGTTACTAAAGATAATTTAAATACAATGCAGAAAATTCATTAATATTAACTGCATCTAAATTGTATAAAAATGAAATTATTTGTAATTGTAAAACAGGAATATAACATGCACATAAAAAGTTCTATTAATCTACTTATATTAATGTTTTAGATTTATCTCTAAATGAAATGATGTTCTGTTATAAATATTAAACAATTTTAAAAAATACGCAATTTTTATTCATAATGTATATACTAGAATTAACAATAAATGTATAAGAATATATTGTACAGGCTAGCTATAAATACTTTTTTAACTTCATTAAAAATGATTTACACAGTACTTTATACTTTATGTATATATTGTAATGTAGTATATTATTTATATTTAAAATTTTATTTTCAATATAGTTTCTAAAAATAATTACAAATTTATATGTGTAATAAACCAATCACTTTTCTTGGTAAAAATCAAATCATTAAGCTGTATATAATTTTGATATAGAAACGCGATAATTTCATATTAATTTACATCATGTTTAATTTTAAAAATTTTATTTCAAATTCAATAAATATACGTTTAATCACTTTTTTTATTATAACTAAACTATAATAAACTATAATAAACTATAATAAACGCATATGCTCCATAAACCCTCGATATATTCGTTTATTTTGTTTGTAATATCACAAGAATTTTATGAATTTGTCATAAATTTATTAAGTATGTGTAATAATTCTGGCGATTACAAATTGGAGAGTGGTTGGTGATTCCAATAAAATATTATAATGCTTACACATTAATGATTTGTTTATTTGAACTTTTGAGCATTTTTCGAATATTCTCATAACACGGTATATATAAGGTTTCTTATGCTTATCGCTCAAACAGTCGAATTTACACCACGCCGATACGGAGATATGGTACGCTTTCTTGAAGCGACACCTTGAAGCACTCGAAGATGAGCTGTTATTGTCAACAGAGCTAGCAGAGATGAATATTTATATTTATATAAATAAAAATATGATTATATATATATATATATATATATATATATATATATATATATATATATATATATAGATGATATATAGAGATCCGTTCGGTTTCGCGGTCGGCGAGCAGAGAGAACATTTCAATCGACAGCATTAGTTTTTTTTCTTCATAATCGCAATATGACTTTGCATTTGTATATTGCTTTATAACATTAGTTCTTAACTATCACAGTTAAATCTGCGATTAGATTTGCGCTATATGCAAACAAGACATCATATATATATATATATATGATGGCGCATATAGTGCAAATTGAATTTTATGTTTGTTTTTTGTGCGTTGCTTTCGAATTAGATTAATAATTTATTTTATTCAATTTATCATCTTTTATATAATGGAATACAAAAGGAATTTATTTTTAATAATAGTTTTTTGTCAGTCTTTGTTATCTAATAAAATGTTGTATGATATTAATATAAGGTGTGTGTGTGTGTGTGTGCGCGCGCGCGCGTGTGTGTGTGTGTGTGTGTGGGTGCGGTGTGTGATTTTGATGGCGGTTGGAATCGGTCCGAACTTGCCGAAATAGAGGAAAGATTAGTGCACGCATTTCTTATATATATATATATATATATATATATATATATATATATATATATATATATATATATATATATAGACGTATATACGCGCAGTTCTTTTCTCTTTCGCTCGGTTCTTCGCTTCCCCTACTTCCCCTCTTCTGCATCGTGCTTGCCTGCCATCTTGCCCATCCCGTTAATTACATTCTGATTAAGTTTACAGTTTACTTGTGTAAAAAATACCCAATGTATAAAAATATATTGCCTAGATAATTTTACCTATAATACTATTAACATATATTAAATATCTGCAGGAAAAAATAATGAAGCTTCAAGGCTCGCCGAAACAATGTCAGTGATGTGGCTGTATTGAGTTTAGTTCCAAAAAAGTCCCCCTGCACTATTTTTCTGAATATTTGTGTTTTTTGCGGGACTAATTACGAATATCGTAACAGCTTTAGACGGAAATTGAATATTCAATCCTAAAACCATGCAAAGTCCATAAAGATCTTGGTTTGTTCAATTTTCCTTAAGAAAATAAAAACACTTGCAAAAAAATTTTAAACCATAATCATAGAGCTCATTTAAATATATATTTTTTGTTCTATACAGTTTTCGGTGCAAATAATATTTCTCGACAAAGTTCAGTTTCGGAAACTATTCCGTTTTGGAGTCCCGTGAACGGTTCCCCGCATATACTCAATGCAGGTATCTTCGTATGTATTTTTTCGAGAAATATAGATTCTAGAGACGAATTAAATAGAATAAAAAATATGTATTTTAATGAGATGTACAATGATTTTTTAAAATACCTTTTTGTACATTTTAATATTTCCCGAGGTATGTCCAAAAGACTCTGTGTTTATAGTTTTTAACTTGGAAATTAAATTTTCATCAAACGACACTACGATAATTTTAATCGGCATCCAAAAAAAATCGAATAATCGATTATGCTCGTCTTTCGGAAGTTCATCCACGATCTCTGTTATAGACTCACACAGCAATTTTTATTGGATCAAGCCTGCTGCGAGAACACATTTAGACTGCCGATGATCGCTATAGCCTTGGAGTAAGGCTAAATTATCAAAAAATTTTCGCGAAATTTACATCGCAGCGATCGTACTGCAAGCATGCACTATTAAAAAATATTTTTTTTAAATTCATCGTAAAACCATCGAAATGTATTATACTGTTATAAATTTTAATATATATATATATATAAGCATCTACCTTCTCGGCTTTACTGAAAATAATAATGTAACCAATTTATTAAACAGTTAAATGACATCTATGTAAATAATTTTCTATCTATAAATCTATATTCCTATAGATAATTTCATCCTCTGAGAATATTTCTCGAAAAATAATCAAAAATTTAATCTTGGAGTCCCTCTGAAGCATCGACAGTGGTGTGACTGTATGTTGAATAAGTCCTGTTACTATTTTCTTGAAAATTTGCATACTCAAATTTTTTGGAGCAAGGATTCTTAATATCATAATAACCTTAGATCAAAATTAAATATGTATTCCCAAATCGATGAAAATCCATAAAAATCATGGTTTTCTGAATTTATCTTAGAAAATGAAAAAATTTAACATTTAAAACCAAGATCATAGAGCTCATTAAAATACATATTTTTTGTTCTATATAATTATTCCATACAAACTATATATTTTTGGAGAAAAGTTCAACATTTCCGTTTTGGGGTCCCCGGAACAATTCTACGTTTATACAAAATATAGATACATTCGAATACATTTTTCTTGAGAAATGCTGTTTGTAGAAAATCAGCGCATAGTACAAAAAATGTATTTTGGTAAGATCTACAACTTTTGTTTGAAATACTTTTTGTAAATTGAAGTACACTAAAACAAAATTTGATAATTTTAAATAAATACATTTCTTCGAATTCAAAGAACGAAGAATTTGTTTAATATAAACAACTGTTTTTCGTTAAGAAAAATATATATTTAAATGTATTAACTGATTTAGTTGAAGCGATATTTTTAATTTAAAAAAATATTATAAATTGTCTAAATAGAATTTATTTAAGCAGCTAAATCAATTTCATTTTCTTAGAATCATTAAATTGCATTTCATAAGCATATCATTAATTTTCATATTTTGTTAGTGAAAAATAAAAATGTTTCCAAAACTTTTTCGCCAGGTGTATCCAGGGTTTTCATCGCAATTAACGCATGCCTCTACCGGTTGACAGCTTTACAATGAGATTCTGAACCTTTATAATTATATATGTAAAGTTTGAACGGCTGAGATTTTGCGTTTCAAATTAAGTTGCGTTGCGCTGCCTACAATACTAATATAATATTATGTGTATATTTATATATATTATATAATATATAAGAAAACAATGTAAATATAATTATTCTTTATTGCAATATAACATATATCATACGTTTACATAGTTGTAGATTACGAAAATGCCGGTCTAATAAGTTAAGATAATACAGTTCAATTTTATATTTTGTTTAAATTATACAAAATTAAAAGTATATTTTTTTAAATATTTCTTTAAAGCAAATAAATATTTTTCAAATTAAGAACCGAATATCTTAAAACAAATTTTTATTTTTCATACATCAAAAATATTTACTGTATTTAAATAAACATCTCAGTACTTTAAATATATAAATTTTTTACTTGCAATAGATGGTCTACTAATGGTATATGTGTAAACCATTTGTTTAATTTAAAAAGTATGTATGTAAATGGATTAAATTTTACATTAAAGAAAATCTGCAGAGAAAGTAAATGTAACAATCGATTAATTTCATTATTAATTGAAAATTATAAAAAGAAATTAGATGTCTGGAATAATGCTTATTATGCTTAAGAACATAAGAAAACCTTAACAGAAACAGAATTAATTAAACGCGTTCTTTGTCTGAAGTGTATAATTAAATATCTTCTATCTTGCAAATATTTAGAACTAAAAAAATGTATATTAGAAGGTCTAATTGCTAGAATTGTATATTTATATATTTTGAATGGATTAGTTTGTTTTGTCTTGTTTTATACTTAAAATATTTAATGTATTATATTTAATTCGTAATTTTTTTCTGCTTAACAAAAACAATTATATTGCAACAAAATTGCTTTGATAAAATTAACTTAACATTGAGATAATAATAATGACTATTATCAGCAATGTATTTATATTTATAAATTGAATAGCTCTAGAAATATATACTAATTGTAGACTAAACTTTTTTCAAAACGATTTTCAAAAATTATTTGATTGCTTTTCACATTTTTGAAGCATGCTATATGTATAATCATATTTGACATATACCAATCATATATACGAGAAGGTGACAGAGAGAGAGAGAGAGAGAGAGAGAGAGAGAGAGAGAGAGAGAGAAGAAAACTGGAGAAAACACCAAGAGGATTAACAGGGATTGCATTACACGTTCATTTTTACATTACATTGCATTGCACGTTCACCCAATACCTCACCTTCCCTCTCTCTCGCTCTTTTTGACCTGTCCCTCCGCTCACGCGCGCACACACACACAATTTTCTTGAGATTGTTAGTAAAGTAGCTACCTTTTTTGCCATTTTTTTTTTAATTTTCAAAAAATAGCCTATATTATTTAGATAATATAGGCTATTTTTATTTAATATAGGCTAATCCTGACGGTATAAAATACGTGGATAAAATTTGAAGGCGATCGGTTTCGGAAGTTTCGGCGTCTATAAAGGACATACACATACATATTTACATATACACATATATATATATATATATATATATATATATATATATATATACATATATCTACTGATTAAATATTTATGAACTAATAAATATTACTACTATATATATGTATGTACCGCGTTCGGGACGTTTTCGCGAAATTTAATCCGCGGAAACAAGCTTTTGTAAAAATAATTAAGAAGACCAATCTGAATAAGAAAAACTATATTTTATTTTTGAAGGCTGGAGCGATGTGAACCTCACAAGATCTCAGCAGTAACTGGTACATATATATAGTATTCGACCACGCAGCGGTCCCTTCTCAACATCTTCGTCACAGATGTACATGCAGTTGAACCAAAATCTGTTGTAGGAAAAGGGCAAATTTTGCAATTTTATTATATATATATATATATATATATATATATATATATATATATATGTATACAGGCTTTTCTTAAAGTAGTTCCGCGGCCGGCGCAGCGACTAATTGCGGGAAATCCTCTCGCAGTATGCCGCTTCATTAGCCGGGCGGAGCGTAATAAAATACACGTGTTGGTTGTCGTACAATTCTCAGAGTCTATCACCACTCATTCACTCACACATATACACAGCATACGACATAGAAAATATGCGCTTCCACATGCGCATCAGTAAAGTCTATATATCTATTCGAAGCGGAGTTGTAATATAATATTGTTTACCTAAATATCTTCACCTTATAATTTATTTATCAGCGTAGCGTTGTATTCGTATTATTGCGATCGTACAATATATATATATATATATATATATATGTTCTTTACATATATAAAAATTTGTATGTCAATGTAAATACACACACACACACACACACACACACACACACACACACACACACACACACACACACACACACACACACACACACACACACACACACACACACACACACACACACACACATATTCTTCCTATACAAATTTTGGCCATTTTAGAAAATTTGAAAACACTAAAGAAAAAACATCCCCAATCATTTATATAATTTTAAACATAATGTAATTTAAATGTTAAAAATGTTAAATATTAATTATTATTACATTTCCTTATTTAATTTTAAGGAAATATTATACTTTTAAAACATTTCAGGAGATTATTATGTTCTCATATTTTTGTCAAAACTATATAAAATAAATATATATTTATGAGATATAAAATGAATAACTGTAGATAAAAAAAATGTTACTGTTCAATAAGACTTTATAAGAAAGATTAAGAAATTTTATAATCATTTGTCAAGTCAAGAGAAGAGAGAACGAACCAGTTCCCTGTCTCTCTCTCTCTCTCTCTCTCTTTCTCTCCATATATGTGTATAAATATATACATATATATAATATATGTATTTTATAATATATATAATATATGTATTTTATAATATATATAATATATGTATATAAATATCTACTAATTTTTTATTTTGAATCAATATTTTATTGGTTGTTTAGTCAAATATTTTCATTCTTAATATTATTAATGAATCTATTTGTTCGGGGGGCACCAACGAGAAGGCAACCAATATTACCCCCATCTGAAAAAAAAGTTTCCTTAGTCATTTAAAATTGTGCTGTTAAGGTTCATTGGTTAAACTTTAAAAATTAAGTAAATAAAATATTACCTTAATGTATGACGATATTCTACTTTTTTCAATAATCTGTAACTATACAAAAAAATTAAACATATATTTACATTTATGCAGGAATTCGCGCAAACTTATTACATTTATAATCATAATAATATAATCTTTAACTATGATCTTCACTATAATCTTTAACAAATACTATTTACACATTATTTAAATTTCTAACTTTTTTATTTTTACTTTGCATATTTAGTTTTGATACATTTCTCCTACTATTATTATGCTCACGGGTTTTTGCATATATTTTAACCAATATTAAAAATCTAAGTGCACTTATTCTATGTTCGTAGCAGTTCTTTTCTTGATTAAACCAATCTGGATATTCTTTACTTGTTAAAGCTTCAATATTTTCAACTAAATGGTCTAAAAGATTTCTTTTATGCCAAACAGTTTTATAAAATCTATGAAATACTTCTAAATGACAATTTACTATACTTACAAATTCATCTGTTGGTCTTATCAAAGAAAAATCTGCTTTACTTGACATTTCAACATTCTCGTATTGTCTAAACTTAATGTATATTTCATGATCGGTAGTTGATTCAGCTGCATTTTTGATAAAAATTTTAGTACATTCTTTGCATTCAATTTTTTTAAGACATCTATGAGTTATATATCCGGCAAAATAAGTAATGGCATTAGCCTCATATATCTCTTTTAATTTTATATCTAAACCATGACTAAAATTTCATTCAAAATGCAGATCAATCAATTCTGTATCTTCAATTTCCTGAATTTCAGCAGCTTCGTCTTCATCATACTCAGGTAAAAAGTTTTGCAGATTCCCTATTTTTTTTTCTGTTTCTGCAATCAATGATTGACTTTCTTCACAGTTTGTATTACCTTTTTTATTCGTCTGAATAAAATCGGTCGACAAAATGTGTCTGAAAGTCAATCTGTACATTCTGCAGGATGGGTTTGCATTAAATCCACCTCTGCCACGAAGCTTGGAATGTACATGCTCTACAGAGTCTTGATTACAAAGACCTGTTGCTAATTGAAAGCCAGAAAAAGAAATGGTGAGGTCGGTGAATAAGCTTAATAAAGCTCGCACCGTCAATGGAATACCCAAAAAACATGGTGGCTTTTCAAAACCACTTTTTTTTTTGATAGTCCATTGCTCTGACCAATCTACAAAACTTTGAAGATTCTGCAGCATTTCTTTATTGTTTTCGGATAATGGACGCTTTTGCTGATGCAGCGTGTGCAATGAATAGGAATTGCATGCATCAATAATAGTGTCCATCCTTTTAACAAAATCTGCTGACACCGACCATGTCGTTGAAAAATTATTTCATTATTAACACCAGCAAGTCTGATAGCACAAGCTACACGCCGACCTAATAATTGAAACGCGTATTTTACTTTCATTGCATCAAATGAATTTGGACTAAAATGCGTTTCGGAAAGAAATCCTAGCAAATTAGAAGTACCGTGAGTTCTATCTAATTGCCAAGTCTTTTTCAAATCACCAAAAGAGACAATACATTGTTCATTAATATAAATACTATCATGCGTTCTTAGTTGTGCTATCAGCCTCTTAATTAAATGGGGCCAATCGTAGATTGCGTAAATTTTAACATCATGAATAATAAAATATGGTTGTTGAATTGTTATGTTTAATAATTTAAACAATCTTCGATTGTTACAACCTTGATCGCAAACGATTGCACGCACATCAGCACCGACTGTTCGAAGGTCTCGTATCAGCTGGAGAACTATTTCATGAAGCTGCTCTGCGCTTGCTCCATTCTCATTAAATCCGAAAAAAACTAATTGCCGCCATGCATTCTTAGCATTTAAGCTATCTAAGCAAAATAATAAAGCATGTTTTGCAATTTTATTTATTCGCGAATTGCTCTCCATATCAACAAGACCTTCGATTAAATCTTGCTTCTTTGAATATTCCTCAATGGCTTTAATTGCCATTTCGTCATATTTCAAAGCACATACACGTTCATCTGGTGAAAGGCGATCTAAATTCTCTGCGATCTTTTTCAAAATAACATTATTCATTCCTGGAATAATGTCATATTCTGAGACCCAAGATCTTACAGATGATTCAGATGGTAAAATTACACCAGCATTTCGTAAACGTGAATAGCAAGATGCAGAGTAATAATACAACTGCTTTGCAAAATCTTTTTCCTTGTCCGTGTATATACTGTGATCTTTGTGAAATTGCAACTTTACAAGTGTTTTCGCCAAAGATGGTATATTTGCTGTTAATAACAGATCGTCGATACCACTACATACACGCTTCTGCAATTTCTCTTTCATACGCTTAATAGTTTTTTATATCAATTTTAATAATTGTTTTTAACGATTTCACTTGCGACTCTAACGCTACAATTTTTCTTTTTAACTTTTGAATTTCAGTAGCAGAGTCAGAAATACTTTCACTCACTGGAATTCTCTGTTCAAAATTGTCATTTTCACGTTCCATACTTAAATATTGTGTATCGACATCTTCTTCTTCTATATTAAAAAATAATTGTTTCCCAGATTGATAAACTCTTGGTTCTGCTTGAACTTTGTTTATCTTCATATTATTGGATTCCTCGGAGCTTGCGGGTTCTTTCGATTTTGGTGCTGTTTTTTCCATTTCAGAATCAGCACTCTCTTCTATAATAAAGTTATCAGAAATGTTCTTTCGCTTTTCTTCATTTCTGAAGCCGTTACTGGAATATTGCCAATGCTTTGGCGTACGATTTTGGCGTAAACGCTTTTTTTCATTACTCCTGAAATCATTTTCATCAACATGAAGACGACAAATTCCAGCACGTATAACCGAAATGACTGACCAATTTCTGATAAACTTATTACCTACAAATTTTATTTTTATTTAGATACATATGGTTCTTCTGATAAATAAAATAATTTTTATTGATTTGATAAATAAAATATTTTTAACTTCTGAGGTAAAATAATTTTTTGTCACGTACATGTATGAAAATATTTCTGTTAATAATAATCTTGTAAGCATTTGGGTAATTAAATTGATCTGACATATTCAAGCCATTTTTTAACACAATGTTACTCTACTAAGGAAAAACTGTACGCCAACAATTATTTTATTAACTTTGAAGATTATTATCACTTAAAAAATAACTTACATTGTTTTAATTCAAGCCAGTATGTTCATCATATACAAAATATATGCTCGCCAAATTTAAATTTGATTTTAACCATAACCAAAGCATTATTTATTTTCAAATAAATTGTTTTATATTTTTACAATAAACTTACAAATTTCCAGTAAATATTAACTTAAATTCAGGAAAAGTTCGTAATAATTAAGACATGGTTTTCTTAAAGCAAGAGATAGTTTTTTTAAAAACAAAAAATCCAGTCAAGGAAATATTTATTTAAGTATAGTGTTCTAATCATTTAAATTTAACTCATCGTAATCAAAAATACGTTTTTTTAAAGCAAGCTGATAAAATTCAAAATGCAAAACCAGAGCTTCTTAACCTTAGTAATCATATACCTGATCACAATACTTTTGATTCCCTAAAAAAGGTTATACAAAATCAAACTAATATTTTGTAGTAAATGGGTGGCTAAGATTGGAAAGTAAATACATATTTTCTTATATTAAAAAAAAATATCATTGAATCAATAACTGAACATTTTGAATCAAAAATGTAGTTATTTGATTCAAGCCTAAGAAATGAAGTAAATAAATACTTAGATTACGAATTTCAATAATTCACTCAAGAAATTTAATTTAAAATCAAAAATTCCTATCTTAACAAAAAATTCACTTGAAATATTTTCATTTTCTAGAAACATGAAAATTAAATGAATATATAACTTGTACTTATTTTATAACAATTTCTATATCCTATTATACGTGATTTGCCTCATCAATCTATTCTATTATAATAAATACTTATAGTTGTAAGTAATTCATTCAGTACCCTCTTATACTTTGCCAGAAATATTTACAGCAAAAAAATTGGCGCAAGCTAACATCTTATTCATTACGCTATCGCAGTACGCTATTGTAAAAATATTATATAACAATTTTATATGACTTATAGTACGTTGAGAAAATAATTTATGAATTTCAATGAATAGTATATGCGTAACATATACTTATATTATAACAATTTATTTCTCGTACTGGTTGTAATACGTAATTTAGCATATCAATATAATATTTTATTAAATATAATCTTCTTAAGTACATGAAGCTTAAAAATAATTAATTTTTGTATTTATATCACAGAAAATTTTTTTTCTCATATCAAGGCAATATTTTTGTGTAATTAAAAAAGTTAAGTAAAAAATTTTGAGAAAATATAATATGTAGATTTAAAAATTAATTATGCTCTACGTAAACATATATACACGATTAGAAGATAATAAAAGAGATTATAGAAGAAATTCTTTATTGAAGAATGTATTCTTTTCAATTCAGTTCACAAAAAAACCCTGTTCTCAATATTACAACTCAAGATTATTATATTTTTAAATTTAGAAACCAATGTCTAGATATAAAAAATTGAGTTCTCGAGAGAAATTAATTCATAAGCAATCGATTTCTTGCAGTATGAAAATATTATATATCATTAGTAAATATTGGTTAAACGATAATTAATAAAATTACCTGCATCAGAATATTAAATCAATATTTTCTTATATTTAAAAATAAGCGATATTTTATCTTTATATTTGATCTTATATATTATATTTAATATTTTCCATTGTAAACTAAAGTAATAAATTTGTTTTTATAGTAATAAAAACGAGATTATTAATTTCTTAATTTATGAAACCGATATCTAAATGTAAGAAATTAAGATCTTGAAAGTAGTAATTTATCCAATTACTCGTTTACTTGAAGTAAAAAAATGCTGCAAAAATATTAGTAAATATTGATTAAAATGTAATCAATAAATTGTTACTCGATTGTATATTAAATAAATATTTTTTAGATTACGCAATAAGTTGCTTGAAATAGGAAAACCAGCATTTAAATAAAATTTCTTCATCAAGAACTTATACACTTAAATTAAAATAATGTAAGCTTGATATTTTACAATATGAGCTAAAAAGTAGAAAATTTGTTTTTTACAGTGATAAACTATCTCTAGATTTCAGAAAATAATTTTTTGCATGAAATTCAGCAATAATAAAAAATATGAGGAATCTAGGTAAGGAATTTCTTAATTTTAGCTAAATTCGAGAAAGCTATAACTCATTCGATTTAGTTCAATTGACGTAGTAAAATATCTATAGTTTACATCCTTTTAATTCAAACGTATAAGTTCTTGATGAAGGAATTTTATCTAAATGCTGGTTTTCCTATTTCAAGCAACTTATTGCGCAATCTAAAAAATATTTATTTAATATACAGTCGAGTAACAATTTATTGCTTATATTTTAATCAATATTTACAAATATATATGCAGCATTTTTTTACTTCAAGTAAACGAGTAATTGGATAAATTACTACTTTCAAGATCTTAATTTCTTACATTAAGATGTCGGTTTCATAAATTAAGAAATTAATAATCTCGTTTTTATTACTATAAAAACAAATTTATTACTTTAGTTTACAATGGAAAATATTAAATATAATATATAAGATCAAATATAAAGATAAAATATCGCTTATTTTTAAATATAAGAAAATATTGATTTAATATTCTGATGCAGGTAATTTTATTAATTATCGTTTAACCAATATTTACTAATGATACATAATATTTTCATACTGCAAGAAATCGATTGCTTATTAATTAACTTCTCTCGAGAACTCAATTTTTTATATCTAGACATTGGTTTCTAAATTTAAAAATATAATAATCTTGAGTTGTAATATTGAGAACAGGGTTTTTCTGTGAACTGAATTGAAAAGAATACATTCTTCAATAAAGAATTTCTTCTATAATCTCTTTTATTATCTTCTAATCGTGTATATATGTTTACGTAGAGCATAATTAATTTTTAAATCTACATATTATATTTTCTCAAAATTTTTCACTTCAGAAAAAAATTTTCTGTGACATAAATACAAAAATTAATTATTTTTAAACTTCATGTACTTAAGAATATTATATTTAATAAAATATTATATTGATATGCTAAATCACGTATTACAACCAGTACGATAATTAAATTGTTATAATATAAGTATATGTTACGCATATACTATTCATTGAAATTTATAAATTATTTTCTCAACGTACTATAAGTCATATAAAATTGTTAAATAATATTATTACAATAGCATACAGCGTATTGCGATAACGTAATGAATAAGATGTTAGCTTGCGCGTCAGTTTTTTTGCTGTAAATTTTTTTGGCAAAGTATAAGAGGGTACTGAAGGAATTACTTACAACTATAATTATATATTATAATAGAAATAATAATCACTGAAATGATTGTAACGAGTGTGGCGCATATGTCACCATTTTACATGTATATTTATAATGTTGTTTGGTTTTTACTGTTTTCTTCTTCCATGTATTGTAAATAATTTTGCCTGAATAAAAAACAGAAATAAAAATAAAAGCGTTAGCTTGCGAATCCAAACGTCTGCGGATCGAATCCCGGTTAGATCGAAGTATTTTTTAACGAATTGTAGTAATTATTCGCTTAAACTTTTGATTTTGAAAGCCAAGAAAATAATGTTTTGAATCGAGAAACAATACATTACTTTTAAAAATTTAACATACTTGGTATAGAATAATCGCATAAATGTCTTGAAGATAGTCATATTTACTTCATATTAGCAATTTTTTTCAGTGTATAAGTATTCTATTTATTTCACAAAAATATTTGTATTAAAATATGTTTCACGTGCTTCCGCGTTATACTAAGGAAATTAGTGATATTCATTTTGAATGGTGCATTTAGAAATAAAAAAAGGCTGTAATAGTTGTGCATGTAAAATATAAAGAGAAAAGATCCCAATAGTGCACTAATTATATAATCATTATAGTGCACCAAAAATAAGTTTCAAGTCTGAAATAATTTTAAAAATGTTAAAGTTCTTATAATAGAAAAAATATTAATTAATATAAAAATTTAGTAAACACTGCATAATGAAAAACAAATAATAATGGCCGAACCGTGCTAAACATGTTTACATGTGAGTGTTGGAGGAAATTAATAAAATTTTTTATTTATCATTTCTTAAAAAAGAAATGACATTTCCATAAACAAACTTTTAACAAACAAAAAAAATTTGACGTTTTTGATCTGTTTTTAACATACCAGGATCTTGAATCCCTATATAAACCTAGAATTCTTTTTTCAAATATTCAGAAATATATTAAGAAATAACGAAATTACAGCTTTAATCAAGGAAACCTTTAAAAAATTACTAAGTTCATTTCATATGTATCCCAATAAATAAAATCATATATTTTAGAAGAAATACGAACACAATTAATAGGTAAATAGTGTTTACGAAATTAGAGCTAAATATAACAATAGCAGAGTTACATTGATAGTAATGAAATTATACATACCTGAATTCCTAATCCATGTTTCTCGGCGATCTTGATTAATTGGAAATCGAAATAATTTAAAATTATTGTGTACCCCATTTTTGCAGCCTATATACTGGCAGTAATCGTAAAAACTTCGCGCCATTATTATAGAAGAGATAAAGACGATATAAGAAACTATTGAAAAAACGAAATAAACTTTAAAATGCTAATCTGACAATTACGAAATTAAAACTGAAAAGCAAGTCGATCCAACAGATGCAGCAAACTGTGTTATTCACGTAATGGCTTTAACAAGTATTGCTTCTCGGGTATTGCTGTGAGAAAAAGGCGGGTTTGTTTTTCTTTTCATCGAATATATAATAAACATAAGAAGGCTCCGTCGACTGCCCCGCTAGTCAAAACTTACTGATAAAAATCGACTTCAAAATTTATTTCAGTTTTATAGGGTTAAAAATAAACAAACTATTTTAATTAACGATTTTAATAAAAAGATTATACTTGTATCATTTATATTTTATAACTGAATATAAATAGGCATTCATTTGATTGTTTTCTCCATCAGCTGATAAGCGGATGTCATAAAAAAAATGTAAATTGAAGTGTAACTTGCCAAAAAACTTATTATTATAATTTATATAAAAATATATATACACATAAACAAATTTTCAGATGTAATATATATATATATATATATATATATATACATATAGGGGAAGGCGGGGCGTGTTAGACACCCTTTTTTCATTCGCATTTAAAAAAATTCTATCTAAAGATTTATTTATTATTTGTTTGAAAACAAAAAAATATGAAATTAGGGGCACAGATGGTTTTTCAGCGAGGCACGATAGGCACGAATGATTCAATGAAAAGAAACCAAATTTTTAATTGTATACTTATATTAATTTCTAAATGTAAATATTAACAAGTTAGAACAATTACAAAATATAATAATAAATGATAATCAAAATGTTAATAATATGAATCTTGGAATCTTCTGGAGTTATAAATAATTAACATTAAAAATTTGAACTGCAATAGCTGGATTCGTTATTTCATATTCCGTATTATTGGTATATTCAAATCAGAAAAATATTAAAAATAAAGAACAAAAGACACACAGTATATATTATTTTATGCGAGAAAGAACATCTACGCACGAGAAAAGTTATCTAAAGAATGAAGCCTTTTCAAATACAAGAAATTTTAGGCATTTTTGTCGTATTCGCATGTGTGGGTGCAGGTAATATTATAAAAATGTGTGCCAAACTTCCTCCACTCAATAACTTTTTTTAATTTGTCAATAATTGCATATTTTGCAACAATGTTAAAAAATTAAAAATGAAAAATATGAATCGATAGAAAAAATCCTCAGCTTTCTAACGGTATTAATTTAAAATATTAAAAATGTAATTTTCTTATTCAATTTGGTGTTTGTAAGGATAGCTACCAAAAAATTTTTCAGCACTTTTTTAAAATTTATTAATAACTGAATTTAAATAATATATTTCATTAAAATTTTTTGGTATATAAAAAATTTACATTATTCTTAACAATTTCATGGTTTAGTAATAAAAATTTATTTTAAATAACAATCACTCGCCAACCCACTCATGCTCCGCCTTACCCTATATATATATATATATATATATATATATATATATATATATATATATATAGAGAGAGAGAGAGAGAGAGAGAGAGAGAGAGAGAGAGAGAGAGAGAGAGAGAGAGAGAGAGAGACAGAAAACTGTTTCCTTCTCTCTTATTATGATATTTATATAATTAATAAATAATTTATATAAATCGAAAAAATTGATTGATAGATTGAAAGTCTTATTGAACATGTGATACCAGGACACTTTTTTAAAGCTACTGTTATTCTTTTTGCTAGACTAAATTATCTCTTTATCTGTAGAAATTCCTTGCTAATGTTTTCTAATATAAAATTTCAAAATATATATAATATTATATTAGTTTATATTTTAAGCTAATAAAATTATTTATTATTCACAATATGTTTATTTTATATATTTTTGAGAAATATAAGAGAACGTAATAATCTCCTGAAAGGTTTTAAAAGTATAATATTTCCTTAAAATTAAATAAGGAAATGTAATAATAATTAATATTTTTAACATTAAATAAGGAAATGTAATAATATTTAACATTTTTAACATTTAAATTACATTATGTTTAAAATATATACGAATGTTTAGGTATGTTTGGAAAGTAAAACAGTGAGATCACATACATTTCGTGATCATATTTGTTCAGTGTATAATAATAATAGAAAACCGATGATAGCATCCATAATCAATATAAACATTAAGTATTTTCCTTAGTGTTTTCTCATTTTCTAAAATGCCGAAAATTTGATTAGGAAGCATTATATATATATATATATATATATATATATATATATATATATATATATATATATATATATATATATTATTAAAATTATATTAATCTAAATGAGATTCGGTTGATTTTTACGATAAATGAGATGTAAAAATCAGGCTACGGCAAAAAACGAAAAATAAGTGTATTGACACACACATGCGCGCGCGCGCGTTGCTACACGCATTGCTGTTATATATATATATATATATATATATATATATATATATATATATATATATATATATATACATAAATATACTTGCAGTGTTCTTTAAATTAAAAATGATATTTAAATTTCGATGTCATTTTGACGCGCGCGTAATTGTCGTGTGATTATTGAAATAAATACGTGTAAGTCTGTCTCTCTCTCTCTCTCTCTCTCTCTCTCTCTGCGTGCGTGCGCGCGTGTGGGTGCGTGGATGGGTAAAGAGCATACATACATATATATATATATTATTGAGAGAGAGAGAGATAGAGAATGGTCTTTTGTCGCAGTTGAAGTCGGTCCAAACTTGCCGAAATAGAGAAAAGAATTAGTCGCGCATTTCTTATATATATATATATATATATATATATATATATATATATATATATATATATATATATATATATATAGACGTATAAATGTCAGTTGTTTTCTCTTTCGCTCGGTGCTTCGCTTCCCCTACTTCCCTTCTTCGGCATCGTGTCGGCCCACCACCTTGCCCCTCCCCTTAGCAGCAGCTTGTACACGCGCCCGTCGTTTCTCCTTCATTGCTTTAGATGCGTTATTTCTATTATTTTCTATTCGGACATTTTTCAGCAGTGCACTGCAATTACCGATAATCGACATTGCAAACGGATCTTGTTCGGGCAGCTACCACTGTAGGCTGTGGCGCCAATTTTGGAACTATTGATTTACATGGGCCCTGGCAATCTCGGTTCATCTCTGGTATTAGCATTAATGACTGAACTATACATATATTTTCTTTGTTAGTTCCGCGTATGTTCTACGATTACTTTATTCTTATTCTTGGTATTAATTCTATTATTAATATAGTTTTCAATTTCCAACCCAAGCATCATATCAGATTATACTTGTTATTTAGTTTTAAATTTTGCCGGTTGCCCACTTGCCAGTTGCTTGCGCTTGTGTGATTGTGAGTTGCGGTTGCGGTTGCGGTTGCGAGTGCTGCGAGTTGCGACTGCGTCTTACTCATTACTGTTTGCTTTTGCTTTCATTCTAATGTGAAGAGCTGTACAGCGCGCATCAAGTTTTAAGAACATAACCTTAAACTATTAAATAGAAAGAGTAAGTTTAGTTAGTATACATAATAATATAAACATTTAATTATGTGAAACTAATTTTAGGATAATTTTTCATTTTTTCTTGTAAGTTTTTTTTTTATTGTTTTAACTTGTTAGCATTACCTACAAAGTCAGCGCTGGAGACAATGTTTCAATTTTATATTTTATACTTCAGTGCTAATTAACTTAAAATATTCCCCTTAAACTGATTATTTAAAATTATAACCGTTATATTAGAATAGTATAATTTTTTCAAATTATGTCTATAGTTTTGAAAATTCACTATGCCTCGTGGGGGAGAAAAAGATACCGAAAATAATAGAGGTGATCACTCCGGTAACGCGGCTAGTGGTGTCGAAAAAAATGATGATAAAAAAAAATCAAGAAAGTACAATAACTCTTACTCAAGCAGGAATCGTAATAATAGCAGATTCTATGGAAAAAATCGTAAGTATTATTTTTGGTATTTTGTATAGTATGTTTTAATTATAGTGGCCAATCCTATGTTTATATCATTGAAAAGCCATAAGAGCGTAGAGTGTATTTTTCTAAGAATTGAAGAAATGGATTTAATCTTTTGTAATAAACGAAAAAAGTACGAGATTGTTTAAATTAAATAAATTTTACCATAAAATTTTTTAAATTAAAATCTAATATTGTTTATAATTAATTTATTGTGTTTTTAATTGTTTGATCATAGTTATTTTTGTAATCATTATATTGAAAAATTTATGTAAACTGCTTATTATTCACCTTGAAAGGTTTTAAAGTCCCTAAAAGTTTTGTTTATATTTACTTTCTTAGAACAGAATTGTTGATTTTAAAGATAACTGTTAAGTTGACCTATTATATGTATTAAAATAAGAAAATTAGAAATACCCATTTTAAAATAAATTTTATTTTATTATTGGAACTATAATAAAAGTATAAATTTTACATTTACTAATTATGAATATTACTAAAGATAATGTGTAGCTTGAAAATGAATTTGACTAAATTGAATTACATATAATAATTTAAATACTATTAATATATATTAAAAAAAAAAGTATGTACTATTTATTAATCAGAAATTAACTTCCAATCTATACAAGGTATATTTGATAAATTATATTTTTTGTATAAATGTAGGTTACTTCAGTGGTGGACATGATAGACGGTATTATAAAAAGGCTCGGTATGATGTTGGAGAAAGGTTAAAAGAAGTTGACCTTGGAATTACAGAATATGTTGGAAACACTGAAGGATTTAATGGAACAATTAAAGAAAGATTTACAGATTTTGTAGTTCATGAAATAAGTATTAATGGAGAAATAGCTAAATTAAATAATCAAGAAAGTCCACCTGACCCAGAAGACTTTTACAATATAGAAGATTTAAAAAAGAAAGTACCTGAAGATATTTGGAATCAACTCCAAACGATTACAGAAGATAATTCTGATGTTACAATTGATGTTACTAACATAGACAGAAATCAGCGCAAATATATTCATCAAATAGTAAAAAAGTTGACTTCTGTTATAAGTGAAACAAAAGATGTAGGAGACAAAAAAATTATTGTATTTTCTAAAGCATATAAAAGTAGTTTTGGTAAATATTCTTCATTTAATAATAACTAAAAAACAATATACAAAATTTAAAAAAAATGATTGAAATAAATGTAGCTGACAGTATTATTAATTATATTGCATGGTTTTATTTTATCTAGGTTCAAATTCTCAAGAGAATCGTAAAGATTGGTCAATGAGAGGTGGTGACCATTGTCATTTTATTTTACATAAAGTTAATATGGATACAATGGATGCTTTAAATCAAATATCGAAAGTATTGCGCCTTAAAGCTAATATTTTTAGCTATGCAGGCACTAAAGATCGCAGAGCTAAAACAACACAATGGATTAGTGTAAAAAAAATTAACCCAAAAAACATTATGCATGCTGCAAAGGCAGTTAAGGGTGCATATGTAGGAAATTTTAAATTTGAAAAAGAACCTTTAAAATTAGGAAAGCTTGATGGTAATAGATTTACCATTGCTTTAAGAAATGTCAGTGCATCAAATGAGATCATTGAGAAAGCAATGGTTTCACTTCGTGATAATGGATTTATTAACTATTATGGTTTGCAACGATTTGGAACTATAGCTGCTATTCCCACTTATGAAATAGGAAAAGCTCTTTTACAAGGTAGATTCTATATAATTTAACATTTTATTATAATATAAAATGAAATAATGCTTTTTACAAAATTTTGTTTTTTTTATGTTATGTTTCATAATTATTATTTTGTCATTTAAATTTTTTATAATCCATCAATGAATTTGTTTTAAGAATAAATAAATTTGTTATATGCTATATTGATGAACGTTATCTATTTTTTACTTTGAAAGCTTTGTCTTTACACAACATTTTTTAATTTAATTTTATAACTCTTATTTAATATCATTGTTCTATGTAGTCCATAAATTTTAATGAAATAAAATAAGTTATTTTTATAAATTATGTAAATTACTTATATTTCAGGTAATTGGTTAGAAGCTATTGACTTGATTCTCAAACCAAGAGAAGGAGAACAAGATCTCAATTTAGCAGAAGCAAGAGTAATATATAAAAATACTAAAGATTCAAGACGGGCATTTCAAAGAATTGGTCGAAATGATAAAATTGAAGCTAAACTTCTTTGGGGTATCAATCTTTGTGGAGAAAAGAATCCTCAAGGAGCATTAGATATGGTTCCGAGGAATACGAGGTTAATGTATATCCATGCATATCAAAGTATTGTATGGAATAAAATAGTTTCTAAACGTATTAAGGAATTTGGTCTTAAACCAATTGTTGGTGACTTAGTTTATGAAAATCCAGATTCTAAAGATGATCTTGAAACTACACATGAGGATCCTCATCAGCATACAGCTGTTGAGGATGAAAAAATAAATTCTAATAAAAAAAAAACTGATTCTAATGTTGAAGAAGAGAAAAGTGATGAAAATAATGCAAAAAACGAAGATTTGCAGAAATCGAATGAAGTAAGTCTAGAAAATCATCTTAATAACAGTGAAGAGAACAAAGAAGCTTCAAAAGCTGAAGAAGATAAGGCAAGTGATAAAGGTGATAATGAGTATCAAATACCTAAAGTAAAGATTTTAACAGAAGAAGATTTGCCTAATTATACTATTTTTGATATTGTTATGCCTCAACCGGGATATAAAGTTAATTATCCGCCTTATGCAAAATCTTGGTTTGATGAATATCTTGAAAAAGATGGACTTAATACAGATCTGAAGCAGAAAAATAAGTAAGATTATTCAATGAATCGTTAATAGTTTTTATTAAGAATTACTTAAAATAAATTCTAACGTATTTTCGAAACTCATATTTTTTCGTTAATTTTTCAGAAAATATTCACTTAATGGTTCATATAGGAAAATCATGCAAGTTCCACAAAATATAAGTTGGAAAATTTTACGTTATTTAAATAAAACTGATGACCTAATTATGTCAGACATAGACGAAATGAAAGGTATTGAACCTCCTAAAGATAATCCAGGTAAAGAACTATATATGTATAGATATTTTGATTGAAATATAAAAATGTATGCATTGTTCTAAATTGATTTCTTTTGATAATTGCATGATCCGAAGAGGGTATGTTCAAGGCGTTGGTAATTCAAATGTCATTAAAATCGTCTGCATATGCTACAATGGCATTGCGTGAAGTTCTGAAATGCGATACTTCTTCTCAAACTCATGCAGCTCAATCTGCAGCTTTTCGCGCAGCGCATGAAAAAAGTGAAGAAGAAAAGAAAAAAGAACAGAACAAATCTATTGAAGGTTCTGAAACAGACGATATTCCACACGTTGAAAGTCTTCAGTTAAAAGACCATAGTAGTGATGAGGCTATTCAGTCAACGGAAGACGAAGCAAACGAGAGAAAAGAAAATATATCGGAAGCCAATAGCTTATTAGAAGATTCGTTAGTTGACGACGAATCAAAAACTTTAAAATCAAATGAAAATATTAGTAATAGTACGTTAGAAAACCATAATGTAGGCGAAGAAAAACTAGAATTAGACGATAGTAAGTGTATTTCTAAAAACGAGAACCAAAAACACGAAGTTGATGTTATTAATGATTCAGGAATCGAGCCGGGCTCTGTAATTAATGCATAATTTTTTTTTATATAAAACGTTATTCTACTTCTCTTATTAAGAGTTGGATTATATACAAGACTTGAGTTAGTTTAATTATATGAAAATCCGCTATGTTTCTTATTATTGATTATAAAATGATTCTTTTTTAATAAAAAACATGCGCGCTTGTCGTAATTATACGATAAATAAATATAGTATTTGAATAAATGACAATTTTGATATATTTCGTGATTAATTATTGCATATCACTTTACCTTTCTTTATTATAATATCCATGGGAAAGACATCACAATTTTTGAGGTATATGGGAAGATCAAGGGGTCAAATTTACTGTTATTACACATACTAGTACTATTTTCGTTAATTTGTGGATTCGACGTGATTTGTTGTAACCCTTCGATATTTTTTACACATTTGTGAATTAGAAAATTATTTGTAGATGCAAATTTGTTTTTGCACATATTACATTGCTTCACGTGAATTCCTAAAAAAGTAAAAATGAACCATTATTAATATTTTGAAAAACAATAATTTTTCATAATTTCTTTTTACGTTTGTGTAGTTCAACGTGATGATGTAAAATTCTTGGTTTACAAAAGCCTCTATAACAAATAGGACATCTTAATGGCCAATTTCCTGTGTGAGAATAGCTATGAGCTTTTAAATCACCAGGTGTAGAAAAAGATCGATCACATTCTGTACATCTGTGTGGCTTCACCTAATTATGATCGATTTATAATTTTTAAATTAATTTTCAAAGCTGGATTATGTTATTATTTAAATACTTGCAGCTGATTTATGTTATTGTTTAAATAAATTAAAATATAATTTTATATACGATGGGGATTTTTAAAAATCGTAATTTAATTAATGGTCAGAATTTATCATTTTTTCGTTTAGAACATTTTATTTTTTTCGAATAAAAAAAGTTTCCTTTTAAATATTATAGAAATATGTTATTCCTTAAAACTATTAGAATTTTATATCAAGGGTTCTGCATCAATTAAAAAGTATCCGACCTTATTGTGTGTCATTCTATGGTAGTATAAATTTGATGATGCAGTAAACCGTTTTCCGCACAGCGGGCAAACGTGCGGCCTTTCTCCCGTATGGATCCTTGCGTGGGTATTTAACGAGCTGCTGGTACTAAACAATTTCCCGCAAATGTTGCATCCGTGCGGTTTCTCGCCTTCATTGTTTTGCAATAAACTTTCATTAATTCATGGGATAATTTATTTTTTCTATTTTTTTTTTATTGCAGCTTTTTATTTTTACCCGTATGTGTCCGAAGGTGCCTTTTTAATAATGACGGTCTGTCGAATTTCTTTTCACAAATTTCACACGGCAGTCGTTTCTGATGGTCCCTTGAACTTTTCAGAATTTCTTGTTCACGAACTTTACAACTTAAATCGAGTGGGATATCCTGGTAGTTTTTCTCTTAAACAAATATTAGAACTCTATTAAGTTAATGCATTTAAGTAGATGTAAACTTTGAAGTATAATTTGGAACTTTGTGTATTAAGTATATAATCACGTTAAAATATTAAATACAGACAAGAAACGTTCAAATTGAAATGTGGAAATATTCGATCACGTTTATACTATATATTACGGAATTCAATATAGTAAAACATATTTTTTCCCGTTCAACTCGAATTTGTTTTTCAAGAAATTTACATGCACATATAAAGTTGATTTATTAACAGCAAAATCCTCACAATGTAAATCGGTTCTCAAATAGTAAATTTTTGAAAAGCCACAATCAATTTAATAGCCAATTCGTGGATTCCTACCGACCCGCTTAAAATATATCAAAAGAGTTTAATAAAATACGCCGCCTTTTAGCCGGCAATCCTTTAAAATACTTTGATCGTGAACTGTCTGGACAGTTTACGGCAGTACCTGCTTACCCGTCATAACAATACATAAATAGGTGAGTAACACCACTTTCTGTAGACTACGAGACCAACGATTCGCGAGCCAAGATGCTCGATAAAAAAAAAAAACACCTTGTCGATGCTCCGCGCGCGCGGACTATAAAACTGTCGCCGCTTTTCTCGCGGTATAAAAAGGTATGTACGATCATATGCGCATATACGCCTACATATATATCGGTGGCGCAGGGCTCTGGTGCCCGCGAGGCGTTCGTGCGGGGCGCATGCCGAGGGCGGTGTCAACCTCACGAGAGGCGGAGCTTTTTACAGCCCCCTTTCGACATCTCCTTCTTTTCTTTTTTCCCTGACGCGGCGTAATATAGCAAACCCGGTGCCACATTGTACTACTATCTATATTATCTATAATATAAAGTAATGAATCGGCATTGTCTATTGTTTCTTTATTTATAATGTCATTTGGAAAAACTCGCGACCGTCTAATTTTATTCGCGAAACATTTCTATGCGAATTTCTTGCACTATTGAAACAAAACCTTCAGTTGCACAGACGTTGACAGCTAGTTTCTATTTATTATTAATTTGATAGCACAGGCAGGTATTAGGTATTTGTGTTTTACTACATTATGGGCGTGAGATTCTTTGCTATATTCAATTGTTGATCTATATTGTGTTCATTTTTAACAATTCGTTCTCATTCATGAATCATTTTGATAACATATTAGCTCCAGATAGATGAATTCATATACGATTTATGAAAAAATCTAATCGACATTACAATCTTGCATTTGTTTCAATGCTTAATCTTATTCTCCTACAGAATTTTTTCTAAGATTTATGGGTTTTATATAATCTTTTATGTCAATATTTTGCGAAGATACTATAGCTTGTTTGGTATCTTATGATATTTCAAATATATATATATTGAAAAATCTTAGACACCTACAAGTAAAATAGAACATTTAAATCGAAACTGTAAACTTATTGTTAGTTGATTGGAGCATTAATTATATTTACGCATAAATTATATAAATTCATTACCTATTTTTTTCTACTCTTATAACTTTATTATTGATCCACTCTATGGCAATTTAATATTTTTATATATTCTTTAACTTTTATTTTTAGTGTTTTTATATTTCTGTTATTTATTAGATAATTGGATTATTATTTCATACTGTTTCTTTTATAATATTATCAATATTGCTACATCCAATAATTTATTACGAAATTATTAGTTTGTTATCTAATTAAAGATTTTGAGAAAAAAAATTTTGGACTTTAAATAGATTTCAAAAGAATGATAATATTAAACTTAATAAATAAAGAAAGATATAAAAAAATAAATATAATTTGAAATTAAAACTAAAATATATTTATAAATGTGTATAACTACGGTAAAATTTAAGTTTTCTTTAGTACGAGAAAATGTTAAACAGTGCACGATTTATAAATACATAATGCAATGATATTATTACAAGTAATAAACTTGTTTTTTAAATATGTTTTTAAAATTTTTATTTATAACTAAAAAAGATTATTTAGAAACAGCTGTATGTAGTCTTTTACATGCATATTTAAAGAAACAAACAATTAATTTAACACTGAACTATATAGTCGAGAGATGTTACATTAATAAAATGACATGGCGGTAAATAAGTTCCAAATAGTTTTAGAAAAAAGTAATATGAGTGAAACAATGCTCAGAATGTGCTATTTCTATTTTTCTGAATATATTGAAAATTTTTGCACGAATCAAATTTGGTAAATGCTGTAATAATTTTTAAAGAATAAGATTTTAATTTGGTTGTTAAGAAATGCAATTCCAACTTCGAGATTGAAATTAATAACATAACGACAATTCAAACTCTATTCTTACTATCTAATGTAAGTGTATTATGGCGACGGGCAATCATATTTAATAGAACTTCAATTAGTATTATATCTTAAAATTTTTCAGTTGAATCGTTTTGTTTCAAAATCTGAATTTTCAATTCTTTGCATGCTTACAAATGTTGTAATCAGAAATAAAACATTATTAAAAAAAAAAACAAAACAAAAAACGGAACCAAACAATTAGTTCATAGCATATTCTCGAGTAATATATTTCGATGTCTGAAACATTGTATTGCAAAATTAATAAACCACACATTATACCTCCTCGGTTATGAAAATTACTGTATTGGATGTGATATATATAATCGTAAAGCAAAGTGATAAAGCAATATACGCGAATAAAAAGCTGAAAAACTTGCGGAATAAACTTTTTAATCTCTATAAGACGATGATACATGATTTTACTGGTATTGCGCCGTAATAATTTATCGTAAAGAAATTTGAGCAAAATAATAAAATGATGTAGATCAAGGAAGTATTTAAATGAAGAATTTGGCTATAAATTTTTGTTAACGATGAAAGCAACCTTGGAGAAATATATCTTGCTACTGCATTTAAAACTATTTGTTTAAACGTAAAAGTGTTTTTGCTTTATATTGCTAGATAGGCGTTTCTTAACATTTGTTGAAATACATAAAATCGAAAACCTCGTCGATGTTCTCAAAAGAATAACATAAAGCCATATATAAATATATATGACGCTTGAAAAAGGAATGGATATATATATACTAATTTAAGTTAATGCAAAGATATTTGTCGCTTACATTTGGCCGTTTGAACGAGTATCAAAGGTTTTGCCCGCAGTTTAATACTCACAATACTCGTGATTTTTCAGGCACCTTGGCCGCGCGAGCGGCTCACAATATATACGGCATTCGCTCCCACCAACCCCTTTTGCCACCGATACGGGTCGGAAGAGGGCGAAGAGGGGATTCGCGGTAATCGACGAAAGCGCATGTCGAGACCTAAGAATTCGATAGAACTCCGCGACTCATTTGTCACCCCCCACGAAGGGGGAGAAGTCAGGGAATACGGCTGTACGCTGCTCGGCCCAGGTATATATGGATCGAGGATATTTATGACACTCGCATTGATTGCCTTTGCCTCGTCCCCTCCCTCCTGGTCTTTATTATAGTCCGCGGATAGTGTCCTTCCGGTGTATATGACGCTCGCATTGCCAAAGAACGGCAACATCATTGCCGATCAATTTTCTGTACATACGGAGTTCGGTGTACCTATATTCGAAGATGGAAAAATATTGTTTGCTTACTGGATTTGAACAAAAAAAGAAAGAAAATAACAGCGCCGTATTCTATATATATATAGATATATAGAAGCGATGGCAAGGGCTTCCCAACGGAGCACGAAGGTTAGCTGCGAGGGAGAGACTTTTTTTCCTGCATATATACCGACGAATCCACCATTTTTAGAAGGAATGAATTTTCTACTTATTTTCTGTGAACTTTTAATGCTACATATATACAGTATATATGTTTACTTCCAACTCGTTAAATCATTGATACTGCTGAGATTAATTGTAGAGAATGGATTATTTACTAGCAATGTTATTTTTATTACCATGTTTGTACAAAATTTTTTTTTTCATAAAACTTAATATTTTCAATAGTCTTTAATATACAGTCATATTGTTAATGTATATTACTAATTTGTCATCGGTCTCTTACATATATAAATACATTAGTAATATCGTTAAAAAATCTCTGTGATACGATTAAAAGAAAGCCAACATTAATCAAATATTGGCGTAGTTTGAAATGTCATCGATCGGTTCTTGGGGACATATTCAAGTTCCAGAAGGACTAAATGGTTTACACCGCTCTTAAGATACGGCGCGGGAATGTACAGAGTTACTTGCGGTCCAACGTCGGGCCAGTATCTTCCCAAATTGTGCCCGTTAACGTATGCGACACCTTTTCCCCAATTATCGGTGTTCAAAAAAGTGTCTCGCGGTATATCTTCAATGAGAAATTCCCCAATGAGAAATTGGGGACCTTTGATTAGCGCTTCAGTTTCAGCCTGCGTGTCATTTACATCGAAATCAAGGGATGAAACGGAATCCAAAGTGAATCCAATTATTGTCCATGGTGAAACTTGAACATCGTTCAATGTTACATTCCAAATTCCCTGTAAAATATTATATAGTCGTTAAAAATTTCATTTGTCGGCAATTACCACGAGAGGCCATGAGATATTGGTGAGAAATTTGATTAAGACGAAACCAAGTAACAAGGACTGTCTCCATAATATAATTGAATGTTCTTCTATTTTGAAGATATTATACTACTTTACTTTTAAATTATTATATTTCTGTTTTGTTAAACTGAATATATTGCATAACCAATAGTACAATGTGCCACTAGGATGTCAAATATGCGTTTGCCCACGATGGTATATTTGCCGCCTTAGCGTACCAAGGGCGTTAACATATTTGAGGTCGCAAACGCTTTTGCTCCTGTACGGTGCATCAAATATTTTCCTATACGAAGGGCGCTTTATCTTCTTCGTAGAAGTGCAAAGAAAATCATGGACTGAAAGCATTTCAAATTTTTTATATAGTAAAATGTAATTAAAATGTATCATGTGTAGCAATAAAGTACATTTTTGTAGACGACTACTCTCAAAATATGAGCTTCATTGAATTTGTAATTTTGTTTTAATCGCGTGTAAAATGGGTTGTAATCACGGATGTTAAAAAATGAAAAAAGAGCAATACGGTTTGGGATTCGATTCTTGCTTTTACATAGAAATTCACGCGCTGAAACCAATAAGCGCTTAGATGCTGTATAGAATGACATTTCTCCTTCGATGGCTAGCACTAAAACCTGGTTTATTAAGTTTTGGCATGATCGTACGTCGGTTTTTGAACGACTACCGCGCAGGATAACGTGACCGACATCCACGAACTGGTATTGTCAGACAGCCGATCGATGGTGCGCGTGAGAGTTGAACCAGTAGACATCTCAAAAGACTGCATGAATCATAATTTTCATGAAATTTTAGGTATGAGAAAGCTGTCGACGCAAAGGGTGACGCATTTGATTACGCCAAACAACATAAGCGCAACCAATAACTATGTTGCTCTGACTAAAAAGTGAGCAGAATGAACGTACTTCGAAGAAGACGAAGACTGTCCTATGGTAGAATAATTATAATCAGGTGTGATATGCATTGACTAACTGAAAAAGAGCACAATGGTCACCAAGTTGTACTATGCCGAATTATTGGACTGATTTGGATGCGGGATTGCAAAGAGATTATAATATTTGTAATGAAGTACTTTTTCACATGTCAATATACTAAATTATTGCCCCATCCACCGTATTTTCAGATTTCACCCCATTGATTTATTCTTGCTTCCAAATTTGAAAAAATGACTTGCCGGGTAGAAATTTTAGCTGAATGAAGAAGTCATGGCCACCAAGGAGGCTCAGTTTGCAGGTCTCGAGAAAATATATTTTTCAGAAAGAAGTGGAAGCATCACTGAGTCAAGTGTATCGAACTAAAAGGAGATTTTCTTTTGTAAGTTAAATACGTATCGGATCAAAGTCGTATCAAATGTCATAATTTCTTTAAATTCGTGATTCTGTTATTAAAAGTAGGGATTTTTATTAAAAATTTCTCTCACTATATAGTATATCTAAGTCATCCAGTCTAACCTGAATAAAATCCATCTCCTATATCTGAAGGCTTCTCTTTGTTAAAAAGTACAATGAAGTTAATAACGTACCTTGAAATCTTCGACATCTATATTACCGTAATTCACGTGACCCTGGTTTTCTACGAGAATGTCGATATTTCCTGTGACATTGGGCAACAGATCCAGACTGCTCTTGTTGTCCATACGACTTAGAGAGCCTGTGAAGTTGTTATTGATGTAAATTAATGCTCTGTCCTTCACCACGGCTTTCAACGTTGTCAAATTTTGCGAATTCGGCAAAAGAGGCAGAGTGGCTTGGTATAAGCCCAACCAATGCGGCATCCCCAAAAATTCGAACGTTGGTGGTTCAGGGAATGTTGTTACTACAGTGCCGAAGATTCGTCGGCTTGCGCTACTGAATAGATCAAGCACAGGTTTTAAATGTATATCTCCATAATTACCCTTGGCATCTACAGTCGGAATTTCCAATTTTGGCTTTGGGAAATACTGAAACATTAATTTAGTATGTCTAATATTTGTATTATCATGCTGTTGAAGTTGCGATTTTTAACATTTTAAGTTCGTGAATATTTTATTACAACTTCTTACTACTATTATTTGTGTGTAGATATCAAACATAATTTTTCAAAGATGAAGTTGTGTAATAAAATGTATACTAAAATACCTTCAGTATAACATCTCTCATCGCAAAATATTTATCTGTTGGATCTCTAGCTTCGGTGAGTGGAGCATCATAATCATAAGAAGTTAACTGGGGAGAATAAATTACATTGTTGTATATATTGGCACCTATCAAAAACATAATAAAATTAATATCTATATAAATTTTTAAAATTAATGTTTCAACTACGCCACTGACCAGATGAGAATCCGAAGTTAGTTCCACCGTAAAACACGTAAATAATTATTGACGCATTCTGCGACAGCATCTCATCGAGCATTTTTGTTACCGCATCTGTATTAACTCTTTCGACAGGTTGATTCCAGTGTGATAACCATCCTGGATAATATTCCGAATTGACCAACGGTCCCTTAAAATAATGTGGTTTCTTAAAATTATGGTTATTCATATCGTTATCTAAACGGCTATAAAATTATCTATTTTATGCTCTATGATATATAACATCTACACTTTTTGTTGTATTTGAAATGCTTAGCATCGAGGTCACTTGATTATCGTTATCGAAAAATTCGACAGATGTAACCACTTGCAAGACAAAGTTCGACGTTTATATATTTCAATATATATCAGACGCCCTATTACAATCCAAAGTTATGATTCGTCTATATAAAAATAATGACATATTTCAATAATTAAATAAAATTTTTTCCACACAAAAACAACAAGAATTGTTCTATAAATTATTGTACATATGGCAGAATAAGCTTTTCATTAAGCTTCAAACATGCCTTAATTAATAAAAAAAAAATTATGGTACAGAAAATCTAAAATTTGGCATTTATAGTATAAACATGCCCCTGGTAGAAATCTAACAATTTTCAATAGGTTGAAAAATAGTTACTAAGTATTAAAAATAGAATCAACTATCATAGCTTAAAACTAGGCAAATCTTAGAATGAAAAATATGAATATTGTCTATAAAATTAAAAAATAGGTAGAAACTAGGTTTGAAGCTGGAACCTTGATTCTGGCTAGTAAATAAACATTTTAATTCGGATGTAAATTTCAATTACTACAATCGAAAAAATTAATATTTATATAATATTATAATATTATATGGTTTGTAGAATAAACGAAACATCATAAGATACGTAAATAGTTTGAAAAAATTAAAAAGGAAAAATAATGTCTTTTTTGAGAATGAGTTCTTATAATATCAGAAATTTAACCTGGTTTCGCATTAACTCTTATAAGAGATCCGCCGGAAATGAGATTTATTTCATTAATAACTCTCTCAAAAAATGAAAGATCATTTTCATAAATGAGCCGCATATTGATTATTTCCTAAGTATTTTAATGATATATTGAAATTTAAGTGTTAATGCTAATTTTGAGAAGTTATTGAATTACATAAGCGATCGTATCGTACGTTGCCGGAAGTACAATGTCCATTCAAAATTGCATGAAATATATGAAGTATTATAACAAAAATTATTATTATAATAATTTCTTATTATTGTTATTTCAGGGTTATTGTATATTATTATAGTATTGTATATTACACATAGGTATTGTAGAAGGATTTTTATAAATCAAGATAGCTTTGAACATTTTCTTATTTTAACTGTGACAAACAACACATAGAAATACTTCAAACGTTAAGAAAGGGAATAGAACTTCAAATAAATAAGTTAAGAAACGGAATTGAATTTCAAATAAATAATTATCTTGATTCTAAATATTAGTTAGAACATTCAAATTGAAAGAATAGAAAAGTTTTTTATTATGCAGAAACAAACTGTAAATATTATTCAATATATTTTCTTTCATCGTTATTCTTTTTTCAATATCAACGAGATAAATTTCGATACGATTTAATAAATTAATTAAAATACTTCGAAAGTTAAGAGATTAGGTTGATGTGACATTAATTTGTAGTTAGTTTTGGCTGCTCTGACAGCGCGAGCAAACGAATTAAAACGTTTCAACAAAAAACTAATATCAAGATAATAAGTACACATTTTTTAAATATGATTTTCACTCCTTAAATTCTGACATTACTGATAAAGCAGCTTCAAAAATATTATTTTGTTTATCTTATACCTGTTCCAATTATTGGTAATGAATTAAATATATTATTCTATTTATTTATAAAATAAATAATTTAATAAATAATATAATTTTATTGTTTTTTGAAATTTTTTTAAAATTTATGTGAAGTTGATTTTATATCGAAATTTTAATTTATGAAAATTGTACAGACTGCATGCCTGGTGACTGGAGACGCCCGCAAGTGACAAAAAATTATGTTGATTAGTATATAAGCTCGTTTAAAACTTCATATATATGTATAACATTGTATGCGAGTGAATCAACTATTTTTAATGCATTTAATATGTATTATATATGCATAAGTAATAGCTTGCGTATAAATGAACTCAATATTCAAAATTAGAAACTATTATGGACCTTAAATACCTAAAAAATAGGTGGAGAAAAAATGTATCTATAAATCGGACGAAATGACCGGAAAAAACGTTACATGTTAACCTAATTACTACCGAAGTTAAATACCTTGTTACTAGGTTTATTCCTAATGAAATACCTTGTTTACAGCTTAAAAATGTTTAGCATTTCTACCAGGGTGGTTTGTTTTAAGTAATTATTGTTTTCGACTAAAAAAATGCTGAACTTTCAATTATATTCATTACATACATATATATAGTCTTATTTTGATTGTTGATTCAAGAAACAAATTTTTCTTTAATTAGAAAAAAGGAAAAAGTAAGTTTTGAACGCTGATATATGAATTAAGGTACTGGAAATAGTGACGATCATACGCTTATTGAGAGCTACATAATTTTAAATTTTAAACGACAAATTCGTTATGAAAAATATCTCTGAAAGATCCTGACGAGTTTCCGTGTCGATATATCGTTGTGGTCGAAACATACAAGTATCATTATCTAGTTGAAAAATAAAAAGAACGGTCACTTTGTGAAGATGAACCGGCTCTGAAAAAGCCGAAGGTGATGTTTTTCGAATACAAGAGGAATTATCAAAAAAATGATCGATTAATAATAACAAAAATTATTATGTGTCATTATTGCAGGGACTGAGCCAAGAAATCAAGAAAAATCGTCCTCATTTGAAAAAAAGATCCTCATTTACTAAAAGAATTCACGAATGCTTACTATAGAATTCCGAGAAGGAATTAATAAAGTTTAATTTAAAAAAACGTTCACGGATGCACATTTAAAATTATAGAATTAAAGTTCCAATTATTTTCCAATAACTTTGTTTTCTTTGCAAACTATAAGATAAAATGACTCAGCCGATAACGTATTATGTCACATGAAGTTGTTATTGCCACAACAGAATCCTATTGTGATGATTTTCCGAAATTCTACTTTTTGAACAAATTAAAAAAACTTGATCAATGTTTACAAAAGCACATCACGAAGATTATATGAAAATTTCAGCCAATATGTCAATAAAATAATGTGTTTATCTATTTTTTCCTAAGAGCTTATTCAAGGATTTTCGTAAATTTAATTTGTTTAATAAGATGCTTCCGCAAATTATTCAAATCATATTATTAATAATTATTCAAAAATAAGTAACAGCTTACATTTTGATTCTGTTCTTTTTTTCAATCTATATAATAAAGAATGAAGGAAATAATAAACGCGAAAATGCGATTTATATTTATATAGGATCGGTACTGCCGTGAATTCAATAAAATCCAATATTAAAAAAAAAATCTCCAACGAAGTAAAACATCTTATCTCGATACGTTGAAAGAAAAAAGAGAATGTTTTTATACATATTGTTTTGAAAGTGTTAATAATCAGCGACGAAGATTTATGGTATGTTTGTAAATAAAGTATACGTAATTATAGTAAACGTGCTTTATTAAACAAATTACCGGCGGAGGTCGCGAAATCTTTATTTCTGATTCATAAAAATCTATTAAGATTTTTATGTTAATTTTTAAAAAATATTAGTTATATTATCATTTATTCAAAGCCAAAAGGCTTTCATTTTATAGCTGATTTTGCATTGGAAAGCTGTTAACATCTATTATTTCTTCGCGCGTAACTATAAAGTAAATAATATATTTTCATTTGAGCTATAATTTATTACAGTTTGAAAATTGCAATTGCATGAACAAATTGCATGAAATCGATCGAGGATTAAAGAATTATACATTCTAATTTTTAGAAAATTTTCGTAATTGAATAACATCACTTTTTTATATTTAGATTGATCACTAATAAAAATTTCAATTTTTAAATTTAATTTTCAGACATTTATATTAAAACATATATCGTTAATAAAGTCAGAGAAAACGTGTTTTATATTAACTGAAATTCAACAGATAAATAAATTCAACAAATAAATTTCTAACCGAAATTATACTTGGCAGATTTTTTATTACTTATGCATATTATTATTTTACTATATATAATCTCTCGTCCCATTCGTTTCTTCGTTTATTTATGTATTCATGTGACAAGTGTCACATGTATATTTTAAAAATATCTTTGTACGAATTGCTCAGGCCAAATTGGCAAGCAAAAATATGATTTTATAACTTTTAAGGGAGGACGTGTTTAAAAATGTATAGAGCGACTTTTCTCTTCGATCCATATGGCCTCGCAAAAACTCTTCCACGATTGAACCTTAACTATCGTTTCCTTAATGTGACTGATAAATGGAACTGACATGGAAAAAAACCAACAGAAAAAAGAACAGAAAAAAAGTTTGATTTATCGATTCCTATAATAAAATATTTTATTCAATATGTGAAAAAATTATATAATATTAGACTTTTGCTAGAAGAAGAAAAAATTATGTGATACAAATTGAAGTATAATATATTTATTAATATTTTCATTTCCAAACCAGCAAAATAAAAATAAAGCATAAAAAATAAAGATGGTCATCGATCTAAAATACCTTTGGCGTAAATTTCCGCATTACTTCGAAATTACGTGTCATATTTGTTTCACTTCCAAAATCAACAGTAGCGTAAACTCCAGGAATTGTTCCACACTTTAACATGTACTCGTATGGCCCGTCTGTTGTGAATAAAACGGCGTCATCGCCAACATGTCGATTAAAAATTTCGTGCATTTTTTCCATATATACACTATCACAGGCGTTAAAGCTTCCATATTCATTTTCAACCTATACAAAATCGTTTATCTTAGTACTGTGTTCAAGCAAAAAGGTTCATAATTCAAAAATTATCTTCACTCCGTGCGGAAAGTTCGTTTTTCCAAAGCTATTTTTATTGCACGTAGTAAAATCGATAGTATCAAAAAGAAAAGAAATAGATTGTGTTGTTATGAATGCTACATGTATTAAAGTGACAGTGGACTCAATTTTCTTAATTTTTAAAAAAATAATATGTATGTTTTTATTCAATAAAGTTCAATTAAATTTTCAAAAAATAAAAAACATATTTTTAGGTTAGAAGCAGCACTAAATATAATCTAAATTTTTATTAAATTTTGAACTATATTTCTTAAAGATTTATTGAATTTATTAACGCTAGATTGATATGACTTTTATTTATAATTACTTTTCATTTTCTACAATAGTTGGAATTTTTTCATTTACTTTTTAATTATTCATTAATAGTTTGCAATTATATAAATAAAAATACAATTATCTATTATAGACGACATTATATATCTGTGTAATGATTAATATTTTAAATCGATGATAATGATTCTTTTGTAGTAATACTTTCTTGCAGTTGGAACTTTCCGCCATTTGTGAGAAAAATGGTCCATGTGTCACGTTTGTGAAAACCAGGGGACGCACACGAGTACTGCCGCAATCGCTCCTCTCGTGTTATAATCTCCTGCTTTTCGCACATGTAACATCATGCACTATTTTTTTTAGTTAAGTTTTATACCTGCACCATGATAACTGGTCCACCATTTCCTCTCAAAAATGGCTTAATTTTTGCGAAGACATTATTTAAATATCTTTCTGCGTAACGTAGGTATCCTATGAAAAGGTATATTAATAAAGATAAAATTCAAACGATCGCTTAAAAAAATTTACAGGCTTAAAAATCTCTGTTCAGACTGTAGATCAGACCCGAATGCTATTGATTCTGATACGTGACAAAACATTTTTCTGCTATTTTCACATTCCAGTCAAAATCGAGAATTAATATTCTTCCCGCCTCCCTCCCCCCGTCTGGCACGACAGGTATCTGGAAGAGCTGTATTTTTATTTTAAAAAGTAATAGTAATTCTTGTTAATGTCATTTTTATCCGACCGGAAATATAATATTCTGAAATACAAGAATTGGTTGAATATAATAATTCGGAGGGAAATTAGCTGTCGTAATAAGTGAGACATAAGTCATTATTTTATAATACAATAGAGGATTAGGGTTTACGGTTTCGAGTTTATGCATTTTTATTCACATCTATTTATGGTTCAATTACGTTCAATTTATTACGATACTCGCTTGTACTCGAAATATTCAAGCAATTATCATAATTTATCCAAGGAGTCTCACGTGAAAAAAATATTATTAAGAAGAATCAGTATTGCATTTTAATGTATAACTGTATCTCCTCTGGGTGCCATGATCCAGTTTGCAAAGAACAAAAAAATCATTCGAGATACGACTGTAACGCGAAAACAAAAGAAAACCAAATTAGATTAGATTAAGATATCTGAAAAATTTAACGCTCATGAGCAATTCTGATCTCGGACTCGGTAGCGTCTTGTCTCTGCGTTCTGAACATTGAGAATATTTTATCGGCCTCCGAATCATAGTTTTAAAAATACGTTTCATACTTTCGTCTCGGGTGCGTAACTTAATGTCCGGTGCCACATTTAGTAGCCAGTATGGGAAACCACCCTGAAAATTTTTAACGGTATTAATTATCGATAAAAAATCTCTTTCTTATAATTTAGTACTAAACTTTTCCTTACTCATATTATTCTGTTCATTTATCCGGGATAAATTGAATTTGTTTTTTATCTATAGAATCTTATTGAAACACTATGTTTTGCTAAATTCGCTTATATTTTTGTTACTAGAGCCTACATTTAGTTTTATTCCCTACCTCCTACTGATAAAATTTAAATGAAATTCAACTTACGAAATCTCTTTCGGCGCAAATATACGGTCCAGGTCGCAAGATAACGAATAGATCTTCTTCTTGAGCTATCTTAATAAACTCCTCAATATTTGCGTCTCCGTCCCAAATCCATTTATTGAACTCTGGCTCGTGCGTACTCCATTCGATGTAGCTATTAAAATTTATATTCATTAATAATTTACTCGCAGACTCTTTAAAGCTTGTTAATTTTCTCAAATACTCAGTGATTACGTTTCGACGGCATTTAATCCGGCAGCTCTTATTTTTCGAAGTATATCCCGCCAATATTGGTGGGGAGCTCTAAAATAATGAAAGCTTCCCGCGACATATCGAAATGGTTTTCCGTCAAGCATAAATTGATTTTTCTCATAGTCAATAGCAAAACTGTATGTTTCGTTTTCCTAAAATACATTTATAAGAAAGCATTTAATAACTTTTAATTTTTCAAGTCAATAAAGGATTCTTTTAAGACTTCTTAGTTTGTTAGAAATACAAATAACAAAGTTCAAACAATTCATTAACTTTGCTGTAAGTGTAATTATAATGAAATATTAGGATTAAAAATCTATTTGCATCGACTAATATAAGCAAATTAATAAATGTTATCTTTGTATTAAATAATGTAATTACGATGACAGTCAGGCTGCCTTTATTTACAATCACCCCCATACTATCTACAATATAAAAATCCAAATTAATTTCGTGAATGAAAGAAAATTTAACTGCCCTTTCACGAACACTTTCCGTATGTGTCAACTCCAACGGTTCAAAATGCTCTGGCTCCGCTCCAGTGGTCTTTTTGGAGTTTATTAATTTTAGTTTTTGTATTTGAGGTTCGACGATATTGCTCATAAACGAAGGCAGTCCGACTGCCACTAGAATTTTATTGGTTGATAAAAAATACTCAGGACTATATGGTCGATAAAAATATAAAAAAATGAAGATTATTTTTTTTATTTCATAAAGAATAAAAGCAGAATTTTAATGACCAAGAAAGCATAAAATTGTTATATTTAAAACTATGCTCGCTAATATGGGCTGATTCATTTGAATTATTGTACCAGTTTTAATTGGTGGAAAATATAATTTTTTAATCTGCATACTTTCAAAATCTCAATAAGTAAATTAAAATTGTCCATTCTTGAAAGTAGTAGTAGTTCTATAGATAGCACAATGGTATCTTATAATTTATATTTTAACTCATAACTATTTTTTAAATATAAAAAATTTTTTTTTTAATTATTATATAAAAATTTTGTAAATATATTTTTTGAATGAAATACGTGATAGAGTTTATATAGTTTTCTAAAAATCGAAACGTTAGCAAATATTGTTATTTAATTAGTTTGTAATTAAGTAAAGCTATAATGATAGAATTCTCATTAGTATCAATTTTATTATTTTACATTATTATTCTGCCATTAGTATCAATAAATATATATCCTCCATTTGATGCCAATCAAAATGAAGCTTACTGGTAAATAAATATCGATCTAGCAGTAGTAAGACTAAAACGAGTACAGTAACACTCAAGTAAAACTATTAATAGTTTATTACATGAAAATTCTTCGCTCTTATAGGCGATTCTATATATAGCTCCAACAAAACAACAATTAGAATCCATTAATTAATAAAAAGAAACAATAGTACAAATTCGCAATCAAAAAAATGAAACAAATCAGTTATTGAGTATTCGCTAGATCCTTTTAAAGCAAGATCAGATAATCCAAAATCAATACATCTACTCAATTATGCTATCTTTAAAAGCTTTCTTGATAAAATATATGAAAATTCCCATATAACGCTAATCACTAAAGAATATGGAAATGACATACCAGAAATTCCCGAAATGATGCGCAATTTATATAACTATTTTCAAGACAAAAAACTAAAGCGAAATTCCTAAAATTTATAAACGAACTAAAATAAGAAACTTACACAGAAACTCGATAAACTTAAAAAGAAAATCATAATACAAAGCCAAAAATAATAAGAATAAATAGCCAAATACTACATAAAAATTCCAAAGCAATAAATGGAAATAACAGAGATCATTGCAGAAATAAATATAATTGGCTTCTTCGCAAGATTAAGCAATTTGTAGTAACAAATTCACGAATGAGGAACAAATTTTAAAAATGATTTGTGCGCAGAATTCAAAAAATACTCAAAGCTGTGTAAAAACCTAACCAAGACTAATAATGTCAGCTTATGAGTGGAATTTATATATATATATATATTTTACAGAATTATACTTTAACACGTCTGTAGAATCATATACTATATATGCAACATTTGTTTACCAAACAGTTAAAATTTCGATTTAAACGAATTTTAAAAACTAAAAAAGCAGCTACTCACACCCTTCTTACGGATGAGATATTAGCCGTTATAATAGCCCATTATGGGATTTAAAATGAATAGATAATTGAGTCAAAATCATAGACGAATTTGTTTGTGCTTCAGAAACAATTCTGCTAAATTAAAGCAAGCCTGCTCCTTTCAATTTTTCCAATGGAATACAAAGCTCCATCGGCCATTCAATTTGTTCAACACAATTAGGCAATGTAAATAGAATTGCAAGTATAGCTAAAGACTTATATGTTATCATTTGTCTATAATTAACTCGTTTCAAATATAAGGAATCTCAGACAATTTTTAATACAATAGATTGGATAAAATATCAATCCGATATAGCGAAAGGCATAGATTCTCTTGCACGCTTCTTAGAAAATGAAAACAAAAATAAGAGAAGGAAATCCTGGATGAGTTTGTAGAATTAATCATGAATTATATAATTCGATTATATCTAAACGAGAAGATCTATAAACAGTAACCAAAGGAAGAACGCTGGTGGAATTGAAAATGCTCCTAAGCGCGAAAAGAAGCCGAAAGAATACATTTAATAAATATAAAAAAAGGAAAACGAACGAAAACAAAACGTAGTACAATAAATGTATAGTATACGTAGATGAATTTTTGAAATCAGTGAAAAATTAGGGTAATGAATTTATTTCTACCATAAATGTAAGCACTCCATATCAAATAATTTAGAATGACATAAAATAAAATAAAAAGGTAAATAAATTGAAAAAATAAGTTTGCAAATTACTAGCCTACGAACTGAAAATAATCAAATCATTTCAAAAAAAGAGAAGATGAAACCACAAATTACTTAGCTTTCGAATTCGCGAAAAATTATAGTGACTCAAAATATAAGATTATAAAATTTAAAACAAAAAAGGAACCGCAAACGCTTATAATACCTGTCGATGAAATGAATAGTGTGCTCTTCCTATCAATCATACAATGATAATGTAATAAGTAAAACACGCTTAAATTGAGAAACAATTTGGTGCCTGGCCAGATAATATACCGAATGTGCCTTTAAGAAATCCATACCAATTTAAAGCCTCTATTATATCATCCATCTACCTAAGTTTTTTTTGTTTGACAAAATAATAGATTTCTAAGTAGATGGAAAGAAGCAATAGTTATATCGATTCCAAAATTCCAAACGTTTTCAAATATCCGGGAAAGATAAAATAAATCCTCAAAACTATAGACCCGTCGCGATGACCTGCACCTCATGTGGCCTATGGAAAAGATCATTAATAAAAGACTAAAAAAAATCAGTTGAAAAATATAAACTTCTTCATTCAAAGCCAAAATCATTTTAGTGGATATCGTTAAACATTTAGCCACTTAATTACATTAGAAAATTGTCATCTGGAGGCACTTTCAAACAAACTTCATGTTAAAATTGGCAATTACAATAGTTATAGAAAAAGTATTTGAATTCCTATGGACAAAGAAAAGGTAATAAAAATACATAAAACAACAGAAAGAAGGTGTCATCAGTAATAGAAAGTTAATGTTTAATTGTATAAATAATTTTCTAAAAGAGCCATATATAAGGAATAAATTAATGGCGCCTTCCCAGAGAGAAACAAATTCTAAACGACGTACCTCAAAATTCTATTGCCAGTGTAACTCTTTTCATAATAAAAGGACTGAATAACTGCCAACATAGAATCACCTGTAAAAAGTATCTCTACGTATCTGTTTTGTATCTCTTCGCAGATGAGATTCTGCAATATATCGCTCAGGGAGAACGTCAAATATTAATAAAAATTATTGCAAAGCACGTTACACGAATTACGTAAAATGAAGCGGCAAAGCTTCAAATGTTTCAAAGGTTTGAAATCGTACTTTCTAAAACACAGTCAATAATATTCTCAAAAAACAGAAGAACAAACCTTTTAACAAGCTCTTACGCGTCAAAATAACTCGCCATGAGTAATCGTTTTGTCACAAAGTAAGGTTACTATATAAACTATATAAAATAATCATGCAGCGAGATTATAGTCAGTGATCTGCTAATGACATAAGCTAAATTAATCATACATTTTTTAAAAATATTTATGTAATTATATTTAAAGATAATAATTATTTATTAATGGCAGAGTCAAATTCAAATGTTTTTTCTACAGTTGCGCTTAAAGTATTATAACTTATAATTCATGTAAACAACATAAATTTTTACTTGTAATGAACTTAATTTATGAATAATGTAAAATAGTTATCACATTAGCAAATTATATTATATATTATATTATATATTATATATTATAATTATGCCATTATAAGTTTTTAGTTAAATAGAATGTATAGACCAGAATTGAATATTTTATAAACATATATGAAGAATTGCCAATAATATTTTATAATTATATTTTATAATATTTGCATATTTTAGAATAGTCATAAAATTCTACTCAAGAAATGTTACTGAAATTTTTCGGAAATATTTTTGTCACAGGAAAATTCAATATTTTCAATACTATAAAATTATAAAAATGAAAATCATTTTCGTATACCCGAAATAAAATTTTCATGTAATATGTATTAAAATTTAAGTCAAACTAAATTTTATACAATAATTAGTATAAGTAAAAAAGTAATTTCTGTATAATAATTTTTTAATGATAAAATACGCATATAGTCCCATGAGACTCACACAATGTTGAAAAATTACAGCTTTATGCGAGAGCTCTCGTTTAGAGACAAACAGATGAAAAAAAAGAACAAACAAAAATTTATAGTGAAACGAAGCAAAAAAAGAAAGCTCGTACCGAGTTCACTCGCTGCATAGAATTGAGGATTATAACAGGAAACCAATTTGAAGCTGAACATAAAAAACAAATTACAGGAAGTTACCAATTTGATCATTTTAGAACAAAACATGGATAAAAAGTAATATGATAAGATCACATTAACGAATTCAAAGTAAATTTCCAAAAACGAATTAATTTATTGAATAATTATTGAGATAATTAATAATTAATGAAATGTTAGCAGCGAAAAGTTCGAACATGATTTTAAAGTTCTGATAAACACTTAAAAGCCATTCCATTCTTCCAAAATTAGATCGTACTCATCATATATGATCGATTTGACTTGGTAATAAAATTAAACCCGATCCATAATACTTGGTTAAAGCTATCAATAGGAGCTTATCATACCAGCCTTATAATCAGCATTCTAGCAAAAATGGGATTGATATTAAAAATTGGAAGAAAAAATTTTAAATAGCTGAAACTCCTAAAATTCCTGCAGTCTACTTCCTAATACAAGCACTAAACAAGCAGAAACACAGCATAGATAAAAAAAATTAATCATTTGGAAATTGAATTGACAAGATCCTTCAAAAGATAAAATAAAACGAAAAAAGGATGTTTTCATAACACGATTAAGAATTGAACATACTAAAATGACACACTCCTAGATAATAGAAAGAACGTCATCCTTACAGTGCTTCGAATATAAACCGAAAATTACAGTGAATAATTTACCAATTGAATACTCGATATAGAAAAATTCTAGGATTATGAATAAACTATTTAACTGTGAAAAAATGATAAAACAATAGACTGATAATTCCCAACGTAATAAACTATCCACAAAAAATTAAACCGAATAAGCTTATTTAAAGTACTATGTTTTAACATAGCAACAATTAAAAAAAAAACAAGAATACTTTACACGTAATACAAATGATGTCAGAATGCTGGCGTGTACACAACATACGTACATACACAAAAACAATGTAGTAGTGTGACTAATATCTAATAAGTTGATGCGAATTTAAACAATAAATGCAAAAATCTATAATAGCACAATAATTGATTGGATTTTTTTCTTAAAATAATTTTATTTCTATAGCGGCGGCTTGAATAAAAATTTCAACCTAATAGTTATTTGCTTAATAGTGGTAATAATTACTATATACGTAAAATTCAGACGTCGTCAAACAATTAAAAAACTTATATCTGTTTATTCGAAAAAAAATTTTTGGTTTTCGATGATCTGTATTCAAAATATCTTTAACTTATTCCAGAAGTAAAGCATTTGAAAATTATCTTAGGGACCTGCAAATCAAATTTAAGCTTCACAGATTAAAATTATTAACGATTCTGTGATAAAGTAAATTTGAATTTCTTATGTATTTACGCTTGCCAAACTATTTCTACAGTAATTCTTAATATAAATTATGCAAAATAAGTATTTCAGATTGTATATTTTTTTTATCCCTTTTAGGTTTTTATCATTTTATTTGCTTTACAAATGGCGCGATTTAAATTTATTTAAATGTTTTCTTTAAAATAAACTTGGATGAAGAAATGCATATGTATTCGTATATCAAATGCAATCATAATTTATAGAAGACTGCGTAAAAGACTTGATCATTGTTGTATATAGTCATTGTATTTGTAGCTCGACATTTCCGAGCAATGGTGGAGTTTTGTACGGGCGATCAATATGTACCGCGTGCCAAATAGGTTGAATAGGAGATATTAAACTAATCCCACACCTTTCAACCTATTACGATTACGTTTATTTACGATCATCCGAGATAATTTCTCAGTCTCGGACAAAAATTAACGATAAAACATGATAGATAAAAAATTATAGATCATTAGGTTGAAAATTCGAATAAAAGATACCCTTCAATGCACATTTTTTTATTTACTCGCATTCGATAATAAAATCGTCGAGTCTACTTTTCAATTTTGGGTATCAGATAATAAATTTCCTGACGCATTGGCAAAAAACTGTAGAATTTCGCGATTATTTCCGTACACTGCTTCTAGAGCAAAAATGAATAAAGTTATGTAACTTAATGCACGTAAGGGCAATTAAGCAGATAATTAAACATAATCAGTCAAACTATACGAGAAGTTAATTTGCTTTTATACATAGCAAAATTTACAATCAATTTTCAATTTTCAAAATATATATGATATTTTATCATTTATTGATTAGCAACAAAAAAATGGGGAGAAACGTTGAGTGTATACATTTAATGTATCTAAACATAGGTTTTGCATAAGATTTAATGAGATCCATATTAATAAAGAAAAATTACAAATTTCACTTTGGATAGGATTCTGTAAAGATTCAGTTTCTGGATATTTCAGTTCTCTATAATTTTTCTATGGATACGATTGAGTTAGCTTTATTGTTTTTTGCTTTAAAATAAGTGAACACAAAAATTTAGAAATTTTGTAGTTTTTCTGTGAACAGTTTACCTAATATACTAAAATTTTGAAAGTAATTGGATGAAGCAAGTAGCTGTCCGAAGATTAGTTATTCTGTATAAAAAATTCCTATACTGATTGGCCTAATATAATAGGATTAATTTTTACAAATTATGACTAAAGTCTCTTTTCACGATTTTCTAATTTTATTTCGGAGTCTTTCGCATATCTTCTTCTTATGGACACGAAAAATAATTAATTTGAATAAAAGGAAAGAAGGAATTTCTAAAAACAATAAATGATTAATGATAAGTTTGAATAAATGGTTTTGCTGATAAAATAAATTATATGAATTCTACTCGTTATCAGAACTCTTAAATAATTAATCTTACAGTATGAAAGGTGAGTTGAATTCTTACTTAATGTATGGTTATTAATAGATTCATCAATCTCGTTTATTCAGACTTACAATATGTTTGATACATTAATTTTTGAACAGGGTTTATTGCTGATGTCGTTTTTTTTAAATTTATAACCATAACGATAATTTAGAATTTAATTAAAACGATTATAGTATACTGATATTAAGAAATTTTTTTTGATAATTAATTCAATTGGGGGCTTATTTTGGTATTAATTAGTGATTCTGCACAATTCTAGCGCGTCTATACAAATATTAGATACATTTATTCTAAGCTAGGTGTTTTATAATTAAACATCAAAAACATTGAAAATTGCAAAATTCTAACTGATTTTATAATGAAATCAACCTTTATAAATAATCTTTAATTTTTGATTATATTTTTAGGGCTGATAAGATTTTATGATTGAGTATAAATCAATTTGCACAGCCGTTGTACAAGACACAATGTAAAATTATAATTTAAAAAAAAAAAATTTTTCTTATTTTATATTTACTCTACTCTTTCCTGTTGACATTTGGAAGCTTAATACTTTTTATATGTAATTATTTCACTTTTTTCTGATTAAGAAGTTGATTTATACATAGATTTGTCATATAATGCAAAAGTAAAACTTACCTTTTTCGAAGTTTCAGCGCAGCTGGATACGGCCGCTAAACCAATAATACAGAATACTGTCCATACTTTTGTCATATTTATTTGTTTGTCTTTTATAGTAAAGTTCTGTTTATTGAAAATTATATAAGATCCTTATCTCTTGGACGCGTTTCAAAAAGCGCTTCGATCCGTCCGTGTTCCTTTCCCAGCGCTGACTAATTCTACTAACGACTCCGAACGACTCTCAAGAATTGATCCTGGAACAAAAATACCGTTTTATTCTATAGTTTTAAAGTTGCCTTCAGATGGAGCGAGTTAGTCGCTGCGTTTGCTGATTCTCGAGGAAGCGATCGGGCAGATCCCATTCTCAGCACAAAAGCGGAAGTGTCGGAGTTTATGCGGGCTTTGCCCTTTGCTCGTCTCTCTTTAGCAAACGTTCTAATCGGCTTATTTTTTTTTTTTTTTGCCTCGTCGCTTCCGGATCGCACTCGGATTTGAGCGAGCGGTCAAGAAACGAGGGAATCTCAGATGATAACTGCGGGCAATTGAGTTTTGATGTTGAGCAGCGTCAGGTGCCGGGCGTCTGTATAATAGTACAGCGCCCGGTTATTATATGGTAACGCGCTCGAAACGTCATCCCATCGGTGAGCTGCCTCGTGCTTGTGTGAGTACGTCTATAATGCAATTCGTGTTACTAGTACAGCATCGTCCGAGCTGCTCGCGCTTTTCAACGCCGCCGTGAAACTTTCGGCCTGCGTAATTCTAACATCGGGGATTTAACGGGAAAGTGACGAGCGGTTTGGTCGCCAAAAAAAAATCGGGGAGGGGGGGTTCGTTAGCCGCACGAATTGTCGAAGGAGTCGGGTAAAGTCGCCGCATAGAGATCGCTTCATCCGAAGGTAGCTTTAGGGACTTAAACGGAAATATTGGACATTTTCAAAATTTTCTTCACCGGTTAATAAAATGTTACAAATTTTCATGACTGCTGAAATAACATAAGTCACTTGGTGTAGATATATTAGATGCGTGCGTCTGATTAAAAACAAAATCATTTTAATGTATTCTAAGAAATGGCTTGCGCTATTCGGTTACTCAATATTACAAAAATTTCATTAACATTCATACTTGTAAAATTCCCGTGTAAAAAAGGGATAAGTTAAATAGATTGTCTGTAATTTTTCTCAACGTGTTTATTAGTTTTTTAATATTTGTTTTTCTGTTTAGCTATTCTTTTTATCAAAATCAGAAATCGAATTTGAAACAACGAAAGATTAAAACAGTATAGTTACCTGTTTTCCCTCTTCCTTCCTTACCATAAATCTACTTATAAGTCATAAAATAGCCTCGAAGATTCTTATGAATTTAGATTTAAAGATTTATCCGAGAGTTTACGTAATCAGTTAGGAATTCATTCTCATTGAACAGATACTTTATGTTTTTTAGTAAACAAATTCGATTTTAATATTCCTTTTCAAGTATGAAATAAATGTTTATTTTTATTCTTTAACTTTTCGTACAGTAACACTTAATACTATACAAAAAATACTATATATTTTATTTCTTACTGTAAACATTTAAATAATTAAACAAATATCTAATTCACGCGTTATAACAATGTACATTGATTATATTTAAGCAATGAAAAGTTTATGTGCGCACGGCGTAAAGTATTAAATAAATATGCTAATATTTTTTCACCTGTTTCAATCTTATCGTTTAACTTTTTATTAACTAATTATGTTTGATTTGAAGATAATCAGAATTAAGATTCTAAAATAAAAATAAAAATATCAACATTAATTAGATGTTAAAATAAAAGGTTTTGATTTTTATTTGTTATTATTAATAACAATTAATAATGTTTATATTTATATACCAGTCACGTAATATTTCAGTTATAGATAATATTGAAACTTAAAATTTTATTCGATCATTGTTTTTCGACGTGAGTATGTAAAAGATTTATAGAAATTACAAATTGTTAATGTAATGAACTGAAAGTGAATAATGTAAAACTAATATATATGTATATATATATATATATATATATATATATATATATATATATATATATACACTAGTAAATGTAATATATGAATATTGTCTCTATTATTGCTATAAGCATACTGGAAAATACAAAATAGATTATTAGGACCGAATTCAGAAAAAATATCATTTATCATATAATTGAATGATCAAAAAGTAAAATTATTGTCATTTAGAAGATTTTACTCAATTTTAAAAATTTTTATTTTAAAAGAAACTCCTGCGTCAGGTGATAAAATGAGATAATAATCTCTCAATACATAACTATTTTGCAGAAAAGTATTTGAGATTAAATATTAATTTTCTGAATAAGCATAAATAGGAGGGGAAAAGTTTTTGACGTTATTGTTTACGTATCTTATACGTTATTCGTTTTACGTATCAAATATTTTACATTTTCACAACCGAACCTCGTTGACTTTCTTCTATAAAATAGCTCACAATAAATTGTTTAAATTAACAAAAAAACTACGAAGGTGCAAAAATAAGAAAGCCAAAACTATATAATAAATCCGTTTATCGAGTACAGCAAGTAGCAATGCAATCGCAGATCTTCCTTTAAGTAATGTACCCACGAATATTCGATAAAAATCGTTATTTATACCCTGCACAAGACGAGTATAAGTACATATTAGCTGGAAATGCGTCAATGCAAGTACAATGACATAAAGAAAGCTAGCTCAACAAAATGTATACGATAGTTGTACTAAGCGGTAGAAGAAGAAATGAAAATGACGCAGTTTGTAGCAAACATCAGATATCTAGACTGACATTTTATTTTTTTTCCTAATCAATTATTTCCGCCTATATATTATATACAAGTTCATAGTACGAATATATTTTAGTGAATATATATATATATATATATATATATATATATATATATATATAGCGTGTAGTATAATATGCAATTGAAAGTACATTCCCAATTGTATAAGATTACTAAATTTTATAAATAAATTATTACATATTTGTAAAAGTGAGCTCACAAGATAAGTTTATTTCCAATAAATTTATTTCATTCATGGCAACTAATACTATCAATCAACGAGTGACAAGGAAATGACAAGGAAAGAAATTTTAACGTGGCATTGAAACTCCATACGTGCAGTATACCTACGCATCTTGAAGCATGCATCGTTTACGGATAATGCAATTATTTAGATATTTTCTTGTATAATAATTACAATGATATATTTTTCCAAATGCGTATTATTTATACCGATTTAAAACAATATCGATATAACTAAATGTTCTACAGCACAGGCTATCTTTGCTTTTAATTACGAAGATTTTTTTTTCAGTATACTACACCAAACATTTTGAAAGTAAAAAGTGCGGTAAAAGGCGAGGTAAAAAGTTTTATCATTTTAAAATCGACTTATAAAACATAAAGATATAATCAATGTATAGATGACGATTATTTAATGCGCCAGAATATTTTTCTCATATTACAAAAAATACAATAATTCATACAGACTCTTATATATACAACATTGGAATCGATTTCCAATAATAAAGTTGTAAAATAAATTCTACTCACTTCTTAAAAAAGAATCAAAGAAAAACATAATGTTAATAAGTCTTAAATTGTTTAAAGGCTGAAGATTGAGAAACAAATCGTTCGATTCAGTTATACATTGTGGATACTGTGAGATTATTCATAATAATTTGAATTTTATTAATTCGTTGCAAAAATGAAACGCAAGACTAAAATTTTTAAAATACTATTTTTACAGTTAAATAGAAATAAATGTAAAATATTTCCATTGTTCCTCAGATACATAAAATATATAGTTCATAAAAGTAAAGAAATATGTAAAATCACAAATTAATGTCTACAAGATTTTTAGAAGCTATAGAGATAAAATAGTTTATTTGTTCTGTTTTGTACATCAAAGTTTACTGAATGATATTCGCGAGAAATAATACAAAAAACGTGAATATATTATCTTTGTTGAAAGAAACTTCAGTATGGTTTTCTAAGTGACGGTAAAGGCATTCCTTTACATTATTTTATATTGGAGGATTATTGCGCATCCAAAATAACTTCGAATTTCAGATGCCAACAAAATGTAAAGAAGATAATTTTGGCAAATTTTTAAACGTAAAATGACTAAGAGATACGTAAGATACAATATTTGCCGAAATTTAATTACAAGGTCACAAGTTAAAATGTATTCGGTCTCTTACAATTTAACAGGCTCGGGAGATTAAATGGCTGACTCGGTCTTGGGTGCATTGTAAAAGGAAATTATTATAATATCTTACTGTCGAGTTGATTGAGAAAAAATCTTGATTTAAATTTAAAATAACGAAATAAATCAATGTTTATCTAATGCGCTTAGAATTATACCACCGTGTCAGGCAGGCTTAGGGTTCCACGTCGCTATACAAATCGGAGATTAATAACGAGAGCTGAAAGTCAAATGTTGACGTATAAAGGGTCAATTTCTTAAATGTGCACACATTAAATGCGATATAACGCGCGATATATACCGTATAAGCCATTCTTTTTAGACGGAAGTCCGTCCGCGCCCGCGCCGCAGCGACGACGCGAGGACGACGTGTAGCGCGGTTCTCGTATACGCGTATATACGTACGTATGTGTGTGTGTGTGTGTGTGTGTGAGAAAGGCAATCTCTGGGCCGTCGCGATCAAGAGGCTCGTCGATGAGCACAGGGAAATATAACCGTCACTGACGCTAGGCGAGGCATCGGTTACCTCGCGTCTCACCTACGACACAGACGCTGTCTATCATAAAATTAAATAATATTTTTACGATAGACAACGAAGACGCATCGTTCTTATTATATGATTTTACTCCAGCAATTGCACTGATTAAATATTTAAAATTAATCGATCTCAATAAAATCTATCTCGATACTCAATATTGCTAAAATGATCGAGTCATATATAAATGTAAATAAAGTTACTTACGTACTCTGATATCTAGCAGAGTCGATCGAACCGTTTTTTATAACATAAATGTATTATGATTTGCAATTTTCGATCTATTAATTGCACGCAGTTGGCGTCCATTTCCAAATCTAACATATAATTTGGATATAACACCATCCACACTCGAGCTGCTAAATGAGAAATGTTTATTGATTCTAGTATGTTTGTTACAAATTATAATTGAAATAGAAGTTAAATAAAAATGATTCTATCCAGTAGGACGGATTATATTGATTTATCGATTGTTTTTAAGATATACCGTTGAGCTAAGGGTACAAAATCACTAATTTTTAATTTTTCATGAAGCCGTGAAACTTTTAACATACTCCTATCTATTCATATTATTTAATCAAGTATGATGATAGTACCGAAGCTACTCAATAAAAATATGATTCATACTTGGCTCTAATCATATTAACGAGCTATTTATATTTAGTTATAATTAATATATACTTTATAAGTGAACAGCATAAAAGTTAATAAAAATGCGGTAATAAAAATTATACTGAAACATTGATTATTATTTAAAAGATACTTCTTACGTAACCATATTTTCAACTCCCACATCCTTGCGTTATAAGAATTGTGTAAGGAAATTTTCAATACCTGTTTCGCCTAAAAATTTTTACGTATTTCATGGATCGATCTTAAGTTGATCAATATTATTTTGGCTTTCAATACAATATTAAGAAATTCTAATATTTTATTTTATTAAAAATAATTATGTTGAAATTTTCATTGATTCTAGGTTGAATTTTATTTTATGATAGTTAGATCCACTTGATCAATGTAAACATCTCAATCTAAACACGGAATTTGATACACATCGCTCTTTTGGAGCATGTTTATTTTTTTTTTTTTTGATTATTTACTAACATTTTTTCTATAAATTATTTTTATTAAAAGTGCTAGTATGAACTTTTAAGTGCTTAAAATAATTACAAATTTTAGCGATCAGTACAGGTAGATTCATGCTAAATTAAAATAAATCACGTTTATTGGAGGAATAGCTTAGAAATGTTTTTTTAACAGTTTAAAACAGTTTTCATCAAGTAAAATATCAATTATATTGTCTTTTTTTCTTTTTTTCTTCAAAACTACTTTTTTCTCAAATTGTTAATGTATTGAATTTTGTATTAATTAAAATTACATTTCTTTAAGGCTATATAAAATAATTTATGAACGAATGTATGAAACGCATTTAATTTTACGTTATGTGATTGATTAGAATTTAAATCATTAGTTATATTTAATTTTGCTGAAAATTGTCAATTTGAAAATGATCTTTGGTTTAGAAAATTGATAAGCTAACGTTTTTATGTAAAAGACTTCAAGAGTGTAAAAAAAATCACTTTATCTATCTGTCTCCGCTATTCTATAGACAAAGAATATCGCCAATGTATCCAGACAGAAATAAAATACGAGGGGGGTTACTTTGATATTCATTTGATTCAAAACCAGCCATAAAAAGCTTGTTTAGAAGACCAAGAGGGACTGGTGACAAGTGGTGAATCCATTGGTAAACCGTTTAATTGACGTTATATCTCCCCTATTATGATTAGCTTTCAAATTTTAATCAGTTTAAGTTTACCTTTGTAATCCCCTCCATGCACCGATTTGTACACTCATTTGTATCTGTTGATTTACTATTAAGTAAATACACGGGTACATTTGTATTTATATCGCTTCATTTGTAAGATACATTTACTCTGTTTCATATCTTGAAAATAAGTTGATCGCCGAAATAGTTGCGTCGATCCCATTATTATTAATGAATTGTGTGAATATTGAACAAATGTTTTTAATTAAATTCTATTTCAATTATAATTCATTTAAATATATCTAACTAAGTATTTAGCGAATCTTTTATTAATCTTATATTCTTCTTATTTCCTGTTTTTTAAATCTGAAAACAATAATTGACTACATTTTGTGACTTGGTTTTCGGAATCTATAATTTATTTCGCAAATATAAGAAAAGTTTGCTGAAAAATGTATATTTTTTTTAACGCACAGTTTTTTCAGTAAATGTTTATTACGTCGTAACTTATTGGATCTATAGAAACTTAACATTGAAAAGACGTAAAAGTAAGAACGATTATAGTAGAGCTCGCATTTTTTGGATGAAAGTTTATACGCAGGCCATTAATGAAAACGTTCTTCTTAGTAGAATTGATGAATTATTAAATTACAATTCTGTTTTACCAAAAAGCCATATTTTTTAATGAAACTTTATTATTATTGAAAAATCTTTCATATGATAATTTATTTAAATTAATTGTATGTTGTAAATGAAATCAATATCATTAGTAGAAAGGAGTTGTTGAAACATTTATACAAAAAGGTTACTAATATTAATTATTCCAAATATTTTTTCATCTCAATAAACAACGTTTCTATAAAAAAATTATATATCAGCGTTTAAGAACAAAGTATTAAAATTAAAAATTTGCAAACATAGATTAATTAGAAGGTTTTTAGTTGATATTTTAATACTTTTTCAACTCTGGTAGCAAAAGTGTATGTAGTAAAAGTAATGAAATATAAAATTTCTTCTACGATAAGTATGAGCCATTTAGAGAAAGAGAATTACGATAATTGAAAGTGAGAAAGTAGTTAGATCTCGTACATTGAAGAAATTTAGATCCTGGAACTTTACACAATATATTTGGAAGATAATTTAAATTACCTTGATAAATCTTGTTCAAATCAGTTACTTATATTTCATAGTTTCTCCATCGTAGTGTGTACTAAACTTGTTCACGAACTAAAAAATCAGTTTTAATTACGCGTGTCCAAAAATAGTATTATTGTGTTTCCTATTTTTTAAATTAAAATAAAAAAACCCATGATTTACGTAGATTTTTCTGTTGCTTACCGTGAATGTATATTCAAGATTTTAGACATGCGACCAATCTAACAGAATTTTGTTTTTAATAATAAACATGGTTTGTGCAAAAACTCACTCATATACAAAACTAGGACTTTTTATTAAAAATCTACATGATAGCTGAATTTGGGAGCTACCATCTTTCGATAAGGATGGCTCTATAACGATTCTCTCCATCAAAATTCTTAGACGTTTATAATATTGCTTTATTCAGTAATAGTATTAGAAAAAGCTCACTACGCTATTTCTGTAAGTGGTAGATAACTCCGTTGACGTATTATCTTAATGCTGTGTACCAAAATAGCAATTCCGCCTTTCATCTCGTTTTTTTATTTATCGTACTCTGAATAGCAGTCTTGTAACTTTGCATGATATTGTAGAAGTTCATGGATTAGAAAAATATATATTACCAGAATTACATAATAATGTTCAGTCAATTATGGATTCCAAAAATATGATGAAATCCAAAAAGTAATCACTTGTTAGATTGTGATACCTGTTCACATTTTCTCAATTCAAGAGTAATAAATCGTATAATTAAATATGATATATTACAAATAATGCATAATCATTTTCTTAAAGACAAATAAGACATTATTTTTAAAATCCCTACTATAAAAATGAACTTCCAAATATAGCAGTTATGCTAAATTAATGGCTTTTTTACTCCTAATGAAAAGACTCGTTTTTATTTTTATTAAAAACCTTTTGAAAAATATTAAATTCAATTTCAATATCTGGTAGATCTGAAAATTGGTAACATTTATATGACCACAAATAAGTATATTTTAAATATTATACAGGATTTATTATTCAATTATACTTTTAGCGATAATGCAGAAATAGTATTTGAGATCTTTTTAATGCGCTATATATATTACATTTAGTCGAAATTGATTGAATTAAAAAAATATAATTAAAAATTAAATTAAAAATTAAAAATAAAATAATCTATATATACTACGTTAGTAAAGGATTATCTGACTGCTCCTACCACCTAAATTTAAATTTACCTTCGAAGTCCTGCGTCTCGAACTAATCCGGCTTATTTTCAAGAACTAAACTGAATAAAGACTATAAGACCAATACAAATATTTATTAACTATTACGATTAGTTAAAAAAGATGCGTAATGATCTTTGTTCGAAAATGAAGATTAAATAGAAAATCTTAACTCGGCTTTTGGACAATAATGGTTGTCATATATTAAAGTGTGCTATAAAATCTATTAAATTTGATCTGTCAAAGTGAACATACGTATATCCATAAATTTTTTTTTGCGTTGAATATATCGAATTACGTTTCAAGAAAACAGTATGTTAAAATGTATTAAAAGTGGTTTACACAAGTATTGATTTTGATATCTAAGACAAAGAGCGTTCGAGCCAGCGAAACAAGTTTGAGGGTGAAGAATTGCCTGTATTTTTCGATGAAGATCCGTGCTAATCGCACGAAAAACATCCTGTAATATAGGGGGAAGGTTGGGAGCAATAAGACAAGCAATTTGCAAGTGTATTAAATCATTCACATTAATCCAGAAGTTAGAAAATTGGATTCCACACGAATTAAAATTGGATTCCATACGAAAAGTCGAAAATCATCTTGTTACTTTCGAATTTTTTCTTCCACGCAACAAAATTCAGCTGATTTTGCATCGAATTTTTATTGTAGATACAGAGAGATTCTATGACGATAATCCAAAGTTCAAAAACACGTGGGCCAATTTCTGCGAAAGATCGTAAGAGCCGAAACAAGAAATCTCTGCGAATAAGGTAATACTCTGAATTTGGTAACATCAGAAAGGTATAGTCCACCATATACAACTAAAAATGGGTGAAACAGTCGATGGGATATTTTTACAACAAAAAAAAAAACAACAATTTGACGTGTTTGATATCAACATTGCTAGAATAATGGCCAGAATGGTACTTCAAACATGAGGCATTGATTTTTATTGTTCGGTTGCAGAATTATTAGTGTCAAAAAATATTTCAACAGCAGTAGTTAGAAAAGCCTATCCTGCGTACACGTTACTTCTTTTGACTACCACATTGTTTCGGTTGATGAAAATGCCCTTACTGGACTTCGCTTTAATTTACCAAATGGTATTAAAAATAGCCAGTGAAGGAAAATATTTTGTAATATATATTTTGTAATTTTGTTATTGAAATGAAATTCTAATATTTATCAAAAATATGAACTTTATGTTGCAGACCCTATATATATACACACGAGGGTGGACTAATTGAAGTTTTCGGCCTGACCAAGAGATGGCGCCACTAGGCATGTCTTGAGGTGGCGTTCTATAGTACCATCCTCAGATAGCTTGTAGCTATAGTTTCAGTCCGATCGCCATGTTAGTTTAGGTTTGAGAGCGCGCTGAACAAGACACCTCTGTGTTTTTCGTAAAAATGGAAAAGCTGGAAAATAGTGCTGTCATCAAATATTTTATTTGAAGGGGTTAACGTCGAAGGAAATTAAAGAAGAGATGGACTCAACACTGGGGACATCCTCTCCATGATATTCAACCGTTAAGCAGTGGGTTTCCAAGTTTAAAAAGGGTCGTATGAGCACCTCTGATGAATCCTCGCTCAGGACGCCCCATTGAGGTAACAACTCCAGATATGATTGAAAAAATCCATCAAATAGTGCTGAAAGACCGCAGATTAAAAGTGCGTGAGATATCTGAGACCTGTAAGATGTCATATGAACGTTTACAAAATATTTTACACCAACATTTGTATATGGAAAAGCTCTATGCAAGATGGGTGCCGCGTTTGCTAACAGTCGACCAAAAATTGATTCGAAAGAACATTTCTACCACCAATTTGGTGTTGTATAAGCGTAATCCAAGCGAATTTTTGCGTCGATTCGTAACCGTTGAAGAAACTTGGGTCCACCACTACACTCCTGAAACCAAGCAACAGTCTAAACAGTGGGTTGGACCAGGGGAACCAACTTTCAAGAAGGCAAAAACAATTTTTTCGGCGAACAAGGTTATGGCAACTGTTTTTTGGGATGCAAGAGGTATTATATACATTGATTACCTTGAAAAGGGTAAAATTAGCACTGGTCAATACTACGCAGACTTATTGCAACGTTTGAGTCATGAAGTGAAAATTAAACGACCTCATCTGGCGAAGAAAAAAATTTGTTGCAACACTATAACGCACCAGCGCACACGTCAATCTTTGCGATGGCTAAAATCAACGATCTGAAGTTTGAATTGATGCCGCACCCTCCCTACTCTCCAGACCTGGCCACGAAAGACTATTATCTGTTTCCAAACCTCAAAAAATGGCTTGGCGATAAGGGATTTACGGACGATGAAGAACTATTTAAGAATCAAAGCTGTAAATGGGTATTTTGAAGAGCGTGACGAATCAGACTATAAAGGTGGCATTAATAGACTAGAACACCATTATGAGAAATGCATCAGCCTTGGAGGAGATTATGTTGAGAAATAAAAAAAAATGCTTAAAAACGTTGTTTTTCTTGGTCAGGCCAGAAACTTATCAATCCACCCTTGTGTTCCACCCATGTTCTGTTGGCTTCCCAGCATACATCTATATATATATATGAAGATGTATGCTGGGAAGCCAACAGAACATGCATAGTAGCATTCAATTATATAAGAACTTTTATATAAGTGATACTTATTAAGTTGGAATAACATGTATCTATATGATCGCATTCTCTTTAGAATAGATGCTTTTCTGAAGGCTACATGCGGTAGTAATTCTTAAAGGCGTCTTTATTTTAGTAAATAAATTCTAAATTCAAGAGTTTACTATGTTTTTTATTTCAGTACCATTTACTAATTATAGTCTCAATTAAATATTTTTCTCTGTATTACCAAGCATGATGAAATCATATATGATTCCATTATTTGAATTTTGTCGAACACAAGTCGTGTTGGTGTAATAATTATAATGATTAAATATAATTGTAAATGAAAGGTGAGGTAGTTTTTCAAGAGAAAACCTTCGTTTGAAATTTAGTATTCTTTCTAATAATTGCAAAAAGTTCGTTTTCTTCTTCAAAAATTAATTGTCAGGTAAGATGACGGGATTACATGCACCAGTCGAGATCAAAGACAGAATTATTTTATTTTTTAAAAGGACTTGCATTGTTATAATGATCATTATGCGAAAGTTCTCTTTGTAGAATACTTCAACTTTTCTAAATGTTTTCTTTATTACATCGAGATGAATTTTGTAAATTCAAAATTCTAGTCTCGATAGAGAACACTTAAAAGTAAACTATACGGAGTAAAGACGGAGTATCAAGGCACGTTAGTGGTTAAAGTGACCAACAGTTACATGGCGGAAAAGCGTGCAGAGCTGCTGAAGATTACGGTGCCGGGAATAGGCTTGGTGAATTTTTATTTACACTACTAGAAGATAATTGTTCAATACTATCAATTCCTAGGTTATGGTCATCATAAACATGCGTGTCATCGGTTGTTGCTATTATTACAACCGAATCACATCGGTTGTTGCTATTATGACAGGCAAGTATGCCATGCGTTTGCGGAGTACTTAAACAATTCTACGTGCTTACTTAGTAGAGGTAAAAAGAATTTGAAGAGCTACGAATATGTTGCACGTTCCTGCCATTGTTCAACTTTTCACGATGTTCTTCCGAGGAAAGCCAAATAGTTGTCATTTTGCACGCGAATGTTAATCGCAATAGGACACCAAATAAACATCCTGGCTCTAATCTGTTGGGTGGGTTGGTATATAGATTGTTCTAGGATGTCAGTCCTTTGAAATTTAAACTCGAGACTTAAAGAAATTTTGGCTCATGAATCTGGGAATAGCTAGATTAAGCTGATGTGCAATTGCCTCGTGTACCTACAATAATTCATTGCGTAGAAGACTCCGCAGAGAAATTAAAATAAATAATAAGTTGGTTGTGGTGGTTTATGTGATACTCGAAACTTCGAGAAAGAATTAAATAAGTGCTAAGTTTGCTTTTTATTTTTATTCTTTTTGATAACATTTTAGTTTAAAGGATTTACATTTTTATATTTTTATTTTTAATTCAATTGTTTATTCTTTTTTTTAATCTTAATTCTTTTAAAAGAGAGAATTTTTTCCAATACTAATTAAATGTATACATATGTGTATGTGTAAGTATTAAGTAATTAAAATTTATATCATGAGTGTATTCAAGCTTTTTTACATAATTATTTGAATAATGTTTGAATATTTATCTTAAAATCTGATCACATGTTCGATTATCCAAATATTACAGTATGTAGATTTAAATGATAAAGAAGAAAAATTTATTACTGATTATTTTAACTTTATATTTTGGCATGTGATTACGGTGTTATTTCAGGATTCTGTACGTAAAAACTGCGAATATATGTAAACATAGTCATTCGACTGATAAGTGTTATTCCAGAATGATTTAACAGTTGAAAAGCGTAAAATTTTATATATGATTTATATCACAGACTCAGGTACTTATTGCCTGCAGTAAAAATATTAATATTTAAGATTTATTTATCATTTTTGAATACATAGATTTTATCAATCAAAATGCATTTTCAGTGGTGATAAATAACAAATTACTTTTTACTCGACTCGAAGAGTGATAACATTTAATTAGATTACCATTAACAATGCAATCGATCAAGTCTATTATAATGAGAATGTCGTTATGAACTCAAAATAATAATTAAGTAAACTGAAAATGTTTTTAAGTTTGATCTTAAATAATTAAAGAATCATCAGAAACATAATTACTATAGCTCGATGTGAGTACAAGTTTGTATGAATTCACACACACTCTGTTTATAAACATGTCGTGCAGACTTCTGGCGCTGATTAGCGCCGTGTTGGAAGCGTAATTAAAGCAGCGCCTTAAATGACTTTAAGAAAAAACAATTAAAAGAAATCAACAATGCGAACATTGAAATTGTTACTGCTAAAGTACATTGATAATTCTAAAGATAATTTTTTACTGAATAGCACCCCCTGCCCCCTAATTTGTCGGATGTATCGGTATAATCGCGGATTTAAGATAAGTGCAAAACTTACAAGTAAATTAGATAAAAAAGTGGCATGATGTCCTTATCTCAAAGATGTTTAATTATGCTTACTTGCTGCAAGACTTCTTCAAACTGATGCGTGAGATGTCGGCTGACAAAGATAGTAAATTTTGCGATAATTATCATTTAAGAAAACTTTCAAATAAATATATATATAGGTGACTAAAGTACAAGGTATATTATCCAGAATAAGCAGAAGTATAACTTGCAATATTAATAGTTGATATACAGATGCCGGACAGCGATGATTGACTACACAGAGATATTATCTAATATCAAGTAATTTCTGGCGTATAATGCCCCAGTTAGCTTCTAAAGGCGGCAACAAGTGCGCTTTCATTATCTGCTATAATACAGTAGATTAGTATACTGCTCATGCTCAGAATACGAAAACAAGAAAGATGCAGTGCAAGTGAACGGAATACATACATATACACAGATATATATACGTGTACACACATATATATATATATGTATATATATATATATATATATATATATATATATATATATATATATATATATATATATATATGTATATATATATTATCCGATTAAAACATCGAGTGTAACGGTACGGCTTTTTTCCTCGGGTGAATATGCACTTTATTATAAAGCACATGTACAATTTTGAAGCTTATCAAAAATTATGATTTATTGATGTGTGCTTTAATTTCAATTTTATTGATAAATAATTTAAATAAATTTAAGCGTTGGATTTTTGCTTTATTTTAACAGACATTTATATGCCGCAGATTACGTTTTAAAATATTGCGGAGCGTGATCGAGATTTGAAATATTAATTTTCTCTAAAATTTGTATATCTCGCTTAATTGAACGTTGAAAGGCATGGAGGCCTTTAGAATCCATGTGAATATAAATTCAAAACGTAACACTGTCTAAACATATGTTATACTACATCGATATAAATTTCTTATTTTTCTATAAGATTAAGGGATCCTACTACTTGTAATGTCAAGATTAAACAGCTGTTTCTAAAAGTTTTTATGAAGATCTTATATGTTAGAAAAATATTATATAATTATTAAGTTCGATGAACAGAATTGTATAATTTGATAACGTTTTGTTTTATTTTAAGCAATTTCTTTATACAATATTGTATCACTTGTGGATTGTCAAAAACTGAAAAATGTGATGTCCCTGGGAAAAACGTGATTCAGATTTTCAATGATTATCATGATTACCAAAAATAAGATTTATTATTTTTTCTAAAAAAATTTCCAAAAGTGTTAAAAAAAATTTATAGAATTTTTCATTTACAGTTGATTGTAAAAATCAAGAATTCAACAACTCTTTTTCGACTATATCCATTACTTGAGGAATTTAATTTTTAAATAAAATTATTTGCCTTCTATAAAAATGGCATCGATAACATGAAGTGATCAAAGGCATTAAAGAAAATCCAATAGCAATCGAGTGTATACAATTTTTCGAACTATGTAACCAATTGTACCTGCGCCAATATACAGATGACCGATAGCCATAGAATGTTTAGAAAACATTATAAAATATGAAAATATAGGATTTCAGGTGTGGTATTCATGTATTGCAAAGGGAAACAGTCCTCTACAGAGACGGAGAACTAAGTTGCAAAGATAAATGCGAAAAAGCCCTCGACAATGTTCACAAATATGAGAAAAGAACTAAAGGCAATAAAACCACATTAGAACTTACCATATCGAGATAAGCATTAATGAAGATGCTAATGAAAAATCTGGCCAGTAATTAATGTAGCTGCTTGGTCCTATACTCTTCCTATTCGTACTAATAGAACGTCTTGGGCGTTTCATTAATGGTTAGTCCGATTTTCAACTCTTTTAATGTAACTTGAGATGTTCGTTTAGATTTACCAACCTTTTCGAATTAAGTTTCATCTTTTTTCATTAAAGTAGTTGTTCTCATTACTCTATGTTGTTTACAGTTTATTTTTTAGCAAATAAAATATTTGAATAAAAATATAATAATTATTTTTGAAAAGTATAGGCCATCGCGTGTGATATAATATTAGTTTTTAAACTGTTAAAATTTATATAATGCTGATTATTGATGAATAAATAAATTGGAAGTAATCAAACGGTATTTAAAGTATTTGTCAATTAAATTAAAGTTAAAAATATAAGATTCAGATTGTAGATATTTAAATATAATAAACTAGATCTGCTAGAATATGTCATTTTACTTTAATACTTCAGCAACCATTACAATTTATCGAATTTATCGATAAAACTTATTTATTAATATTTTTAATATAATTTGAAAAAATCGAGAAGTATACTTAAATAAAAATTTGTTTCTATTAATTTACATTTATACATTTTCATATGTTTTACAAATTTATTATGAAATTAGGTCATTATAACAGACATCTAGAATGCATGAATCATCTTTGCCAATCATTCAAAAAGGAAGAGGTATTGTAAAGCAAGCTCTTAAAATAATGAATCCGGCCCTATTCATAGCTCTTGAACCTAAATGGATTCGCATGTTTATTATTTCATCATTCACGTAATAAAATCTGTAAAACAGTTATCACTTAGTCCTATACATATATGCAATATCTTAGCATGACCAGTGATTATTTTAGAAGGTCTAATTTTGCGTTGCTTTGGACGTTCCTATAAAGATAAACTTGAAATAGTCTTTAACATTTTATGTCGAGCTTAATGTTTCAATTTGTTGGATTTTTAATCATGGTTTCTCTGCTTAACAATCAATCTGCTAATTCAACCTCTAAGAAGGAGTATCAGATTTCTAGGTCAGTTTAAGGCCCAGAAAAAACGTGGGCAAATTCCCAATTAGCCCTTGTTGTCTGCTATCATATTTCTTTTCATGCTTTGATGACTTGGGGAGTAGTATGAGATTCGCCTTATCAGCTAACCTTTTACGGGTCTAACCGTTAATAATTCGAATAGATTAAAATTCTTCAGCGCGAAGTTTTTCTATGAACGTGTGCTCGTTTTTTATCGATTTAAGATACCGGATTGACTCATGGTGGTAAACGGAAAAATACAACTAATTCCTGAGGTATATCTTAATTTAAGATCAAGAAGTCCAGTAAATGAATCTCATCCGTATATTACCCGCCAAACAAGTTCATGACTATAAAATTTGATACGCTCAAAACGGTATATTTTACCAAAGGTGAAGTGATCCTAGGTAGTTTGAAAAGTTTTTTATTTTCGATATTGGATTTTATCAAAATAGGAATATAAAGAGAAAGGATTAGACATTCAATAAGTAAAGCTGTTTTTAGAAAGAAGAATATAACCGAGATGACAGTACTTAAGGCAATAAAGTGTTTGATAATTTTTTTAATACTATATTCAACGTGAATAGTTCAAGTCAATAAAGTGGTCCACTGAAGTTACAAATTGTAGAATCATAAACAATCTTTATTCTATTTTATGATCTAAATAGACTCACAATTGTTGCAATAGACAAATAAAATAAATTAGAAATAAACGCACAATAATAGATATAATACAAATACAATAGTTAGATACGCTACTATAGGTATGACCGTTACATGTAGAAAAGAAAATTCGAATTGTTTAATATACAAAAACAGCTAATATGAAGTGGTTTTATAGGCAGATATAAAGTAACAATACAACTTTGTAGTAATTGTCGTTTGCTAGAGAGATTCTGTATACCTGGATCGTTTCACAGTCAATTCTAATTTTTTATGTTAAATAGCAAAGGACTATATGACTTTATGTGTGCTAAATTTAAAAAATAGATAAAACATCAATGATATAATTATGGACAAAATGATCAAATTCGATACAATTTTCCTTTACTGTATTTACCTTAACAAGGGAAACTCATAATTTATAATTAAGTTTTTTTTGTTTAAGTTGTTTTCTTATTTAAGTATCTTTGTAATTTAAAAATTTAGCAAGATATACGATATGTGTTCATATAATAAGATAACTTTGCAAATATCAATTTTTTCTTATTTTGTTTTAGTACAGGTGTGTCGAGCATATATTCACGGCTTTAGATCTATAGCATTATTTGTTTCTTTGTGATAAGCATACAAAGTTATGTGTTTCTCGGCTATTTTCTTTCACCAAAAAAATAGAGCAAAGAGTTTGTCTTAAATTTTGTGTCTTAAATAGAATTTAGTGCTATAGAACTTGTGAATTGTTGACAATTGCATACGGTGAGTTTACTTTGAGTAAAAACAATGTATATAAGTGGTCCAAGCTATTCCAAGAAGGACGAGAGCATGTCGAAGACGAATCTCGCCCTGGACGTTCTAGCATGTCAACAACAGATGAAAACGTTCAAGCAGTGAAAGATCTTATGTTAAAAAATCGTCGAATCATTATCAGAGAAGTTACTGAAGATGTTGGCATATCGCTTGGCTTACACCATGCTGTTTTTCTAGATGTTTCGTGCATGAGATGTGTGTTAGCAAAATTCGTTCCAAAACTGCTTCATTTTGATCAAAAGAACTGTTGCTTGATTGTAGTAAAGATGCTGATTGAACTCAATAATGGTGCTGCTGTTCTCAAAAGGGTTATAACTGGTCATGAATCGTGTATATATGGTTATGACGTCGAAACTAAACCCCAATCGTTCCAATGGAAGAGCCCAGAAAAACCATGACCTGAAGAAAGCATACTCAGTTCGATCAAATGTCAAGGTTTTGATTATTGTCTTATTTGATTATCGTGGCGTAGTGCATCAAGAATTAAGTGCATTAAGAATTACGACAAGGTTGTACATGCTTATGCAAAAAACGTGCGGAACTTTGGAAAAACAATTCATGGCTTTTGCATCACGATAATGCACCTGCTTATTCACCGTTGCTTGTCAGAGATTTTTTGACCAAAGCCAACACCACAGTTATGCCTCAGCCTCCATATTCACCAGATTTGGTACCCAGTGATTTTTTTCTTTTCCCAAAACTGAAAAGTCTCATGAAAGGACATCGATTTTCAAGATTGAGGAAATAAAAACTGCATCGTTAAAAGAACTCAAGGTTATAACAAAAAATGATTATCAGAAGTGCTTCAAAGATTGAAAAGCGTTGGCACAAGTGTATTATATCTGAGGTGGGTTACTTTGAAGGGGGCAAGATAAGTATTGATTAATAAATAAATATTTTTTGAGGAAACCAAAAAGTCACCTTATTATTTGAACACACCTTGTATGCTATGAAAAGTGGATACCAGTTATGATAATTTATAACAATAATTATGTGTTAATATTCATTTTTAAAGGAAGTATAATTTTTACTCACAAGGAGGCTACCTTTGATGCCGAAGCATATTTATAATTATATTGCTTTATTTTTTCATTAGTTTTGAGAAGTAAATTATTAAATGTCGATGATAGTATTTCATAAAAATTTATTTCCTTAGTACAAGATTTGTTAGACTAAACTTCAGAAAACTTAATAGTTTAAAACGCACACATCTCTTTTAAAGCAAACTCATGCAAACACTGAGATTTAAAAAATAATGAGAAAAGAGTTTCTTTTAACTTGATTAATTTCAGTATTATTTAAGCACTTTAAAATAAATTAATGTATATCGATGATATTACTGTCAAGAGATTCAAATTGTATAAATTTGAAGATATTAGTAATCGATATGACATACAGAATTTTTTATATCAGATGCAATGGCATTAACTCTAATGTCATTACTATAGAAGAATAGCGAAATTTTTATCGGTCACTTTCGTAATATAAATTTTTATTTTTTTTCATGAATGAATTAATACGTTCCTGTTGGAGAATCGCGATTGGAAGCAACGTTTTGATTTGAACAATTTGAAAAGCGCTTCAAATAAGCAATCCTGACAATATCGGCAGAAGAGTTCATTTATGTATTTACGTCTCTTAATTTTGTCGACAACAGCTGGCCGCGACTCACTGCTATTGTTTACGAATGGAGAATCATTATACCTGAGCAAATTAACAAGTTGTTTACGTTCAGTCTTATTTATCGAACGGATACAGCAATTTGAAGTGGCTTTACAAGTAAGAAGTTTTAACGAGCAATTGGGATGATATGCGTTATCGTATGTATCGCAATAAAATTTTTCGAAAACAATATTTTTGTTACACCGATAGCACAACCATAAGAACAAATTTCAACAAATTATTAATGTAAATTTTTTAAATAACTGCACGTTCGATAAATTAATGTAACATTGGACTTTAAACAATAAGAAAAAAGATAAATGTAACATATCTTATTATGCCCACAGTTCACTGGACTTTAAATTTTAAAATTATAGGATTTATTGACTCACAATGGAGATTATGATCAATGATAATTTTGTCATATCTAAATTAGAAAATACACGCCTGTTGCATGTTACTATAGTAGCAACTGTGACTAATCAATTTACGTTTGGTTATATGCAGATGTTGGAAGATTTCGTAAATCTTGCATGTGGTTGGAGTGAGAGAGCTCTTTTATTAGGAAGTATTATACCGTCCTGTATCTCACGACATACCATTTTTTCTCCGTTCAGTTGTTATTTCTGTGTATCTTCTATGCTGTCAGATTTGCGGACCTTATTTTTCTTGACATATCTTCATTGCTACTGCTTTTTTCGTAATAACTGGCTTTGTTCCTTTAATCTGAATGGCTGGACGAGATTATCATATGTGACGAAATAATTACCAACATATAGAAGTAACAGACTGTGTGCCAAGTAGGCGTGGACTTAGACGACGATCAAGCCGATTAAAAAAACAAACGAAGTTCCAAAGGCGTCGTCTAACGATAACAAGCAATGATTAACTTTCTTACTATAAATTTCGTAAACGGATAAGCTTTGTACTTGTTGGTATATGAATTGAAGATTATTGCTGAGCATCTAGGCAAAATTGCTGAGAAGTGTTGTAAAAAGGGAACTAAAGATGCCCGATTTATCTTAAGATATTTACTATAATTGTGCTAATGTAACGCCTTTTTATGTTTCTTCCTTTTTATATACATTTTTATATTCCTTTGAATCACTATCTCCATCGTTGTCCTTTCACTTTATCATACTTCGTATTAGAAATGACGTAAAAGAAATTTTAACTTATTGGAATTGTGCTTTGTCTTACATAGAAATTAAGATCTGCGCTACGACTCGGGGTGCCATGCAGCACGACGTGGATTCAAATTCTTTACTTTTACAATAGTCATAATTGTAATAAAAGTGTGTGTAATGACTTTGCGAGATTACAGATTAAACTCATCGGACGAGACGCAAAATACAATTCTTTATTTTGAATCAGAAATTAAGTTATTTATCTAAAATTCAGAAAGATTAATTAATATCAACTTTTAAAATCAACTATTCTTAACTTAAGTTTTCTTTTTTTGAACAACCTTTAAAAGTCATTAATACGATTCATGTTAATTAAATTACAGTCACGTGTTTTGACATCATATTTTTGTATTTCAACAATTTTATAAATTACATAACATTAATATTCTTCTTTATATTTTTCTTATAACATTATAATACAAAATTCGTATTAATCAATCTAAATAAACATAAATAATGGTATTAAATGTACAGAACTGATGACATGAGCTACCAATGCCTGGTTGAAAATTCGTTCGTAAAATATGCGGTATCTATAAATTGCGATAACTATAAATTTAATTACGAAAGGTAAACTTAACAATTTTTATTTTCAATATCATGTTATTTATAAATATATTTTAAAAAAACTAATATATTACGCATAATCTAATATTGGAATGGTTTGAAAATTGATTTTTCTGTGTTGGGGAACATATTCCAGCTCAATTATAATCAACGTGTTTTTTCCATTCTTCAAGTAAGCTTGTGGAACATAAAGCGTCATCTGGGGACCTATTAAAGGCCAATATCTACCAAGGTTATGACCGTTGACAAAAATTACGCCCTTTCCCCAATTAGTCGTATTTATGTATGTGTCTCGAAGCAGTCCCGTAATGTTAAAATGTCCTATAAGAATTTGTGGCCCACTGTGCAGGGTTTCTGCTTCTTCTTCGTTCGATGATACGATGTTGCTTAAAGAAGTTTCCAAGATACTGTTGAATTGAAATCCGGTAATATTCCACGGCGAAATGCTAATATCATTTAGAGTCACGTTGAATATTCCCTGAGAAATTTACGAAAGAAATACGTGATGTAAAATAACATGATTTAATTTAATCTAATTTAATTAATTTTTTTTACGTAATTTAAATTAAATTTAATTTTTAATATTTAGCATATAAAAAATTTAATGACATTTCAAATAATTTGTTTTCAATAGATATGCTCTGGTCAATTTGTGCAATGTCCCCACTTAATTTATAACTAATTTGTCAACATAATTTATTACAGTACTTATCAAGTATTGTATATCATTTCAAATTTTTTATCAGTTATTTTATATGCTGTTCCATTGTTCCAAAGTTACGTTACATACATTAAGATTAATAATACTAAATTACAATTTCTGTGTTCTTGAATAAAAATAAATTATATCACATTCTAAAATAAATTTGATTAATTTCATAAATACTCTAATGAAAATCTTTACTGATTTAAAGTACAGAAATAACATGAATTAAATCGATTAAAATGAAAGTTTTGTGATATTAATTTTGGTATATTATGTTTGTTTGGCAAACCGAGTAACTCCATCAATTATGCAAAAATTGTAGTAATAATAACGATTACTACTTGAAGAATATTCAATATTATACATTTGATATACTTTTACATAAAAGAAACGTATCTACCGGCATCTTATATAATATTTATTTAAAAAATTAAGATTGTAAATAAATACTATTTTATACATCTATTTGATCACTTCTCTCGTCTCCTTATTTTCTGGAGTTGATCGTATTGCCAACTGAGTCGTTAACATTTGAATAATTTACCTTAAAATCCGAAACGTCAACATTTCCAAAATTAACGCGCCCTTGATTTTCGACAAGTATCTTGATTTCTCTGGCATCGGAAATTTTTAATGCCCGACTATGCACATTGTGCATTCTACTTAAAGTTCCAGAAAATTTTCCGTCCAAATAGATTAATGCCCGATCTTTTGCCACTGCCTTTAGCAAAGAATCTTCTTGACTTTTCGCAGCCTCGGGTATATGGGCTTCGTATAAAACCAACCAATTAGATAATCCCAGCGCTTCGAAAGTCAGCGGTTCGTTCGACCGTAACATTTTTGTGCCGAATAAGTTACGAGCATTGTCGTCGAACAATCGTAGAGCCGTTCTCATCTGTACCGTACCGTAGTCACCTTTCCACGACACCGATGGCGTTGGGACATTAGGCAGGGGTAGGTACTGGTCGTGAAAACAAAAAATAATATTAATCTATAACAACGTGAAGTAATGTAATTGTTTTCTTTTTTTATAATATTATTTGGCGTCGTTCTGTTTATGCTTCCAAATAATGGCGCTAATCAGCGGCAGAGGTCTACGACGTGTGTCAATCGGTCGAGACCGAGACTCGAAATCAGAAACACCGAATTACGAGTCCACGCCATGCCGACCGAGCCATCGCTGGTCTGAAATATAATACAATGATGAAACCGTTTCAACAATTATAAGATGTTATAATTATTATCGAGCCTTTAATTAATACGCTTCAATAAATAGCAAGCCAATGAAATTAATAAGATATCCTTTTTACAAATACAGTTCAACATATTTTAAATTATTAAAGTAAAATTATTAAAAATAAAATACTATAACTCTAAATACCTTGGAAACAATTTTTCTTATTTCGAAATATTTTGGAGTAGGGTCGCCGGCTTCTGTCAAAGGTGCATCATAATCATACGATGTTAGATCTGGTGTGTAGTTATCAAATATGTTAGCGCCTAAAAATCCCAATGTTTTATTAAACAATACAAAAAACATTAACGAAAGAAATATTTTAAAGTGTGTCCAAAGATTAAATCTTTGTTATTCTATAATTCTATAGTGTTTTTATATACATTCGAAATCCATTTATTTTAACACTGAATGTACTAGATTTGGAAATAATTATTTCTATGCGTTTATATTTTCGATCGATTAATTTTACTTTTAATTATTACTTAATAGTAATTAATGATTAAACAATAGTACTTTACAGTATTTAACATTTAATTTTGTTTAGAGTTTAATTCATTGACGAATAATAACGTAATTTTTAATTTTTAGGCGTATTTATGAACATTTGAACTCTAAATTCCATACCAGGTAATTTCGACTCGAATTTTTAAGTCATATATATGAAATTGAAAATTCAGCTAAAATAGATATACTTTTTATATATTTGAATGTACAATTGAATGAAATTTTATATATAAAGTAATGTCATCAAAATTTTAATTTATGATTTTAATTTATAATTGAGCCATTAAATAAAACTTCAATTAACATTTTACTCTAACTAACTCTGTTGATGAATAAAGTCTGTTAATATAATTTCAATTTTCGATTTTCTATATAAATAAATAAAAAATATTATAAATAATATATTAAAAATTATTGTCAGCCATATAATTTTGAATTGTGTAGGTATTGAAGTATGTTAATATGAATTAAAGAAAATCGTTGGAACTTACGAGTTGAAAATACCTTCATATTAAAGTTATGGTATAGAGTCGATAGATTATGGTTTTAAGCTATGAGTTTAATTTTTGAGGATGAACCGTAGGTTCGAAACGTCGGACACTACAGGTGAATTTAAATTTAAGGTGGTGGGGCAGTCAGGTTGTCATTTACTAACATAGAATAACGTTTTTATTATTTTTATTTTTATTTTATTTTATTATTAATTTTTTATATAATTTATTGTAATAGTAAGTTCTATTTCAGATTCTTCGGCGGTGACTATAAACAAGGGCAGTTTGACTGTCAGTATTTTATTTGATATATTATATTATAATGACTGTAAGACCGATAAAAATATTTATTGATTTAAATCGGAACAGTTGACATAAGTACAATTTTTATTTTAATTGTGGCTTCAACTTTTAAATAATACATACCTATGAGAACTAAGACTTTATAGTGAAAGAAAATTGTAAAAGAAATCGTGAAAAAAAGCGTATAGTGTGTATAGCTGAATACGGACATGGTTTCGGTACAGTCTTATAGAAATTTAAAATCCTCGAGGCAACTTGGCGATACTTTATGTTTTCCAAAATGATCATTTTTCTGAAATTTTGGACAAAATAAAAGTAATTTTACTGTACATCTCGCTTATTTTGATAAATCATTACATTTTAAAGGTTGCTTTAAATGAAATTAGCTTTAAACTGCCTTCAGAAGCTAAGTACGTATATCACGTTTGTTCTGCTGGAAATTATTTTGAAAATATGGATTTTCGAAAATAAATGTAAGAGTCAAAAAATATTCGAAATGAATAAAGAATGCTTTTGTTTCGTTTTTCCGAAACTTGATCATTTTTGTCCAGAAATGGGCCATATAAATTCAATAAACACAGAAGCATCCAGTTACCTCGTGGACCTCGTTGCTCAATCACGTGTTGCGCCCGAATGAAGACAGTAAAGTTCCTAGCCAGCGGAGAAGAAGTTGTGAAAAGCCGTATGTCAACGTCCATCAAGGCACACTGACTGCCCGAACAGTTATAAAATAAATATATACCCAACTAATTGATATACCCATATTTCTGTTATTATCTAATAATAAAATAAAAATAAAAAAAAGTTTTCGAAAAAATAAAGAATTAATTTTTTTTTATAAATATTCTTTAAATTACATATAATCAATGGCTCCTAACGATATAATCCTAAATTATATAAAAATTTAATACGATATTAATAAATGTTTTAATTAAATTAAAAATGTAATCGATTTTAATTAAAAATCTAAATATAACATAATATCAATTTGAATTCAAACAAACATATATATTTTTATATAAAATGGAAATTATGTTGTTTCAGATTCTCAGTTAAAATCATGTTAAGGTATTCATATTAAATTCTTATACGATTAACAATTATGTTATTAGGAGTCGTCGAATATATTTTATAGTAAAATCGTGTAATAAATCATTATGATTTTTATTCACTGATATATTTAATAACTATTTCATACTGCTTATGTATTCTTTAAGAAAAAATATTTGAATAATTATAATAATATTTTTTGATAATAAAGTATTTTTATTCGTTAAAAATTATTCGAATTGTCTATTAAAAAAATGATTGTTTGATCTATGATTCTTATACACAAACGGTACTTAATTCATTAAACATTAATTGTATTGACTGAAATTGCATTGATATTAAATTTTGATAATAGATTAAAATGTGATACTGAACGATCCTGCTTTAATTATTAAATTTTGATGTGGCGGTGTGAAGCTTGAAAATTCTTTTCAGATTAATTATTTTTATCAGCATAAATAAAACATATAATCCTATTTAGAGATGCTATCGACTGAAAAAACATAATCTAAAATTTATTCTAAAATACGTTAACCATTGGAAGAGCAAAAACTATACTAATAAAGTATTTTCGACTATGACAGATCAAAATTATCGAATCTGTTAACTTTTCATCAATAGATTAAAATTTCACTGTTTGTTCTATCTTCAGTCATTGAACTTTTGTTTCGAGCACGTCATGTTTACCATCTATTTTTAAATTTTCTTTAAATATTTATTTTCCTATGTGTTATTTACCCGAAGTAAAAGCAAAATTTGTTCCACCATGAAACATGTAGATGTTAACAGATGCCCCCGTGGATAATATTTCATCAAGCGTTTTAGTTACGTCATGCGTGTCAACCCTCTGAAAGGGTTCTTCCCAATGCGATAACCATCCTGGATAGAACTCTGAATTCACTAGCGGACCCTTAAATATTTTACTAATTATTCATAAAATAATTACGAATGAAATTACGAACCCATTATCTAGGTTATTTCGTTTATATTCTGATTTTGCTATATTTACTCTGGGCTCGACGCTTCTCATGAGCTGAAATATTTTTGTAACGTTGGCGCTGGTTCCGAAGTCAATGGTCGCATAAGCACCCTTGACGGGCCCACAGCTTAAGGCCTCTTTGTACGAGCCGTCGGTAGTGTATAAAATGGCATCATTTTCAACGTGCTTCTGAATAATATCTTTCAGTTTGCTAACGTAATCTTTGTCACAGGCAGCGAAGCTTCCGTACTCGTTTTCTACCTTGGAGATTTAAACAAACGACAAGAGATAAGCTGTAAAAAAATATAGGCGACTCGCACGTTACATAAGCAAAGAAATTTTTATAAGTACCTGAACCATAATGATTGGTCCACCATTGCCTCTCAAAAGCGGCTTCACCCTACTCAATAGTTGATCTAAATATACTTCAGCGTATTTTAAATATCCTGTAAGATTTAGAGAAGAATAGTTAATACACCATGTTTGTTAACCTGTGAGATTAAATGGTCCATTCGTCTGATAAATACTTCAATATACATACTTGTATCATTGGTTCGTAGTTTAATATCGGGAACGAGTTTTAGCAACCAATATGGAAAACCTCCCTGAAACATTCATAACACTGTTATAGAAAACGTACTATCACGAGTAAGCATAAAAATATTTTATACCAAAAATTATCAGTTATTATAATCACGCGCACATATTGACACCTTATTATTACACCTTATTATTATGTGTATCGATTAAGAATAAAATTGCATCTTACAAAATCTCTCTCGGCGCATATATACGGTCCTGGTCTTAATAAAACGAGCAAATCTTCTTCTTGAGCTAATTTAATAAATTCAACTACGTCCGCGTCTCCGTCCCATACCCACTGATCGATCTCAGGTTGATGGAAGCTCCATTCGACGTATCTATTGATTATTCAGCTCTTTTAAGATAATTTTAATGCATGGTAATGAATAAAAATTTGGTACTGTATAGAGTTACGTGGAAATTGCATTTAATCCAGCTGCTCTAATTTTTTGCATCCGATCCCTCCAGTGTTGCTTAGGAGTACGAAAATAATGAAAACTCCCGCTTACGTATCGAAATGGCATGCCATCTAATAAAAATTGATTGTTTTCATAGTCGATCGCAAAACTTGGACGACTGTTTACCTGTTGAGCGTAAAAATTGATTTTAATTAGGATAGATTTGTTAATTATGCATGTAGAATGCACAATTTAAAGTGTTTTTTTTGTCATTTTTATGATTCTTAGACTATTCATTTTTACTTATTATATCTTTATCAATATCATTTTATATTGATAACAGATAATACTTTTCTAATAATAATAAGAAATAAATAAAAAATGCACTGTTTAATATATTATAAAACAATTATATAATCATACGTAAATTAGTATATAAAATATTATTATTAAATTTTACCTAAATAATTGAAATAATACTTACATCGAGTAGTAATGCATTTGCATTGAGATAGAATAATATTGGTATGACAGCAAAAATTTTCATCATTCTTCTTTTCGTTAAATGTCTGTCTCACGACTTACTATATAAGATACTACGGCCCGAAGAACTGGTCTTTAGCTTAGATATACGGGAGTTAACTTAACGTTTCACGAACGGTATACAACAAATCAGCGTTGAAAGTAATTTGATAAGAAGTATTTATATCTAACCACTACTTCACGCTTCCTACAAAGAAAAGTATTCAATATACCAAGAATAATTAGCTCCGGTCAAACGTTCAGCATGTATATACTTCGAATAAATAAGTCTTGTTGATTATATTTTTATATATAATTATGAAAGTATAATCTATGAGTTTTAAAAAACAATAAATAGGTAATTAAAAATTTCATTATTCTAAATGTGTTTCTATTAAAATATGTCTAATTTTCTTCTTCGAATGTCATGATCATGGCATGTATTTACTTATATATGATAGATATTAACTATATCGTGTGCCGATAAATACATGAATTATATATATGATATATTTACGGTATATGCATTTAATGTATATTGTTAAATATTTTAATCAGTGAAGGATCATAAAGGGCACACAGGTCATTCGATGTCCAGGTACAGAAGAAAATTTGACTGAATTGTAGATTATGAGTTTATATAATAGAATAATACTTATAATTTCAGTTTTATAATTTTTCGTGTAATTCGATGTATATATAACTTGCTAAAAAGATATGTTTTTTTTATAAATAATCGTTATACGAAATGCTAATCACACCCAAGTGATATTCGACTCATAGATTCCCGCATGTTTTAAATATACGATTTAACTACGAATTTCGGTTGAAGATTTAAGTTTCTAAACAGGTTGTAGTTGGCTGCTCAATGTCAATGAAAAATACATAAAATAATCAAGAATTTCATACAAAATAAGTTTACTATCGATTAAAACGTAAAATCTTAATAAAGTTTTCTTCAACATAATCAAAGGGTTTTAATAACAGTAAATATTTTCTATTATTACATACAAATACAATATATTATTCAATTACATCTTCCTCTATAAAAAAATTATGCAGCCATTTTAGAAAAACTCAAAATAAATTATATATATATAAATTATTAGGCTACTTTTAGAAAGCTATTTCCATGTAAAAAAATTTATAGTAAGTTCATGGTTACATCTGAAAAACACCACGGATTTGGAAAACACCATCTGAAAAACTTTCCTTAAGGCAAGGTAAAATACAATTAGATAAACAAGAACCCGGGCGCATAATTTGCCGTTCCTTATATCCCACATTGCAAATTTTTAAGAAATAAGTGTGTACTTAAGATAGCTGGTTATAGTATTTTAGAGAACCAATAGAGCAGCATATTACTTGATTATTGAGATCATTACCAGATAATTAACAAAAAATAGTGCCACAGGATGTTTTAAAAATGTTGAGGTTAATCCTTTGTAACTCTTAAACATTTATATATATATTCTGGAATTTTGACCTTGGAATTTTTTAGAATAGAATTCGCATAGAATTTATCCTGCACAGATTCCATTAATCTCGTATGGGTGTATGGCTTCTTCCATTTTTTTCTCATCATTTAGTTATATTTCACTTAGCCTAATGTTTTTTGTCCTAAGGCTTGATTTTTTTTGCCCTTTCTGTTCTAAGCGAAATCACCAATTTGACGATCGAAGAATCATTAATTTAGAATATCAATGAATGACTAAAGAACATTAACAACGAGTGTAGAACTAATGCAGTAAAAGTCTATATCCGTATACATCAATAGATAAGCTCCTGGATTACGTTTTTAAATCATCTTAAGTCTCATATCAATTAAAGCAGGTTTTTAGTTTTTTTTTGTTCAATTTATTTATTTTATTTTCATATACAGCTTTTTTGAGACTTTTTACATTTCGTATTTAATCTTTATTACAATGCCATTTCCCCCGTCTTATAAACTAAACTTAATGTAAATCTTAACCTACCCAAGCCACTCCACATTTGTCCAGGGTTCTGCCTGTGAAACAGGGAAAATCTATGGCCAGACCCAGTTGGATAAATACCAATTAGGAAAATCCTTGCCGAAATGGTCGGTATGTTGAAACTGATTGAATTCCATATCCATTTCAGAGGCTCATATACCGAGTTTGTCAATCTCACCTTCCGCTCACATTGTTGTATGTGAAAAATCATCTAAGCGATGAACAATGTGTTAGCATCTGCGTAGTCACCCAAGTAAGTAGTGGCCGTAATTAATTATAATTAAACATAATTAAAATGATGGATATCATAATTAAACATGATTAAACAAAATAAAATGATCGATATCGATAAAACAAAAATTTAAAATGCACAGGGAACTATTCTAGAAAAGCTTATGAAATTTAATAGAATGTATGAAGCTAAAAAGGTTGAATCTAAAGCATTGGAGACTGTCCTCGATGAAGATCCGTATCAAATAAGCCGTCAACATCAAAGCAAAGCGATTGCCTAACATTGAAAATTATTTGGATTCATCCAAAAGTTAGAAATTTGATTTACTTCCGAATTTCTTCCAAAGTGGAAAAGTCGTGGGTCAAGCCCGGTGAATCAGGATAACCGCAGTTAAAGCAAGAAATCTGAAACGAGGTCATGCTCTGTATTTGATGGAAACTATTAGGTTCAGTTTCTTATGACCTACTGACAAAGGGCCGAACGCTCGTTAAATTATTCTACCGACTACAGTCCTCGGATAACGTTCATGATTATGTTAAAAAGTATAGTTGGAAAACAGCGGATGAAAAACTCAGATTCACTCCTAGACTGTGCTCCTTTTGACTACCACTTGTTTTATTTTATTTCTTTTTTCACTACATTTTTTTTCATTCACTTCTCTCATATTTTTCATAATACATCATCTTTTCATAATTATAGAAGAAACAAACTCCATACATGTTTCTGTAAAATAAAAATACCATACGTTACAGTGTTACCAAATAATTCTATATTTTTATATACTATACTTTAAGCCAATAATATATTTGTTTCGAGAATTATCTGTAAATGCTACATTTACAAAAAGTAAAAAGCAATGGTAGAAAGTATATAAACAGCCATAATTGATGCTTAATGTATTAAAAATTAGATTATTTTCTTTCCGTTTATAAATAATGAGAACCTTTCGGTATATACTTAATATTAAACAAGTACATTTAAACATTTTTATTCATTCCCCTTTATAAATATTTATATTAATAAGTGAGATTGAAATTTCATAAGTAAATCGGCTAAAATTCAAATAAGATTAAATAAAATTAAATAAAAAATCAATTAAAAGCGATAAGATCTAATGAATTTATAACATACAAATATCGCAAGCACAGCTATATACGTGATAATAAAAGAAACTTTGAGATAATATAACAAAAATGTAAATAAAAAATCAGAATACCGAGAGTTATACAGTATATTTGCGTCAGAGTACTAATCTAACCTAATAATATTAATATTAAACAGTAATAATCAAATATATAAAATAACATTATTAATCTCAAAATTAATTTATTGAGGATTTTATCAACTGTAAGCATTCAAAAATTATGCACATATTAATTTTATTCAATTTTAATAATAGATAATTAAAGTCAAAATATTAATTTTTTGAAATTTTCTGTATCACACGTTAATTTTTTGTTTGTTTTTTTTATGCTTGCCTAAAGAACAATATTAGCATTAGCTAAAATTACAATGTATATGTACCTGTAATTCTTTTATGCTAGATAGTGAATTAGTTTTCAAGTGCTTTCTCAATTCTATCGAGACAGTGCCTTATGACACGTGTGAAGTTAAATAAGTTTAAATACAAATGACAATCGCTAAAATCTGGCTACGAAGAGCTTTCTTTACGTAACGTAACACCACATTGTCGTTAACAGTCAAACCGCTCTATCTGAACGCAACTTTGATTAAGGACATTTCGAATGTGCGTAGTACAACGCACCCCCGTTGCCGTAACGCGACTTATGCGTCAATCATATCCATCAGTTACGGCATATTAGTGTCGTTTTTGGTTTGTGTTTGTCTACAGTACAACGCACGTTCGTATGGATAAATAAGTGACGTCGAAAGCGTCGTCACATGATACTTTTTTAAATATTGGATTCTATTAGCAGAAAGTTCAGCATGGGTTCGATAACAGACACTGAAGTGACAAGCAACTAGTTCAATCAATAGGAAAATAGGCTTAAAATTGAAAAAAAACTAAATTTAAAAATTTAGAACTCTAATCTAAATATTTAACAATAAAATAACAATGCTTGATTACTAGATTCTAGTAAATTTTATCGGAAACTAGAATTTTTATTTATATATTAACATATAAAATAGTTAATTTTTAAAAAATTTACTATTGTAAATTGACAAAGTACAGTCTCTAATAAATGCCCAATTATGTTTTGCAAAGCTTAGCATCATTATTCAAAAAGTGCTGTTGTCTTAATAGTAATTTGGTTAATAATGTTGTTTATTAAAAAATATATCAAAATCTAATGATTAGAAACCAAGTTAATTAAGTTTATGATCCGTACGAGAAGTATAACTCTTCCAATTTCATCTTTTTTATGTTATTACAGATAATTTCGCCCCAATAACTATACATGTATAAAGTAACCAAGTTATATAGCACAATAAAGTTCAAACTCTATTAATTTTATCAAAGCACAGGATGATAAAATCGGAATATGCAATCATTTGAGAAAATAAATACCAAGAACAAATATAAAAAAATTCATAATATATACGAACAAGGAATAAGTACAGTTTTCGAAGTGCCCGACTCTGTGACGCAGAAAAGACTACTCGGTCAATCCGTTCAATGACTCTAATAGTCGCTTTGCTGCCTGACTTTGCCCCCTCCCATGGTCCGTAATTGCCATCGCTACATCCAATGCATCGAGCATTCTTCGATGGCTCTTATAATTTTCGAACGCTTCAGGATCGTTCTTATGTCTCAGCAAATGTCGTGCGCACGCGAGCTTATGGCTTCAAATCTCCAAGTCATAAACCGCGTGAACCATGGATTCTTTTATTTTTGAACAGAATGTGCAGTCGCTGACAGTCTACATAGGAAAACCTCATAAGGCAAAAACTTGCGCCGGGAGCAGCGTTTTTAGATTCCATTTTTATGGAGGCCGTAGGTCGTTGTCCATCAAACTCTACATTTATTAATACAATGTTCCCAAGCGTCTGTGAGAGAAACGTAGACCCGCCACGTTTGCACCATTTTAACTGTAGCGAACGTTCGGGACAGTACATTTTCGCGAATCAAATCCGCGAACGGAATTCACGGCCCCTAAATTTGCCCCGCCTCCAATTAATTGGATTGCAATTAATTGGAGAGGAACAGCCATGATATGTGGCAGCATCGTTCACCAATGTGCCTTCACAAAATGCGGCTACAATCTTCCAAATGGGCCGCATTCACAGGATCTTCACATTTGTTACGATGTGTCGAAAAGTCTATCCGCCGAAGTACGCATACGGTCCCCGCCTCTCTCACGCCTACCGTGAACAATGCTCAAAATTCGACTCTTAGTGGTAATAATAGTAGATGCTGCGATTTTTTAAGGGAAGAATTGTATGAGTTTTTGAAAAGAATTGTATAAGCTCCTAACTGTCGGAAAAGATTTATTTATTTTAAAAAATATACAAAAAAATTATAATCAAATTCACGGTGATCAACTCAGTTTGTTATATGAGACTTTATTTTGCTAGTCAATTTACAATAGAAAATTTCTAAAAATCAACGAATTTATCAATCAATATATCAATATCTATTGTACAAAACACTTCTAACTTATAATAAACTTTAATAGAACATATTGTTTATTACTAATTCACGATTATGAAGATGAAAAGCAGATATCTTTTCTTATAAACAAATGAAATTGCTACTAAGCTATCTCTATGTAGTTTTATTGCTAATTTGTTTACGTAAATAATATTATTTACAGTAGCAATAATGTCATTTCTGAATTTCAAAAATTGAATTCTATAAACGTTATTATATAATAAAGAAAAAAACAATTACTTATGAATGGCTTTCTTATTTCTTTGGCTTTTTTATGTTATCTAATGTCCCTATATTTATGCTCCCAACTTTTGGTACTAATCCGTGATGGAGGTCTACGATATGTTCGTAAACAAACAAAATGTAAATTTTTGTAGTCGCGCTTGTGTCAATCGGCCGAGATCGGAGTTCGATCTCGGATTATTGAATTCTTAGCCCTGAGCCATATCGTGTGTCTCAAATTTTAAGTTTAACTTGTAATCCAATTTTAATGTGGCTGATCTTGTTTCATAAATAATGTAATTATTTACATCAGTTATTTAATATGTATAATTTCAAACATTATGCAATTATTTACAATTTTAATGCGTTAATTACATAATTTTGCTTCAAGTTAGAGTTACCAATTTTAAATATTTTGATTTTTGAAATTCATTCTTATATGCATCTACATAGTCTCAAAAAAGAACCAAAGTTTCTTTCTAAAAATCTTTCTATTGATCTCTCTACCAATCTTCGCCCGTCGCCGTGGAAGCCTGATTATTATAAATTTTCTGGTAAGTTTTATGAATTTCTTAAGGAAAGTAGAATTTTTTAGTAAGGTACAGATGCATTTATTTATTATATTTTAGACTTTACGCACCTGTAATTACTAGGAAATATTAATATTAGCATAATTAATATAGCATCGATATAATATTTCAAATAATTTACTACATTAGGACGATTCGATTAATATCAAATATATATTTTTAGAAGTAGATACAAGCGTTAGGAACATAGTAAATTGAATATGGTCTATATTACTCATATGGATAAAAAAACAATCAAATGATCTAAAAAAGTTTCTTATCTTCCAACATAACATTTTCCTCCAGAAGTATATGACAACAGCAAATTAATAAATCAAGGCGTGAAAGATTGAAAGTACGAAATAAGAGGACAAATATTATAATTTGACGATGAGCCTTCAAAATATTATAATATCAATAATTATTTCAAATAATAGTATATTAATTATTTAAAAATGTCACAGCTTAACATACTAGTTACTACTATATCAGTTCACTAAAATTCATTTTGTATAACTGCAATCATTTTTGTTTTAAAATTGTTTACAAATCTCAAAAAAAATTATTAAGAAGATTATTTCAATATGACAAAATAATATAAATTCAAAAACATTTATGATTTCAAAAATATAGTTGTTTCCAATAGAAGGCGCAGAGTTTTCACTCCAGAGATGCTTAAATCATTTCACAAAAACTGAACTCTTCATTGATGCTGTATTTTGTATGCCTAGTAATCGAATGAATGGTAACCTCTGATGAATTTAACAAAATAATTTAAAAAACAAAGAACAAAAATAACGCTGAAGTTGAAAATTGAATTTGAACTGAAAATCAATTTACGAACAGTACGTATGCGTTCTCTCGTAATGTATATATCTATTAAAATTAGGTGAAAAACTGATTGCATGCTGAAAATCTGCTAAATATTAAAAATCTAAATTAGTTTTCATATAAAAATATTCTGCTTAGCTTCTGCATCTACTCAAATTCTCTGCTCACAGTTTATCATATGTATACCGATATTATACATTAACCTCGATATCAGCGCATCATACGAGGCAGCTTTAATGGTTCGGTGGAGATATTTTTCCGGCAAATATTCCAAAAAATAAATACATAATACTTTTTTGCTATAATTTAAAAAATCCCTTAGTATAATTCGCAAGTTTACAAATAGAAGTTAAAATTGCAAAAACAATTTTAAGGGCTCTATTGGACTGCGCGATGAATGTGAATCTGGAGTGCGTCAATTGAATATCGTCATTACAATGAGATATGGGCACCAAAATTTATTTTGCAAATTTGTAAGCTGCGCCATACCATTACTTAATTATCAAAACGGAACATTATTTTTAAATTTCTTAAAGAAAAAGAGAGTCTTCGCCGAGCCATTGAAGTTATAGCAATAGGCGCGCATCCAACATCTATTTACACGAAAAACGGAAGAAAATGTACTGACCGGAATTTGAACAGAAATCTTTTCTTATTGGCTTATAGATCAAGAAAACGCAAAATCCGAACCATTAAATAGCTAAGTATTAATGAAGCAAATTTTCATACTGATGGGGTTAACTAAACTACATCCAACCTGCTAAAGCGACAGTTATTTTCATTAAAAATATAAAATTAACTTGATTATAGGCAAAGAAGATATTGAAAACACTATTATATCATTATTACACTTTTATTTTATAAATATTATAGATAATATATACATATATTACGCATACTATTCTTCTGTAATGAATATCTTCTAACAGACGAGGTCAAGGCTAGGTTTATAAATAACTAAATTTCACTAGGTTATGAAGTATGAGGGGATAAGGCAAGATAATGTAGATTATGCCAAACGCTCTAGGATATTTTCTAATACTATAAAAATTGCGGGATCGTCTGCAAGAATGGAATTAAAAGAAATTAGTATATTTGTTTTGATTTCCAATTGTCCGCACTTATACTTTATTTCTTCAATTATTGAAAACCCTGTTTCTTAAGTCTCGTTTGATATCGCACATAGGCGTTTTCATGGTTTGAAATAAGGGAGAAGGCTCTCTAGCTGACTCATCTTTTGAAAGCTGATTCACTTTCTAAGTATTCTGAGTCCTTGAAGGTAGTCCACTACCATTCTTCTCGTTATGCTGTGAGGAATTCAGTTACCACTTTCATAGTCAGGTGAAATACTACAGTCACGATCGTAGGCGCCGTTTCACAAAGCTGATTATTATGTAAATTAATCTGAAATCGTGAAAGCGATTTACTACTTTGCTTCTCATTCTTCTGAGGAGAGAAAGCTAATTGTTATGTAAATTATGCTAAGACCTTGAAGGCGGTCCACTACCCTTTTTGTCGCTATTCTGAGGAGGTCTAGTGTGAACACCTTCATAGTCCGGGAAAAACGATACCGTTGTAATCCGAGACTCCTCTTCAGAAAGCTGATTATTTTGTAAAATATTCTGAAACCTCGAAGGTGGTCCACTGCCTTTCTTCTTGTTATGCTGAGGAGGACGTGGATGATTACCTTCATAGTCTGGGAAGAAAGCGACAGTCGCAATCGGAGACTCCTCATCAGAAAGGGGATTATTTTGTAAAATATCCTGAAACGTCGAAGGTGGTCCACTGCCTTTCTTCTCGTTATGCTGCGGAGGATGTGGATGATTACCATCATAGTCTGGGAAGAATACTACAGTTTCTATATGAGACTCCTCTTCAGATAGGGGATTATTTTGTAAAATATTCTGAAATTTCGAAGGTGGTCCACTGCTTTTCTTCTCGTTATGCTGAGGATGTGGATGATTACCTTCATAGTCTGGTAAGAAAGTGACAGTCGCAATCCGAGACTTCTCTTCAGAAAGGGGATTATTTTGCAAAATATCTTGAAATGTCGAAGGTGGTCCACTACCTTTCTTCTCGTTATGCTGAGGAGGATGTGGATGATTACCTTCATAGTCTGGGAAGAAAGTGACAGTCGCAATCCGAGACTTCTCTTCAGAAAGGGGATTATTTTGTAAAATATCCTGAAACGTCGAAGGTGGTCCACTGCCTTTCTTCTGATCATGGTGAGGTGGATGTGGGTGAGTACCTTCATATTCCGGGAAAAATACTACAGTTCCTATACGAGATTCCTCTTCAGAAAGGAGATTATTTTGTAAAATATCTTGAAACGTCGAAGATGGTCCACTGCCTTTATTCTTGTTATGCTGAGGAGGATGTGGATGATTACCTTCATAGTCTGGGAAGAAAGCGACAGTAGCAATCGGAGACTCCTGTTCAGAAAGCTGATTATTTTGTAAAATATTCTGAAACCTCGAAGGTGGTCCACTGCCTTTCTTTTCGTCATGGTGAGGCGGATGTGGGTGAGAACCTTCATAGTCTGGGAAGAAAGCGACAGTCGCAATCCGAGACTTCTCTTCAGAAAGGGGATTATTTTGTAAAATATCCTGAAACGTCGAAGGTGGTCCACTGCCTTTCTTCTCGTTATGCTGAGGAGGATGTGGATGATTACCTTCATAGTCTGGGAAGAAAGCGACAGTCGCAATCCGAGACTTCTCTTCAGAAAGGGGATTATTTTGTAAAATATACTGAAACGTCGAAGGTGGTCCACTGCCTTTCTTCTCGTTATGCTGAGGAGGATGTGGATGATTACCTTCATAGTCTGGGAAGAAAGCGACAGTCGCAATCCGAGACTCCTCTTCAGAAAGCTTATTATTTTGTAAAATATTCTGAAACCTCGAAGGTGGTCCACTGCCTTTCTTCTCGTTATGCTGAGGAGGATGTGGATGATTACCTTCATAGTCTGGGAAGAAAGCGACAGTCGCAATCCGAGACTCCTCTTCAGAAAGCTGATTATTTTGTAAAATAACCTGAAACGTCGAAGGTGGTCCACTGCCTTTCTTCTCGTTATGCTGAGGAGGATGTGGATGATTACCTTCATAGTCTGGGAAGAAAGCGACAGTCGCAATCCGAGACTTCTCTTCAGAAAGGGGATTATTTTGTAAAATATCCTGAAACGTCGAAGGTGGTCCACTGCCTTTCTTCTCGTTATGCTGAGGAGGTACGTTTCTCGTTATGCTGAGGAGGATGTGGATGATTACCTTCATAGTCTGGGAAGAAAGCGACAGTCGCAATCCGAGACTCCTCTTCAGAAAGCTGATTATTTTGTAAAATAACCTGAAACGTCGAAGGTGGTCCACTGCCTTTCTTCTCGTTATGCTGAGGAGGATGTGGATGATTACCTTCATAGTCTGGGAAGAAAGCGACAGTCGCAATCCGAGACTTCTCTTCAGAAAGGGGATTATTTTGTAAAATATCCTGAAACGTCGAAGGTGGTCCACTGCCTTTCTTCTCGTTATGCTGAGGAGGATGTGGATGATTACCTTCATAGTCTGGGAAGAAAGCGACAGTCGCAATCCGAGACTCCTCTTCAGAAAGGGGATTATTTTCTAAAATATACTGAAACGTCGAAGGTGGTCCACTGCCTTTCTTCTCGTTATGCTGAGGAGGATGTGGATGATTACCTTCATAGTCTGGGAAGAAAGCGACAGTCGCAATCCGAGACTCCTCTTCAGAAAGCTTATTATTTTGTAAAATATTCTGAAACCTCGAAGGTGGTCCACTGCCTTTCTTCTCGTCATGGTGAGGCGGATGTGGGTGAGAACCTTCATAGTCTGGGAAGAAAGCGACAGTCGCAATCCGAGACTTGTCTTCAGAAAGGGGATTATTTTGTAAAATATCCTGAAACGTCGAAGGTGGTCCACTGCCTTTCTTCTCGTTATGCTGAGGAGGATGTGGATGATTACCTTCATAGTCTGGGAAGAAAGTGACAGTCGCAATCCGAGACTCCTCTTCAGAAAGGGGATTATTTTGTAAAATATTCTGAAACCTCGAAGGTGGTCCACTGCCTTTCTTCTCGTCATGGTGAGGCGGATGTGGGTGAGTACCTTCATAGTCCGGGAAGAAACCTACACTTGCATATGGAGAGTGCTCTTTCCAAAACAAGCGATTTTGGATCATATTCTCAGACCCTGAAGATGGGCTTTTACCTTTCCTGTCGTTATGCTGAGGGATACCTGGGTGAGATCCTTCGTAGTCTGGGGAAAAAGGTGGAGATTTTATGGACGAAATATATTTAGAAAGCTGATTGTTTCTTAAATTAGTCTGAGACCACGAAGTTGGAGTTTTTCCTTTCTTGTAGTTATGCTGAGGGGGGCCTGGGTGAGGACTTTCATAGTCTGGGAAGAAAGGTGGAATTGTATTTGGAGACTGTTCTTCCCAAAACAAGCCATTTTTTAAGATATTATCAGACCATAAAGCTGGACTATTATTTTTTTTGTCGTTATGATCAGGAAGGCTTGGTTGATGACCTTCGTAGTCTAAGAAATAATCTGTAGTTTTTATGGTAGAGTTCTCTTCAGAAAGCTGATTGTATTGTAACTCATTCTGAGACCATGAATGTAATCTATTATCTTTGTTCACATTCTGTTGAGATAGCTGACGACTTTCGTAGTTTGGGAAAAAGTCTACGTTTGCAATGGGAATGTCCTCGTCTGCAAACAGTCTATTTTTTAAGATATTGATTAACCATGTAAATAAGCCTTGACTTTTCTTTTCCTGACGTTGAACAGGGCCTGGGTAAAGAGCTTCATAGTCTCTAAAGAAAGCTAAAATTCCAATGATAGACTTCTTTTTAGAAAGCTGATTCTTTTGTAAATTATTTTGAATCCTTGAAGGTAGTGACAAATGTAAATCTTGTACAGTTGATGCACCTTTCGATAGATGACAATTTTGTAAATTAATTTGTGACGATGTAGTTGGTCTACAACCTTTCTTGTCATTATGCTGAGGAGGAGATAGGTGATGACTTTCGTAGTCTGGGAAAAAGTTTACATTTGCAATGGGAATGTGCTTGTCCGAAAACAGTCTATTTTGCAAAATATTCATTAACCATGTAGACAAGCTGTGACCTTTCTTGTCGTTATGATGAGGGTAACCTGGTTGAGGACCTTCATAGTCAGGGGACAAATGTAAAGTTTGTACAGGTGACGCATCTTTCGATAGATGATTATTTTGTAAATTAATTTTTGACCATGAAGCTGGTTTACTACCTTTCTTGTCATTATGCTGAGGAGGAGATGGTTTCTGACCTTCGTAGTCTGGGAAAAACTCTGCAGTGGCAGCCGCCGAGTCCTCATCCCCACTTAGATTATTATGTAACATAGTCTCAGACGATATAGCTGGACTTTTACCTTTCTTGTCGTTATGATGAGGGGAACCTGGTTGAGGACCTTCATAGTCAGGGGACAAATGTAAAGTTTGTACAGGTGACGCATCTTTCGATAGATGATTATTTTGTAAATTAATTTTTGACCATGAAGCTGGTTTACTACCTTTCTTGTCATTATGCTGAGGAGGAGATGGTTGCTGACCTTCGTAGTCTGGGAAAAACTCTGCAGTGGCAGCCGCCGAGTCCTCATCCCCACTTAGATTATTATGTAACATAGTCTCAGACGATATAGCTGGACTTTTACCTTTCTTGTCGTTATGATGAGGGGAACCTGGTTGAGGACCTTCATAGTCAGGGGACAAATGTAAAGTTTGTACAGGTGACGCATCTTTCGATAGATGATTATTTTGTAAATTAATTTTTGACCATGAAGCTGGTTTACTACCTTTCTTGTCATTATGCTGAGGAGGAGATGGTTGCTGACCTTCGTAGTCTGGGAAAAACTCTGCAGTGGCAGCCGCCGAGTCCTCATCCCCACTTAGATTATTATGTAACATAGTCTCAGACGATATAGCTGGACTTTTACCTTTCTTGTCGTTATGATGAGGGGAACCTGGTTGAGGACCTTCATAGTCAGGGGACAAATGTAAAGTTTGTACAGGTGACGCATCTTTCGATAGATGATTATTTTGAAAATTAATTTGTGACCATGAAGCTGGTCTACTACCTTTCTGGTCATTATGCTGAGGAGGAGATGGTTGCTGTCCTTCGTAGTCTGGCAAAAACTCTGAAGTGGCAACCGCAGAGTCCTCATCCCTACTTAGACTATTTTGTAATATATTCTCAGTCGATATAAATGGACTTTTACCTTTCTTGTCGTTATGCAGAGGTGATTCTAGATGTGGATCTTGATCGTCTGAGGGAAAATGCGGAAGTACTGACAACGACTCCCGCACGACTCCAATAGTTATTCTTGTATTTAACAACAATAACAAAAATATAACCGCTGAAAAGTTACAATGAATATTTTTATTGGTTATTGATAATGGTTTGTATTTATTTGATTGTTAATCTCTTTATACAGAATGTCTTGTTGATAAAATAAATAAATACTATTAATATGAAATACAATTTCCTAATTGTATTTAAATGTTATGGAATATAGTTTATACAATATATTTTACATGGTGAAATTTAAAATTTTGCTATACTTTTTAATTAATTTTTTTTTTATTTGTTAAGGCATGTTTGAACCTTAATGAAAAGCTATTCTGCCATCAAGTTGGCACTATATTTATATTCATCTTATATATACAAATGATATTTTTTAAAAAATATACATATATGCTTGCAGGCAGCACTATTTGGCTCTGTAAGAAGCACTTTATCCAGCAGTTCCGAAACTTTTTGTTCTAAAGTTTTACTTGGTGCAAAATGTACGTTTAGAATGATTTATGAATGTTATTAATTTTAAGTTAATTTTCTTAGTTCTGTTTTGATAATTAACCTAATCTCATAGATTAGATCATGAAGCAGTCATTCAATAATATAAAATTATAAACAAATCTCTTAACTGAAGCGAAATGATTAAGCTAAGAATTTTAAATCTTGTCGCTGGTCTTTACTTTATTATAACCTATCGTTTATTAAAATATTTTCACTACTTTTGACTAAAAAAATTATCTGCTGTTATATAATTGAATAAAAATTGAAAATTTACCTTGCATTTTAAGTTTCTTCTTATTACTTAGTTTTTGTTAGTGAAGTGGTGCCTTTGAAATTTTTAATTATTCAGAAAACTACACGAATATATATATACTATTGCCTATTGTACGTGATTGTTTTTCATTTTAGAACTTCAATATGAATATAATTTTTATGTACACGATTCTTAGAAGTTAGAGCAAGCATTAAATCTTTCATACAGTTAGGAACGGTGAATAAGAAAATTTATATTTTAGAAAAATCAACACAAACAATAAATAAATTAATAAAAATAAAAAGATTATAGTCTGAGTTTTTACAGAAAGATTTACATAGTTTACAATTCGTTAATATTATAACTAGATTTTATAAATATAATAATTTTATATTGATAAAAGTCTAGAATAATTATTATTTATGTTTGTGTTAAAGTTTGTTTTACTCTGTAATACTTCTTTTAAAATTTTTAGTATATAATACAGCAGAGAATGCAAAACAATAATAAGCCTTATAATATTTGCAAAAATAACGATGCATTATCCGGGTTTACATGGTTTTGTTATTGAACAAGTGAGGTTCATTTCCGATGCAATTTTCTGCGTAGAATTCGAATACGGAATCAGAATTTGTTCGCCAGGTTTCTCAGAAAGCCTGATCAAAAAGAGCAATAAAGGCCATGTCATGATATATAAACACAAGAAAATCTATCTGAAAGATCTAATTTTAGCCTTTAAAAATCATATTTAGGATTCAAGATATCTTTTTTTTTATTGAGAAATTGTTGATTGAAATCAAGTATATTATGCTACTGCTGTAATCACGAACATAGATGAATGTCTAATTTACATTTCTTGAGTTTTTCCATTGGGTAATTTTTTTCCTAAATTGAAAGTACTATTAGTGACATCTTTTTGTGCCAGACTTCACGTCTAAATACTCATTGGTCCTTGAGAGACGCTTCGTTTTGAGAGGTACTAAAAGTGAATAAGGTAATTTTTCCTATATCTGGGTTTATTTAACAAAGGAGTTACATTAAATTTTGTTTCTAGAATGGAATTTTAACTGTGGAAACATTGAGGATGCTGCGAAAAGTCTTTGGGGATCAGACACTGTCTTCAAAAAATATTTCACAATCGGCCAAAAGCATCAACTGATGATCCTCACATCAAGCATGTCAAAGAACCTGTGCCTCCAAATCGTTGACTAACAATTAAACACCTTGTCGATGTTGTGGGAATTTCATTTGGATCAGTTCAAACCATCGTGACTAATATTTTGGATCTAAGACAACTCAAGTCCCAATTGGTACCAAAAGTACTCAATTTTTTAAAAAAAAACGCACTGTTAATATCTGCAAAGAGACGATTTCGTATTATAAGACGATTATGGAACGCATAATTAAAGTACATAAGACTTGGATCTTTGCTTACGACCTCAAAGCAACTGATCAATCGAGTGAAAATCGGACCAAAGTCGAGACAAGCCCGAAAAAACTACTCTAAAGTTGCTCAAAACTCAAGATCATTGTAAAAATTTTCTTGGATTATTATGGTGTAGTGCATTGTAAATCCTTCCGACAGGCCAAACAGTTACCAAAGAATATTATCTCAGTGTTATGCATCGTGTGCATACAGCTGCTCGAAAAATGGTCGGAGCTATGGCAAAACAACTCATGGCTTTTAAATGACGATAATACGCTATCTCACACAGCTTTGGTTGTTCACGATTATTTCGCCAAAAATTTTACGGAAATGGTTCCACAACTAACTCATTCGCTTAAATTGGCTCCGTATGATTTCTGGCTATTCAATAAACTCAAAAGACCGTTCAGGGGCACTGTTTTGACTCGATTGAGCAGATGAGAATCGAATCGCTACGTGCTTTTGAGGACATTCCGACGTAGAACTTTGCCAAGTACTATGATGACGAAAACATTCGATGGCATGACTGTATTTCAGCAGGAGGGGATTACTTTCAAGGAGATGAAACTCATTTGGAAAAATAAGTAAATATTTGGAAAATATAAGAAAAGTCACTTTTCAATTGGATTAAAGTAATATACTAAGTTTCTGAATTCTCGAGCCCTTTAATCTACAACACTATAATCCTAGACAAAAGCAATATTTTTTGTAGTTGAGCACTAATTTTTTAAGCGTATGAGTGTTATAAAGTATATTTACTTTTCTTGACTTTTATGAAATCTCTTTTGCTTTTATTCGGGAGATGTTGTGCAAGATCGCCTTTTATATTGTTTATGTAGTCCATCGCTTTGAAGTTATCAGAAATAATCATGTATCGTAGCTGACAATCATTTTCCATGATAAAGTCTTTCGATTTCTGCGATGTCTTAATAAAAGCGTTTATTCCGCATTTCCTTAACATCTGCTTTGGACCTTCTCAGCATTCCACTTATCAACTTTTGATTATTACAACCCTTATTTTATCCAGCAAGCCGTTCAGAACTTCGAAACTTATCTAGGTTTTTTTCGTTACAAACATAACCTTTTCGAAATCAGTTCTTTTCATTTGATCGCGAACTCAGGACTTACAAAATACGCCTTCTTTTATCTTTGCATCTTAGCTTGGGATAATTTTCAACGGGGTACTCGAAACAAGCAGTATTGTTATCAAGAGGATTCTCTCATTGCTTCATAAATCCAGCTTGATATGTAGTAAGTTAGTAGAATTTCTTTGCATCAATCTATACATTTTTTAAAGTATAAGGATCGTCTTTTTTGAGGATAGTACTTTTAGTTGAGAATATCTAAAAAAAACCGACTTGGTAGATAAATTCAGATTTTGGATTCGAATTCTAGGCAAAAAATTACTTCGCAAATGAGCCTCAATGAGTCTACAACAATCACAACCTCTTATTTTGCAGATCTGTGTTATTAACTCCGACAGACTTGGCCTTTCGTAAAGCGAGTTAATAGTCTCAAAGCCAGTTAATATCTTATTCATGTACAAAATTCAGAAAAAGATTTGATTATATTTACTTTGTTCGTTCGGTTAAACATACTTTTTAAATACACTATTTAAGACTGCATTTATTTTAAATTAGTTATGATAAAAAATAAACCTATTTATTATTTATATTATATATGTTCAGCAACGTCTTCATCATCGTTTTGGACCCAATATTATTCTAGATTTGAAGTCCTAACGGGGGCGGTAGGCTTGTTATAACGCAAACATTGTACATTAGCTGTTGAAGGTGACGAAGAAAAAATAGATCCAACTAAGAAAACTTAAGTGAAATTGGACTCTTTACAGGATATTATTAGATAAAATCAAATAATGTCAATTACCCGACAAATTTAGTGATCAAAATTTGATCAGTTCCGTCTGTGACTGAAAATCCCATTTTAAAATCTGTATTTGTCGAATTAACAGTGCATTCCTAAGATATCCAGAATGCACGTCTAACCTTAAAAATGGAATTTCAACGTTAAATCCGTTCTTTCCTCAAAGCAATAAGATTTGTGCGTTTTTGTATACGTCGAATGTATAAAAAAATTTATTAAATATCATTTGTAAGAAATATTTCAGTTTTCGCGCTCAAATGTGATCCAAGATCAACAGCGTAAAAGTGGTGAAAATTTAATCCCTTTGGGGTGCTTGATTTTTCTGTTGAAATATACTTCTTTTGTATTGAATAAATACAAATACATGGATTTAGCAATGTACATATCGACATACTGAATAAAAATATGCTACCTAAAATTGTTACGCTATAGTTTCTATATTGAAAATATAATATCGTCTCCAACACCACTAAATTATTATTATATATTTTTTAATTAGGTATATGTTAAAATATTTCTATATTGCTTACATTAGTATTTAGAAATCAGATATTTATTTTCTAACTGTGCTTGTAAATTAATATAAGTGTATATGTATTAGATGAACTGAATATAACTATATCATTTAATGTCATTATGTTTTTCTTAGTTGTGTTGTTGCGTAATTTGATAATGGCACTTTAATATTACATGTATGTATGTTTAAAATTATATAAAGCGGTATATTATAGTGTACGAAATATTTCTTTAAGATTGCATAAAATAATATGATCAACATTTTAAAATAATCTGATATCCGCGGGATAATGTATGAGGAAGAAATGTACATACGATCTTCTCAGAGAAAACGGTACCATAATAATTTCACAAAAACTCTTTAGGATTGATATGTAAGTACATATTTTGGATTAATATGTAAGTTATCGACGAGTTATTTAACGACTAACGTTTAATATGTTATAATCTTAAATTAATTTGAATTGGAAATTAATTAATTATCGAAGTAACTAATGCAAGTAAACTTTCTTTATAGGCCACAAAATTGTATACAATTGTCAACTAAAGGGTATACAGTATCATGTTTCGTATCATGATGGGTAAAACTCATGAAAATCAGGATTTTTCAGAAAACTAATTTTTATATGATTTTACAAATAACTTACTCAAGTACTGGCTAGACGAATATCTTGAGGTGCTGCAAAAGAGGTTGAAATGATTAGGTTTCGACAAAGCAATTATCCGTGCTCTGATAGAAAAATTTACAAATGAGATGATTGTATTTTAGTTTTGAGAAAATCTTGAAAATTTTGCAAGAGGTATGTGATGACAACCTCGGAATTCTCCGACCATTTGGCTGTATGGAGTGTTTTGGCTGCGATTGACAATTGGTACTTAACATTCGAAATTTGACTTGCGATAAAGGGGACAGCGAGGATAAAAAAACGCACCGTGCGGACGCGCAGTTTATTACTCGTGTCACCTCTATACTATAAGGCGCTTGTCATTTGTATTTCTGTTTTTCATTTGGTTGAATATTATAATTCAATTGAATTAACAAACTTTTGTTAAATTTTTATAATTTTAAATCTCTCAACAAATAGTACATTACAATCCTGTTTATAAGTAGTCTTATGGCAACTTTTCTCAAAAAGATCAATTGACAAAGTGAATTGACAAATCAAATTGACAAAGTCAATTGTTTCCTGTACTGGCAAAAATCCATCAGATCACTTAAAGAAATCCAAAGAATAAAAGTTTATAATCAAACTAACTTTTTACATTTTCCTAGGTACAAATCTATCTGAAATCCAGAACTTTATATTCAGATATTTTCGTAATTAATTTTTGGGTAAAAAATAATAAAATCATATCTTTCGTAAATCGAAAGTTATTGATCTAAATGGAAAATTCAACATCTATTCCCTTTTAACTCCTTAAGACTAGATTGCAATAAAATAAAAAAATTTACATTAAGATAGTTTCGTTAGAAATTTATCGTAACAAAATACGAATTCATCATCTTAGATAATCTGAAATATAAACTAAAACATAAAAACTTGGAATATGCGCCAATCTGTTCACTGCCTTGGTAGTAAATTATTGTAATGTTTAAAAAATATATATTTACGTATTTTGAGGTAAAACATTGGGAAACAAAAATAGAAGTCATGACTTTAAAAAATTCAATGTTAGCGATGAATTCGTAAAAATATGTTTTTATCACGCAGGTGTGAACTGGGATGAAAGTCAGAAAGTGATAATAATACATTTTTATAAACCAGTTTTAGGAACAAAACTCGAATTTAAAGCAATTTTAAAAAAGTTACTGAACAAATTGAAAAAAAAAAGTAAAAATATTTTATTTATTTTGTTCGCCTTCCGTATAGATTGAGCTAAAATAACGTAACTGATATTTAATTATATTTATAGGTCAAATTTTGGAGCAAAAGTATAATTAAGAACTTTAGCAAATCTGAAATTATTGATAAAAATGTGACGAAATGTTTATTCCTTTTTACTCCCGTAGGAGTGAACTTTGAAAAGATCTTTACTTATTAATGCATTATTAGAACAATTACCCTTCGTTAATTAAGAGTGAAAATCAGTATTCCTCCTTTAGTCATTTGAAATTTCAAAAAATCTTTTTTTAGTGATAACCTATGTATTTTCATTATTTGATAAAATACTTAATGAATTATACCCTTTGATAATAAATTGACTTTTATGAATCAGTTACTCAACCTGCCAGAAAGTATTTTATATGTATATAGATAAATTTTAAATTTAAAAAATCAAATTGTACATTTATTAATATTTATGTTTGATCTTACCAATTTGTAATATGATAGAAGAACTCAAAAGAAATGAGCTACATATAAATGAAGTTCAATGTAGGTAATAAATAATGTGCAAAATATAATGGTATTTTAAAATGAAGTTTATTTTATAAAGTATTTAATTTATTGTACAATAGATTTAGAACATTCGTATAAACTTATTTATATTTGTCGCTTAAACATTATATTTATAATATTTTCATTTACTATAATATAACTCTTAATTAAATTATATCGTAAATTATTACAAAATCTAATAAAATACAGAAAGGATGTCTCATGATTAAATATTTTCTATGGCATGTGTTGAAATATATTTATAAATATATATGTATATATAATTGACGTATTTATCATAAATACAGCATTAATATTATTCTACTATATAATAGAGAAACTTCAGAGCTTCAAATTACCCAAACTAAGTTCTTTAATTGCATAATAGTTTAAGCTGTAAAGGAGCTTAAATTCGAAGTTTGAGAATTTAAAGTTTCATCATTTTTTTATTCATAATTGGATAAAAGGATATAAATATTTTAAATGTGAGTGAAGATTCTTTTAGGAATTCAGAACCATACATTTAAATACTGACCGATCTTTTCCTATTTACATTATCAGCCGTAGGATTAGATTAATTATAAAGAGAATGTTGTAAATGTAGATTTAAGGCATTTATCTTTTCAGATATTTCAGAATTATTTATAATTGCTCGAGTGAAAGATTGTTTTTCGGAAATTATTGTTTCTAAATTATTTCTTTGTATAATTTTAGGTTAGGATGATTGTTTTAACGAATTTTAGTAATTTTTCAACTCAGTATTTTGTTATATGTATATATACTATGAAATTCACTAAACCTTGCCGTTAAATTCTTAACGGGGGTAGTATGGACGTATACTGAAGAGATTCATTATTGCAACAGGAAGAACTTCATTCCTTCTTAATTTACCATAGTAGTAGAACTATCGGTCCAGACCTATAATAATAAATTAAATGTTGTATTATAAAGAATCAATAACTTAATAATACATGAGAAGGAAGTGGAATAAATAATAAAATTATCGAAAAAGGAATTTATTCTCAAATTAAAATATTCAAAATAGGGTGGTTTTATTAAACGAAGAGTTTCATATGTACTAGATATTTATCATTAAAATATAGCCATTATATATCTATCATCAAAATGAAACTATTATGGGTATAATTAAATTTCAGAATAAAATTTTTTTTATTGAAAATAGTACGATTTTTTAAAAATAATTGTGTGTGACTGTTTAATTCATTTGTTACTAATGCAAAATTAGAGAGATGTAATAAAAAATTCTAAAACTTTCTTAAAAACTCACTTTCAGTTACGATATTATACAAACAGAAAAATTTGTGTTCTCAAATAGTATCTTACTAAAAATTATTATAATTAATATAATGAAATTATTAATTCAACAATTATTTAAATATTAATGACAATGTTACAACATAATTTCCTCTGTGGTGAAAAGATTCAAATAATACTAAAAATCTGTTTAATTTATTGTCTAATTTATTGTAAAATTATCGTGACAATTTGATCCTTTATAATTTTAATATCTATATTGCACTAAATACTTTGAGGATATTATTAAAAATTTATATTGTATATTCTCAAGAATTATATGAAAAACATAATCGACTTATTAGATATTTTACAAGTTATATCATAACTCTTCACAAAATTTATATTTATCTACGATTTTCTTGAATAACTCTATTTTTTCTTTATAAATTAAAGTATTTATTCCTTTGAAAAAATATTAAATATAAGTTTTTCTCAAGATATAGATTTAGACGTGCATTTTTATTATATTAATAAAGTATTTTTTATGATAAATGTTAGATTTATTTAATTGATATTAAATATATTTATTGCTACTAACTTTGTTTATATTAAATGTAAATCTTTTTTGAAATAAAGTTTTTTTGCGTGAAGCTTTAATTTTAGCGTATACATTTTCAGTGATCTTTAATTTTCAAATTAAAGATCACTGAGAGATCTTTAATTTGAAAGAGAGCTAAATTTACGCTTTTTAAATGAGGTGTCTGTGACTGAAAGTTCTCTGCATATTGATTAATTAAACAGTTTAAAACATTGTTGCACTAAATAAATGTTCTTTAGAAATAAATTACTGTGTGAGTATAAATAATTATAGTTATTATATTTGTATAATTAGTAAATTTTTCTATATTTCACAGAATATTAGTATAATGTGTACTGTGATGGCAGTCTCTAACGTACAATGTGTTAAAAAATATTATATATTTTTTAAAAAAATTGTCAATTATAATAATACGCTGCTGTATGAATATCTAGTACAAATGAAATATTTTTAATGAATAAATTAAGGATTCACTAAATAATTAGAATTAGCTTTTATATAAATTTAAAATAAATTAATGAAATGGAATCTTCGATTATTTAATTCAGTATAAAAAATTTGTTTAATAATGAGATGAGAGAATTAATTTTTTCTATAAATGATGAAATTCTAATTCTATTTATAATACTATGTGTAGTAAGCTTTGGAAATATACATATGTATAATATACCTGAGTTTGGGTTCGCTGATGTTTCTCTATGTGAACTTTCATTAATTTCTGTTAACGTATCCGTAGGTGTGGTGTCGATATCTAAATTATTATCTGCTATCGTTGAACTACTTATGGTGGAAGGAGCCAGTTCATTAATGGGCGTTGTGTCTTCCGAAACAGGATCGAAAGGTACATTAGTAGGAGTTTGGGTGCTAATAATTGATTGAGTTGTACTAGTGTTAGATGCTGGTTTTATCGCCAGATGAAATTGATTAATAATTGATGCTATCTCTTGTTTAAATGTTGCAATTCGTGACTCTATCTGCTTTTTGAGTTTAGCAATATGTAACTCTTGTAATTTACGAGCTTCTTGCTGATCAAAATGTACTTTAGACATTTCTCTTCTGAAATTATATTTTGCTGTACTAACTGTCATAAAAATATCCTTTTTAAATGAGAAATAGGTACGCAAAAGTTTTCTATGGAAGACTGAAATTTCTCGTCGGTTTGCACTATTATTATTTTTCACTTCTGTTCGAAATATTTCATTTGTATATCTGTGATAATTAATTAATAATAATTTAATCGCAATATCCATTTCTCTCCACTGTCCTGGAAGAGATAAATATAGTCTTCTTTCCATATCAAAATCGTACAACTTTTCATCATTTACTACTTTGTTCAACTCTTCGTTTTCGGTAATTTTGGATTCTGGTTGTATTTCATTATTTTGAAAGTACGTATCTATATCCAAAATCTTCATCCCAATTTCTCCAGGTAGTATCATTTCTAGTTTATTATTTTCAGACGGTAAATTTTGAAAAGCTCCGTCATCATATTCCACTGAGACGGATCTTTTTTCTCTTTCAAAATTATCTTCATTATTGTGTATATCTTCATATAATGTTGTATCGTTTTCAGGTAGAGAAGAGTTATAAGTTAAACTGCGCATGTTATTATTTTTTAAATCTTGTACATTATTAGGAAAGGAATCACTCTGAGCTTCTTTTTCATATTGCCGTTCAACGTTGTCATTATACTTAGTTATTGAATTGTCGTGATGAGGTGGATGATTACTTGGATCAGCGTATTCTGCACTTAAATATTCTTCACTTGACTGCGCATTCTTGTCATGATGAACGGGCAGCGAGTAGTGATTTTGATTTAAATTTAAAGTTGATGTGTTCGACTGTTCCGCAGAAAGCGGCGCTTTATTTGTTTCGTCTTGCTGTTCTACCAAAACTATATTTACATTTTTGGAATTAGGAATTATATTTTCCTTTTCATATTTCTTATCAGCCTCGACAGTGAAATTATTTATTGAAACATTGTGATGCGGAGGATGATTTCCAGGATCAGTATATTCTGCACTTAAATATTCTTCAGTAGAATTGATCCTTATATTTTTTCCGTCACTTTTAAGATTCGGTGATAGTTCCGAAGATATTTTTTGTGGGAGGGAAGGCGCTATATCTTTATTATTAATTTCACTTATGCGCTCAATTAATGGTGTTTTATGTCTATCAGCACTAATAGGTGTTTCCGCAGTTTCTAATATGCTGTTTTCATTTAATGTTTTAGGATCTTCTGTTACAAAATCCTCGTCATTTTCAAATGAATATCTTCTCGTTGAAAAAATTCTCTGTGTCGATGTAACAAAATTATGATGAGAACGTGAGTGATGAGCACCTTGATAGTCAACATCTAACTGTGCTTCATTTAATTGTAAAGCATCCCTATCACGGGAGTTTATCGAATCGAGATCTTCATATTCGTCTCCTAAGACTTCATTCTGTGATTGTAACATTTTTTTCATGTTCTCATCATTACTTCTGCGTATGCGTTTGTTAAACAATGCATCGTTAGATTCATGCAGTGATCTTTGATTTGATCTACCCCAATCTTCATTTGCATTTTCTTCCCACATTTCTAAATTAGGTCGTGCCGTAGTGAGTCCATGATTATGATGAGAACGCGAATGGTGAGGATTTGCATAGTCTGGGCTATCTAAATGTTCCATGTGCGAATATTGATCAGAATTATCTTCATCGTCTTGTTCATTATCTTCTTCTTCCAAAACTGTACCCGCAGTAGTGGAAGTAGATAGTGGCTTAAAGAATTTTTCATTTGAATGTTGGCTCTTTGTCAATTCATTTTCCTGTTCATATTTCTGATCGGCATTGCTGACGTACTTAGAAAATGACCCATGGTGATGTGATGGACTGTTACTAGTATCTGCATATTCAGCACTTTGATATGTTTGACTTGAGGGTGAATTCTCTCCCGCATTCTGCTGCTTATTTTTTACATCTACTGGCAAGTTAGCAAATTCTTGTACATCGAGTTGTGATAGTTGTGGAAAACCCGCAACGTGATACGGAGTTGCCCCACAAGCTATACTAATAGCTGATACCAATATTGAAAGTGCAAATACTGAAAAATTGTTCATAAAATGTTTTATGTTAATTTTATTAGTTCTATAAATTTAAATTGTAATTTTTAAGGATAATAATTAACCAGTAGATATATTTTATGTAAAAGTTTACATTAATTAAATAATAGATAACATTATTAATCATAAATAAACTTTTTTGATTTTTATTTTTATAAATTATTTTCAAATTAAATATATTATTTATAACTATTTAATAATTTAATAATAAAGGTGAAAAAAATGTTTTAAAAGTAATATATAAATGTATTAAATATTATCTTCGATTTTCAAACTTTTGTCAAATTTTAATATGATTATAGATTTTTTCCAAAAGAAACTCTCATCGCAGATTTGAAATTTAAGCAAATCCAGATTTGCATAATTCTTATATGTGCGATTCAACCAATGTATAAATATTAAACAAAATTTTGTTGTAATAATATAACTTTAACTATATTGATTTAAAGTTAATACAATAAAAATTAGTTTTTATTTTTATCTGAAAGTAGAATGTTTATTTTTTAAATTATATATTTTTCAAGTTGTATGTAATTACATATTCATGCAGCTTTTGCCATTAGAATTATACAAAAAATTAATATTATTAATTTTCAATACATTTTTCTATTGTGTTACTTTTGTGAAACTATTGTAAATATAAATACAACGAATTTATGATTGAACGTATTAACAAAACTATCGAATAAACTAAGGAAATATCTGCTTTACATATTAAATTTTACCTTGCATTTCGAAAGTTTTTTTAATTTTGAATGCTATTTCTGTGCTGGATGTACAAGACTAAACTGTTGAGAAAATTACAAGTGTTTTATATACTCGGTTCTTTCTCGGTGGATTGCTTATCGCAAATTTGTAAATTTTCTTCTAAATTCAGAGGCTTTTTATAATTTATAACTGTACTCATAAAAACTCATTTACACAAGAAGATCAGCATATATTTAACCTAAATGTTGAAACTTTGAAAAGTGTATGCTCGTACGCACCTGCGGATATGATAAGTGCAGAACCGCGCACTTGCTTGCATTCATGTGTTTGTGTATAATCAGGTGGGTATTGTGCACGTGACAGTGGTTGTTTAAAAGTGTTTCGCTGGATTTTAATCCATGTAAATATTTATACATCTACTCAAATAAACGAAATTAGTTGGGCATTTTATGAACACAGATGTATTATGATTCAAGGTAAAGATTGAATAATTAACTTATCGATTATATATACATTTATAGAAAGAGAATAATTTTATATTTATAGGCTGTATTGATGAATTATTGAGAAGTGATTGATAACTTCATTCAACATTTTATTTTGTTTGCATAAAACTAAAAAAACATTTAAACACAGTATATATTTTCATAATATCATTGATTAAAATAAGTTTCTCACTTTTACTATTAAGTAAATATGTGATATGAATATATTTGGTAAGTAATTTTATAAGAAATATGTTAGCTTAGTGAAAAATTAGAATCTACTTTTAACACGCAGAATTCAAAGGATTTGTAATTTGCGTAATTAAAAAAAATCCTGATTAACAAAAGTATAGGTTACTTCACTAACAGCATTGCAGGATTATAGAGCTGCTTGAAAAAAGCTTACAATTTCTATTTGATTGCGTTATTATCATATTTTATTTGTCAAGTCTTAGTTATTTCTAGACCTTTCTGATAGTGCCTTGTAAGCGCGAATTCACGATATAAAATTAAATTTAAACTTTAAGTATAAAATATCTTGGAACTTATTATTATAAAAATAACTTCACCTATCGAATTATGAATTTTAATAACAATTTACTCAAAGATTACACCATTTATAAACTTTTTTAAATATGTAATAATAAATGTTTTAAGGATTGGTTTCAATGATACATATAGTAAATAACTAAATTTTTTCTTTACATAAGATTTCAAGAAATATTTCTGCAAAAATCACGAATTTTTAATTTCTAAATGTAAAATTCACATTTATAATACATTCAGTATCAAAGTTTAATGTATATAAAACACACGTTTTTAAATAAACCAATGTTTGGAATAATTATTAAATTAATTTATTAAAAAATACTTAGATATATATATATATATATATATATATATATATATATAATATTCGCTATAATTATTATATTATTATTTTAACATTATGCATTAATTATTGCTTGAAAAATAATCGAATTTCAATAACGAAATAATGAAACATGACTGTTTCAATAATATTAAAAAATATCGGTATTCATTACAAATAAAGTAAAATATATCATATTATTAAATTGTTAAATATACGACTGCATTATAATTCTTTGAATACGATTCAATGGAAATTCCAATTTTGTAATTTTTTTATAGATATATTTCGCACGTGAAATTTGTCAAAGTCATAATGTTACTTTCGCTCGCAGTAAAATTGAAAACTAAAAGCACCAATCTAGTTTCCAGCATTTTGTCGAATTGTGTGAGTCACGTACTTGTGCGAGACTTCCGATCCCCTTGCTAATTGCTGATAGTTTAATCCTATTACCGCTAAATTTGAGATACAGCGTACAGTGGAGCACGAGTTATTTTATTAAAGCATATCCTTCTTAACGTGATCGCCGAAAGCTTCTTTACACAGCGTATAAAGTGTGAAAATTCAGACTCTCATTATATTCAGCTTTAAAATATGATTGTATACGAGCGCATCGCATGATACGCGATTGTCATTAACGGTAAGCAATTATGTTAATACAGCGAGTGAATAATAGCGGCGGTATAAGAATAAATAATTGGCTATAAATCACTTTATGAACCAGCCGATCTTATTTGTATTTTAAATTTAAGATGCAGCTTTTCACCGATGTTTATGCAATCGCGTTATCCTTAAATAAACGGCAATTTTCTCTGACTGAATATACATGAAAAATTCTTAATTCAACAACTCCGCGTTACAGGTGTTCGATATTAATTCTTATCGAGAGTTTTTGGTAAATTTCCACCCACACAGTGCACGGCTGATGATGCATCGTCCGGATCCCAGGGGCGCCGCGCCGATGACAATTATTATTGCTCTTCGCCACTTGGCTCGTTCACCGTGCTTCATGCTGGCATGTATACATGTATAGGCGACTGGCCCGAGAGTCAATGACTCGTGCATCAAAACCAAGAGATTTCGCAGTCGAAGGAAGGCTCGCGTTGTCTAATCTCGCGTTTTTTTTTTTTTATACGTATATACGTGTATACGCTGAGAGCGGCGCGACGTCGACGAATTTGCAGCAATTAAGCCACTTATTGGAGCGGGAATGTGGCGAAAAGCAATCATTTTTGCATATATATATATGGTTGTCATCAGCGTAACTATATACGGTGGTGGTAATTTTTGCTTCTTATACACGGAGTTTTATAATGATGCTTCTTTCATATGGATCTTGCATTCTACATAGAGATTCTAAAATACACACACACACACACACACATATATAAGTGAAGCAGAAATTCGTAATTCGTATTTTTTATAGGTATATGCAATAAAATATAATACAAGGAATTTTACGGGAAACTAATGGTTCCTGCTATTATTTATAATATAACCTGTTTATTAATAATCATATAATAGTATATCCACTTTATGAAATTAATTGCAAGTTATTTCAGTACATATCCTGCGTAAGATAATTCCTTGGAATGTTAATATAGAATGAAAATCCCTCGGAAAATCCATTGTCAAAAATACGCATCATTCTTGGTATCTTTTGGAGAAAAAACAGATCTTATATGGTTATAATACTGAGCATTGACCGTGAAAGAATTAAAATAGAAAACGGAAAAAAATCTATATACGCATCATTACCCAACCTAAGTAAATTCAGTTAAATTCAAATAATATTTTAAACTAAACAATATTCGTGTCCCTGAATATTTCACCTTCAAATGTGTGTGTGCGTGCGTGCGCGCGTGTGTGCGTGCGTGCGTGTATGCGTGTGTGCACGTTTTACGAGAAGCAGGATAAATAAACATGCGGAGACACACGTGTAGAGGTGGTTTTAGCGCCCACCAAAACAGACGACCTACACAGCAATGTGGGCTACGTCTTACTTCGCTATCGTAAAATATAATTATTAGTTGATGTATTTTAGTAGACACGCGCGTTGATTACTACACAATTATATATCTTATTGCTTATATAGGAACGGGTGCAGCAATTTCGACTGTATCAGCTGACGCAATTTTCAGAGGCACAGAGGCACAAACAGTTATGCCCGACATTTTGTATTATAATTCCATTCTCTGACAAATTATCGCACGGGAATAGATGTCGAAATTTTATTGTACAGAATGGGATTCTTTTTGTGAATCACGTTCACGCGAGCAACTACAAAAAGTAAACCAGTAAACCAGAACTTAAGAACCAATTGACCTTTTATTTTTATTTAATTATGTAGCCTTTTATATTAGGCACTTATTATTTTGTACTCAAAGGCATTGTCGTTCTCAACTACCTGCAAAAGATCACAACAATTGGCTTCTTGATGAATTATATTAAAACTAAGTTAAAGTACAGTAATAAAGTCAAATTGTATTATAATAGGGCAAGTCAAAAATACACGAACCTTCGATATAGTGTAAAACTTTCTAAAGTCAATTGGTTTATCAAAGGTTTTAAATGATCAGAAATGAGTTTTCCACGACTAATTTCCACGACTAATGAAGCTCTGATTTAGTTTCATATTAGAATGCATGTTTTACAGTTACAAATGTTCAAAACTGCCAGTCTCGCATTCCTGCCATTCATGTCGATATTTCATAGTCATACGAACTTGATGCACAAAACAAACTTTGTTGACCAAAATAAGTGTAAAATTCACCAAGTCCCGACTATAAGCTGAAGTATTGTATACAAATGTTTCTCAAATATGTAATATAAAATGCCTCTTAAAATAATGGCATAGATAGAAATTCGATGTGAACACATGAAATTGTTTAGCTTTCTAGTTATGATTGTTATCCCATTACCTATGCTGAAATTTTTATAGTACATAAAGCCCATCGAAACGAACTGTTTCTGAAATTGTAAGCAAAATTGGACAAAATTTAATGCTTGGAGATCTTCCGTGACCTCTCGTCTCGTGCACCTCTCATCACAGTACTTATCCCCTTGAAATAATCTTCGGATATGATTTATAAAGTTAAAAAAATCTAGTTAAGTCAACATATTTTTACCGGTCTTACAGTCTTTTGAAGAAACCAATATAATTATAACGACAGTCAGACTAACCTTAGTCCTAATAATTTCCGTAAACTGTGAAATATAAAAATAAATTTTGATTCTATTAATGCAGGTCCGTCCGGCTAAAAATATTTTCGCTGTAAGGAGAGACAGTTGGATAACATAAAATATGTGAAGAAGCAAATATTAACACGAAATTTCGATGCTTAACAAATAAAAAGCATCTTCAAATGAAAGAAACAAACAGCGTACGTTAACAATAAAAATTTTTTTCAGGAATTTAATTGAACGTGCAATAATGAGTCTCGGTAAACGAACTAGAGCAGCTCGAAAAGTTGAATTTTACAGATGCCGAAAGTTTTAATTAACGGAGTGTCAGATTATCCTTCATTAAAAAAAATTAACTTTGATTAATTTCATTGATATATATTATAATTTCAGTGTCCATTATTATTAGTTGTTGTTACTGTTTGGGAAATTGAACATTTTAATTTAACTATTTATTAATTAAGAATTGCAAATCTAATAAACAAGTGAATACTTTTTTAAGCTTGCAATTATTTATAAAATAATAATTTCGGCAGTAATTTATTTATTAAGTATTTGTATTTACTAGTTTTTCGTTAGAAAATACGATATTATGAAATTTACTCTATTCAAACATTCCATAAGCAATTATATGAATTTTTATAAAATTTCTGTAAAAGTGATAAAAAAAGTTAAAAACAAATTTTAAGTTAAAATAAATATGTTTTAATCTATAATGTAATAGAATTACTAGTACTAATATGAATATTATGTTATAACTGTAAAATAAAAATATATTTATATTAGCGTATAGATTTTAAAGGTTTTAACAAATGTAGAACTGTATATTTAGCGATTAAATTAAAAAGATATCTAAATGTACAGAACCGTCCAGAACTTAAGCATTACAGAATGAAAATATCAATAATATTGTATCCTATATTGTTAATATAACGGTCAATTCTCCTACCGAGTCCAAAAATAGCAAGAAATTTTTTTCTTTTAAATGTACCTGGTCGTATATGAAAACTCTGCTCTATAAAACATTTAATAGAATAAATTGACTTCTAAAAGTTATTACCGTAATTTTTTTTATTCTTTTAAGCTCTTTGATGAACGACCATTTTTACTGTTCAAATCAGAGGTCATAAATTCCATCGTAAATGATGATCAACTTGTTCTTAAAGTGGCCTACAATTCGGAAAATTTTGGTTCCTTCCGACTTGTAAACGACGCTAGCGTATTCCGGACCACACAAGTTGGATTTTGTAACGTTAGCACCGTCAAAGAGCTGCCTTATTTACTCCCACGAGCCAATATGCAAAAGTAAAGTTTTTACAAATAATTTTTACAAATATAAATACACAAAATATTTATAAAATCCGGAAAATGATTTTGTCAGAAATCGCTATGTATTATTTTGTAATTCCAAAATTATATTTTATATAATTGTAGATATCATATATTAAAATTGTTAGCTATATATTTTTAGCAGACATTTAATTATTATCTTAATTTTAGTTTGTTACAACTATTATTGTCGAAAAATTATATATAATGAAACAAATATGTTTTAATAACATATAAAATATTCACTAAAACATTTGAATTCTTGAAAATACTATTTATTTGAAATAATTATGTAAAAATTAAATTTTATGTTATAACAATTAATACAGTGGTAATTGATCAAGAATATATCACGGATTATTATTCTGTACAGCTGTGATTTCTATAGCTGCGATATGTCCAAGTTAGTGCGTTGAAGCAAGTAATAATATGTATATAAATTATACGTACTTACTATTATTACGGATCAATTATAAAAAAAATAAAAAAATTCATACACTTATAATCCAGCATTTGTATTGATTGCAAGGAACATCTGGAATTTGTATTTTTTTTTTTTGATCAATAAAGCTTATACGCCGCAAAACGGCAACCCGCTATGCACAAAATTATTTACGTCCACGCTGCAGGTATTATGTTATGAAATAATTGTGCTATAATCGGAGAAATAAAGAGAATGATAAACTGGGAGATAGGAAAGTCCAACTGGGCGGTGAATGAGATAATGTCCTGCAGTTTATTTTGTTATTTGTAGATTTTATTATTGCAGCAATCAGTAAATCTTTTATTTCGTAGAAAAATATTACATATGCTCACACGAAAACTTTTTAATTAATTACGAATTATTTATTACTTTGTGAATGTTAATAAAAATAAAATAAAAACAATAATAACAAATTCAATGATTTCAAGAAAAAAAATATATTTATAATTATTTGTATTTTAAATCTCGTATCATTTTCGTTCTAATTAATAAAATTTTCAGTTTTTTATAATAAGGAAATTGACTATTTTTAACATTTTTTACAGAAAAAACTATTGATTTATAATTAGAAAGAATATATATATATATATATATATATATATATATATATATATATATATATAATATTTGAATTATTTGTAGAATCATTCGGAAAATTTAAAAAAGTTTCAGGATAATTGTCAACAGTTACATTATATCAAAGTATGATTGCTATTAATTTGAATTTTTCTTCCAGTTGATGTGAGACTACTTATTTGTAGTGCCATCACTCGTATAGTTGATCTCGAGACATTTTTTATTCATTTATAAAATATACAAATGAAATAGAGTGATTTTAAATATAAGTTGTATGTTTTACATAATAATTTTTTGTACATCTGGGAATATGTTGCTTACATTGCTATTGATGAACGTAACATATCAACGAAGCAAAAATGAACGAACATGTAATTTTCATGTTCGTTCTACTTCAATTATTATTATTATTGTTGTTATTGTTCTTGATCTTGTTCTTATTCTTCTTCTTCTTATTTTTATTATTATTATTATATAACACGCATATAGGCAATCAAAATATATGTAATATCAATATACATCATTTAAAAAAGTTTTAATATAACTGTCAGTAGCTGCACTTCATTATAAATGAAAAAATACAAGTATGTTTATCGATACTTATATTGAAGCTCCTCAATGGCAGTTTTTTAATGATGTCTGTACGATTTTTTCTCTGTTTTCAGCAATCTCGCACAGTTGTAAAAATATATAAGATTAAAGCAAGGACTAAAATACTAAAGAGAGAGATTTAAATATACGCTATGCATATATGCAAATGTTATATATTCAATCGTCGATCTTATGTGTAATTAATTACATCACTTATATAGAAGTATATTTTTATTTATCTATTAACAAGCATTTTTAAGAACAGTTTCCATTGTTTTTATCATTTTTATTTCTTCGAATTAGCGTACAATGAATTCGATCCGCCACGATGGTTTGAAAACCTCGTCTAATATTTCAGTTCAGTTAAACGCCATTAACATTTTATGAGCTAGTTTTATTGTAATTAAATTGCGTTTTTAATTTACTACATTTTATCAAACCTCATAACAATTCACATTATCGTTCGTGCTGCATTTATGACGAATGCGTTTTATTTATTCGATATTATTCGCTTGGAAATGATCTGTAATTGTTTAAACATATAATATTACTGTAATTACACGAAAACTTAATGATTAACGTGTGTTTTTATTTATCTATTTCGTAGACAGAGCGAGAAAATAAGTTTAAGTTTACGGAAGAGAAAAATGTAAAGAAACATAATTCGTTATGGACTATATTAATGCAAAATATTTGAACGATGGGTTTTATTAGCGTTCTTTACGCAGGTGTGAATTAATGTTAAATCAAAATGGTCTTTTTAGCTACTAAAATAGTAAGTAGAATCTTTACACATACACACAAACACATGTATCTTTTATTAATAAAGCTATTAGGCACGATTTCCACGTATATTACTCAAGATATGATTTTATATGTATACTTACTCATACACCGATTCCTTGCAAACAACGTTCTTATATCCAGGACATATTAGTTGCTTATGGCTTTAGATACGCGGATTAATTTAAGCTGAGCTACATTTATTTATATGTCAAACAGAATTTCTCGATTAAGAAAAAAAAGTGAGAAAATAATTACATTGTTTATTTCAAACAAGTTTCTGCCGCTAAAATTATTAACTGTACCAGCACGCATTGACTTCTAATGAATGCGATAAATTAGAAACTGATGTAATTCTCAACGCAATTGCAAATCTGCGCGACTTTAAATTAAGCGGCAAATTTAGTAATTTTACGACTTCTACTTTCTAACGACTCTACCGAGATTTGCGAGATTAAATTATATTATTTAATCTAATATGGAAACGATAAAGAACTAGTTTTATTACATCCACACTGCCAACGCGCAGTTAACTTTATTTGCTATATTACGCAGTTTTAAAAATTTGCGAAGAGCGATACACATGTTTCAAAATTTTCATCTTCCCAATGTATGCCGCTGCAAACGAGCAGCCATCGAATCCATTTCCTCTAACAATATTTGCACAATATAGAAGCGCCGAGGTGGGGACGGCAAATTTCATCGTCGAAACTTAATCCTTAAACTTTACAAGATACTGTTGCAAATAAAAGAATTACCGGCATTTTTCGTTACTTGAACGGCTTAACAAGCCTTAAGAGAAATAATCTCTAATAAAGGAAAACTTTACCCTTATGCTACGTGGTCGAATGAAGCGCTGAAATATAATAGCGGAATTTTTACAAAAATCTTCCCAGCGTCATTCTGCCGACGCCGAATAGAGTTTCGTCAATAGTTCAAAGTCACACGCTATGAATTCTCGTCAATTTACGTATCTAAATGAAAAACTATTTTTAATATCATTAAATTTGACGTTCGGCGGGTAATATATATATATATATATATATATATATATATATATATATATATATACACACACGAGATAATGAAGTAATTAAAATGTCTAGATGCGCGTATAAATATACATTCTTTTCGTGTGGTTACTATTGTTATTTTAATGTCAAGATCAGATAAGGCGGATATTTTCGAGCGAATGTCGTTTCTTATTATTACGTATGGCAAATATAGCCGCGCCCATCAGCGAACGACGCTGTGCTCCGTTCGAATTTAAATTTTTTACATACCACTGCCAACCTCCATATGTATATATATATATATATATACATATATATATATATATATATATATATATATATATACCACGTTAAATGTACTATCGGCCTAATTAATTGATAACTAAAAACACAGGCCTCGTTTCTTTTTGTGCCCTGTAAAAAAATGATAAAGTAAGTCACACTTACGATAACGACGAATTTAATATTGTACCTATGCTTGTACTCTTTCTGGCGACTATACACGTTAAATCTCTAGACCAACAAAGCTCGAGCAACCGTTTAGTCTAATCTTTCTTACATAGTTTTTTTTTCGCTCGCTCTTATTTAATTTTCTAACTGGCTGAAACAACAGACAGATAAGTGACGACATATTTAAAAATTTTTTCCAAAACTGCGCGTGTCGAGGATCGAGCATATCCCCGACTAAAGGCGAATATTAAAATTGGACTACAGTAATGTTCTGTTCCGCAATTGAAAATTCAACATTCTCCTTGGAACTCGATCGGAACAATCGTTTACCCATCGAGCTTTGACCAAATTATCGATAATTGATAAACAGTGGGTTGAATTTACATTGTTGAATTGCTATAAATATTTGTAAATCTTAACTGTTGCGTCACAGGAATTTTATCAATAAGGATGGGGCCTTATAATCGCACGGATTCGACAACGTTATTTCCTTGGCTGGCTAACGAACGTTTCTTAGAGAGCTCGTTATATTCGTCAACAAGATTAATTAATACCGCGACGCGACATTGCTCGCCGCGCAGGGCATGCGTATGCGCGTATGCTGGACTCGTGGATCGTAGACGGGGAGCAGGAGAAGCTCGAATCAATTAGCAAGCCTAGAAAATATAGATTATTAGATTTTGCACGAGAAAAGGAATATCTGTACTTTAATTAAAGACTTGATTAGGTATTATACACGTTACAGTTTCGTGTCTTGGCACTTTAAAACTTTGAATATTATTAATATCTGTATTAATAATGTACTACCTAAAGATCAAAGCTGGGAAATAAAAAAAATTAAAAGAATGGAACTGCGTTCGTGAAAAGCTTACGACATTTAGCTTTGCAAAGTATCGGGCAAATTGAAAAGGAATCGGAAAAGGGGGCGTACTCATAATTATAGCGCCAGCAACGTTTGCTCAAAATCTTACAGACAGAAAGACAGATTCTATGAACAAAGTTTTTATAAAATGTTAATTTATATGTAAAAATCGCTCCTCGACGTTCTGTTTACAGTAGGGTGGCTACACTGCTGGATCTTGCGGCCTCTACGCCATCGCCGCCCCCTTTTGTCTCAAAAATAAGGAAACTAAATGAAAGGTGGTTGAATTGTAATTTTTGAACTTAATAATTCGACTCCTCCTGCTTTTCTAGCTGAAGATAGCGTGTGCGCCCAAGGTACTTCTAATCAAACCGTGCGGGCAATAAAAGTATAGATCGAAATTCGCAGCTAGATCATCTTCGGGTCGACGCGCAATATAATTCCAGGACAGAGTGACTTTAATTCGTGCGTGCGCGTAATAGAGTTCTATTTCACGATTGTCTAGACCGCAATTCTAATTTAGAGCAGAAATAATAATTTGATTTGTATCAGGTGATATTGTATATTCGACATATTGAAAATGTCATAATAATTATATATCTCTTTTACTTTTGCCATTCATATTCGATTCATTATCATATCCCTGACCTTAACAATTAGTTAGTCAAGTTCATGTTTTCTGAGTCCTATTAAACCAGAACGAATAAAATGTTGAATAGAAATAAATTCCACAATAGATTCTTTAATTTCCATACAATCATTTAATAAATTAACAGCGTATGGTATAGAAAGCAATTCGATATCGGGATACATCTGGCATGCAATCAGCTTTAATTCGATAATAATTAGTTTTTAAGGCTTTGAAAATAATAATTTTGTAAACTTCACTAGCCAGTAAAGTTATTAATTTACACTAAAAAAAATATTTTTATTGGCCGTATAATCATTTTATAAATTACTTTAATTATGAGGGCAATCTGACTACCAGTGCACTTATATTAGTTTATAAAAAAACTATAAGACCAGTAAACATATTTCGAAGTTTACTTTATTTGAGTCAACGTAAATAAAATTTTTTTTTTTATTAAATTAAGTTAATAATTTTTTTTAGTTACTTTTTTTTATTTTAATTTTAATTTAATCATTAAGCCGTTTAAATAATTTTCGTATAGTATCATTTTAGAAACACCTATTAATTGTAATATAAGATATTCACCCTAAAATAACTCTGATTTGCATTTTCATTTTTTAAAATATATTTTTCTATATGCAAAATTTTAAAATGAAAAGATGAAATGACTTTGATTATATCAGGACGAATTTGAACGAACCACAGAAGATTTCAAAATTGTACCTATGACTGATCTATTATAATAACTTTTTCAGTTGTTCTAATTTTCTACAATTAACAAATGTGTATTACTATGACTGTTTACCAGTTGTTAAACAACTTGTTTACCAGTTTGATTCTCTCGCAATTCAGTTGTCAGAATTTGATCAGAAAAGTCATCATTTTAATCAAACATTAATAAGTTTCTTATATTGTTAAAAATATATCTAAATGTTTAAGAATTATCTAAATAAGTAATAAAATATAATAAATATTAAATTACGTAACTAAAGATTCTGATAACGATAGTTATAATTTCAAAAATTATTAGGTGAAAAGAAAGAAATTAAGCAGAATTAAAGAAAAAAATAGCGAATATATTGTATTTGACTTTTATATAATTATTTAGCATTATTTGAATAATTCTATAAAAATTTTGGAATGCAATACAAAGTTCAATGTTGACGAGATGAGAATTATCAATACATATGAACTCAATTTTTTTCTTTATACCTTATTATACCTTTTTCTACTGACATGTACCATAATTCCAAATATTCTCATTCGATTGGAATCGCTATCATTTTTAATGATTCGAATCTATAAGAACAATCCAGATTTATGACACCAATAATGACAGGCATTTTTATAAAATCTCGAGAAGCGTGTCGCAGGGATGAGTTTTGGACCGGTGCTCAGGAGTATATTATATGTTGAGATACGCATAAGGACCATAAAAGAGTACCATCAAAGGTAGGATGCATCCTAGGATAGTATATGGACTCGCCGTATGATTTCGAATTTCATTGAGTGGATACATCAGCAACACGGATTCGTCAGCATCGATCTTACACAGATATTAAATAGACATCGCTGCTTTGGCAGATATTAATATATTAATATGAAATACGCGTATATGATAACATGAATTACCCAACATGTCTTGGAATATTGACGAATACGTGATGTACTTTCTATTTCACAGTTCCAAATTTTCAAATGAGAGCTTCAGTTTCAGATCCCATGGAAAACACGTTTATCTCCAGAGGATATAAGTTAAATGTTTGATGGAATCTTATGAGGGATGGAATGCAGTGAGCATTTTGTCCACAGCTATTGTAGTAAAAGTGTGTACCATCGTAAGGAAAAATGAAATAAGTAATAGGAAGGATAAGTAATGTATCCATTGGCGGTTTCAAATGAAAAATTTATGTGATCTAATTGTAAGATTATTGGAATATGAAATATCTGAAAAATATAATTTAATATTTTTTAAAGATTATTACAGATATCTTTCAATCATAAATAGCAGTATATGATTATAAAGAATATAGAAATATTTTTTTTGGCATATTACGAGCATGTCTCGAAATTGTCTTTGAAGATTTGTTGAAAGGCGGCATATATGCATAGTTAAATATATATTTATAATTTTTGTACATGTTTAGCTCATACAGTTTTTATTTTCGATGTAAAAATGTCGTCACATCGGGCAGTGGTTGCGGATATGGTTGCGCATACCATATTCATTCCAAGCCAACGCCTATTTGCCACGCTAAAAGCATTACACAGCATTAATCGGCTGCTTATTGTTATTCATTAGGACATATCTGTCTGTCAGATATAGCCAGAAACAAAGAATCCAATGAATAGTATTCAAAGCTTGTAAATAAAATTATTGAAAATTTCAAATGTTATATTGCAGGAATATTACGACAGAAATTCCGGCATGACAATATTTGACATTGTAAAATATTTCATATGTACTATTACCGATATATTATACATGTAAATATATTGAGCATAATATTCGATATAATTGTTACGTTACTATGATGTTAATACATAGAAATATTTCTTTACCTTATCCAAAGAATTGTTACATATAACACGAAGCACTAATTAAAATCAATATCTCCTTATACAATTATACGAACATTTGACTTTGAATAATAGATCGTATTTGGGCTTATGTAACAGCCGAAAGAAATCACATTGAAACGAAAAAAAAAAAAGCAAGAGTAAAAAAACTTTTATATCAAACCAACCTTAAATTCTCGCTTTTCACGTATTTATACGTTACATTCCGTTTCTGGAAGTTATCTCGAGATAAGCGATAGACGTAAGTCTCACGGGGTAAAAGTGAAATCACGCATTGATGCTGGTTGTTATTTTTCATCAGTAGATCCGAACAATCTCGATGCACTTGTGATTTTAAGGTTAAAGCGGTATAAAATATAATAATGTTCTATACGCCAATTGTCAAAAGATAGTTATAATGTGAAAGTTAATTTTTGATAATATACGATTTTTTGCCCCTCACATCCACTGGGGAAATCAACTATTTCACACGTCACGAGCTAAAAAAACAAGTGTCATGCACACATATTGGTATATAATATTTTCGTATTTATGCGACATTAACTGTATTGATGTTATCCGCGTTAACATTACAAATCTATATAATGAGATAGGCGATGTATAAAATCGATTAAACATGATGATGTTATATCAAATATCTGATATGTTTTATTTAGTTAAAATTCTTAATAGCGGCCATTTTAAACTTATTATCAGTAGCTTGTATTAAAATGTATCAATCATTCAAAAACTACGCGTAAATTCTAACTATGCTTTAATAAAAAGTTACTCATATTTATATTCTTCTCTCCATTTTATATCTCAATTGTCAAGAAAAAATAAATTATTGAAATCTAATACTGAGATAAAGTTAAAGAGATTAAGGTTTAAATCGGATCGCGTATACGGTGTCGCAAATGTGAAAAAAGAGGGATGAATTCTTATAATAATTATAATTTATAATGATCGATTTTTGTTTCATGCATATATTTTGCATAGCTTCTCTACTAAGGTCTAAATAAATATATATTTTTACTCGTGAGAATTCTAATTCAGGATATTTCAAATTATCGATAATGAAAAGAGAAAAATTATCCTTATTATCCTTATGATGCGAAATTATCAAAAGATTTCGAAGAGTTTAGGAATTCAAATAAAACGATATTTCTTTGAACGAATATTTCTTATATCTACAATCACGTGTCAATTTTTTAAGATTTTTTAACAGAAAAATTATTGGAATGAAGGAGAGCAGATAAAAAAATCTCTATTTTAAGTGTAGCTATAAAGCTATTATATCGCCGCTTTATAGCAATTTTTCTTAAAAATTATACATTATTAAAAACGTATTTGAACAACAAAGACGTTCTAGTGTTCTTATCTATTTTACAATGTAAATATTAACTCATTTAAGTTTCAGAAACGTTTAATCCATAAATGCAAAGTTCAAGTTGAAACAGAAAATATTCGTCAAAAATACTCTTGTCATTTTTTTTCTTTACAATAATTGGCGAACTCTTCGAAAAACTCTCCCAAAAAAGAGAAAATTAAAAACGTCGCATTAAACTCAATTTTGAACAAACAAAAATAATTTTTCTATAAAATCCATTATACAGAAATACATCAATCCAAGTAACTCGAAACTTCAAAACTAATTTCCTTGAATGCTCCCCCGTCGGAGGATTGTCCGAAAAAGTATCGTTTGCCTGAAAAATAAATTAACGCTTATTATTAATTTGAAATATAGTTCATGAATAGTATGAAAACAATAGTTGTATCTTTATATAGAAATAGTGCTGTGAGCTCGAACAGTATTACTGAAAATCATTAACGAGCTGTTTTTATCAAATTTCGATAGTCCGAAAATTCAGATATTATATTATTGCTTTGATCAAGAATACATAAATTTTCAGATGAGTAATTCTCAAAAACATCCGATTGTTATTGTGCAGAAAATATTTCGTTCGATATTTAGCATAAATTTGTTATTTTTAATATATACTGTCTTAATGAATATCGCGAAAAATTTATATGAAATATGAATTATTGTTTTTCAAATTCATTCCGGCAAATGTAAATTGACATGCTAATAGTATAGCGTCCCCAATAAGGAAGTAATGCAGGTAACGTATACACAATGACTGAAGGCAAATAGATAATTTACTTCATAGTTGCTTGTGCATACTTTATTGCTTTATTGTGTCTGTATATATACATACACTTATATATATATATATATATATATATATATATATATATATATATATATATAGCCTTTTTCCATATCGCGCGTAAAAATGCGTTTTTTTTTTTTGATCTCTCCCAAGTCAAGCGAAATTCAATTATGTACTCCTGGGTAGGTGAGACGGCATTATTAATATTACTTTTCATCGTTTGCAGCTCGTAGTATGTAGGGCATATATTGTTCATTTTGCGAACGGTTGACAAGAATAGCAAGAGAAGCATTTTAAACCTGCTTTAGTAACATATTTTGCATTGTTAATTTATCAGTAAAATCATAACTGTTATTTGATGGAGCCCCGAAGTTTAACCAGGGACTGGAATCTCCTACATTACGGCTAGGTTCCATATGACAATCTACTAGGATTAAGCTTCTTATGAAATTACTAAAATCTATGGAATACTACATTTGATTTCCTTTTATTTACTTTCTTCATTAGCGATATTTCTTATGCTTTTAAACATCGCTGATATTATATCTTTATACAAATGATGTAATTTATTTTAGCGGTAAAATTCATGAGATTATAACGACTGTAGATCGAGTAAATGAAGAAATTGTTAATTTTTCAAATTCAATAACAAATGGAATGGAATTTTAATAATTATCGGTAAAACACAAGCAATTTATTTTTCAACTAGGAAAATTTTTAAATAATAGGGCTTTGTTATCAGCACCAGCTTTAATATTAAACCAACAGCCGATAACCTATTGCAATGCGGTCAAGATCCTGGGAGTTACATTACATAGCCGCCTCCGTCGGCCACGAAATTGGTTGGTTATTCGAATTCTCTCATTAAAATGACAAACTTATTGCTTATCAACACATTCGTCTTCTCCTTTTTTGATTATTGTCTAGGCCTTTTGCTAGGTATTGCAGAAGAATTATGTTTGAGCATATACATCATTGTAAGAATGCAGCTTTCGGATTTGTTATACGAATTAGTAGATATGACCGCATTTGTGCTGCATATAAATCACTTGGCATCTTATCTTTTGTCCAAAAAACCCGATTTTTTTATTTTTTTTTTTGTCTTTTAACTAATATTGGAAGCCCCAATCTTATTTTTCAGAAAATTTGTCTTCTTTTTATCGGTCAATTATATCGCTCTAGACGATGTACTGGTTTTGAAATCACAATATTTAGGTCACATAAGAATTTTTATACCTGTTCCTTTTTTACCGGTCGTATAAGCCTTTGCATTATTAATTACGTTAATTTAGTTAAATAATTTTGTTGTACTTTAATTGTATTTCTGTTCCTATTCGGGTGCTATTAGTTATAATTATAAGTTAGTTTATTTATATGTGTTTGTTACGTTCTTGATGAAACTTTATCTATTTTTAAATTTCTATATGAAACAAATTTTAGCAAATACGATTTCTAAACTTTGTACATTTAGTACCACAATTCCTTGATTAATAAAAAATAAATCTGAGTTTCTCTCTCTCTCTCTCTCTCGCTCTTTCAGTTACAGGCGCGCAAGTTTGTATAAAAGAATTGATTTCCAAAGTTTTAGGTCGACGTCGAACAAAAAAGCGTCCATTGATAATTTGAAATTTCATTTTTCCTCGAATTAGAATATTTTGTACTCCGCGTGTTACGACGCATTTGTCGGTAGATGCAAAGATATATTATATGCACTCGCGGCAAGTCTCCAATTGCACAATCGAGCACAGAGGAAGCTGCATCGAGTTCAGCGCATAAGAAAAGTCAACGCAGTTAATCAATGACAATTATGCTTAGCGATGTATAATTTTAATAACGATAATAAGTTGTCAATGAAGCCTGTGCTTTGACCTAAGTTTATTGGACGGTGACAAATTAAATTTTTCAATTCAGCTTGCTTCTGAGTTCTGTTAATTAAAAAAAATCTTTTACAAGAAGATTTCCCTACAAGCTGATTTCAATTAGTCTGATAAATTCATCGTAAAGCAAGCATAGGTAGAACCATATTTTTATAATTTAATGAAACAAACTAAATAATGATTGTAGAATAAGTTCTTCAAATATCTATTATGAATTAAGATAATATAAAAATTACAGTATAATAAAAATATTATACCTAGTATGTATGCCATGAAATTTAATGCTACATTAGTTATGTCCAAATACTAGTTGGATGATATTTAATGGGTTAATTTGAGAAGAAAGTTGAGATAGAGAAAGTTGATCGATTAAACATGACTATTGTGCACGTTTTATTCCTTTTGTCAATTTTTTTGCTTCTCTCTTTTTATCAAAAGAGCAGATATAAAAGAATTTTTTAAATATTTATTATGTTATTTAAATATATGAATGAATTAATATTGATTATTTACCTTCACAGTGGAGTGTCTTCTGAAGTGACAGTTTTAACTTATAGTTTAGTAACAATAGGTAATACTTCCGTATCATAAATGTTAAAATAAGTTGTATGCGACATTATAAATAATAAACGTTTACATAATAATTACTAAAAAATAACATCATTGTTACACAGGTATGACATCTAATATATGAATCGATTAAAAAATTTAACTATTTCCTTTATAAGACAGTCATGAAATATACCAGAAACTTTTTACCACAATTTCAACTCTTGTTAACGTAAAATTTTAAATCAAATCATTTAATTATTAAAAATGGAATCTGGCTAAACATTAGCTCTTATAACAAATCAATCGGAAATTCGAAAATGATATAAATTCTTTTATAACGCTTTCAAAAAACGGAAGATCAGATTTATAAATGAACTATGTATCGACAATTTTTTAAAGATTCTATTGCCATCGGGAAACTATAGTGTTAATGCCTACTTTCAGGAGATGTTTAACGACAAATGTGATAACATCCCGTATTTTCGAGATATTTAAAGTGTGCGATACAGGCGAGCTGTCAGATGCTTGACGCGCGTAAATTCCAAAAGAGATTTGTAAAGTATTATAATATAAATTATACAAGACATGATACAGATACAGATACTGATACAATAATCATTTAATGTCATTATTACTACAACAATATTTTCATTATTTGCATGTTAGGAATAGTATTTCATAATAAAGTTTGTAAATCATAATGGTTGTGAACATTTTATTATGTCAACTAAGAGCAGTGACTGTATAAGCTTTTATGGGGTTTGGTGCTAAAAGGATGTTAAGACCTCCCTTTCAAGTTGTAATTTCTAGAGTTTCTGTGAAAATAATTATGTTTCATAATTACGTAATTTAGCTAGCGACAGGAATTTTATAGAAATAAATTCACGAAAATAAATACTAAAAATTTCTTCAATTTTAACTTATATAAGAAATAAAAATACAGAACTAGTTATAAATGTTTTTCTACTTTTTATATCGATAAATTTGCTTATAAGATTACCGAAATTAAGTGATTTGAGTAACTTCTTTTCGATAGTAAGAATAGCCAATGAAGATAATATTTCATCGTACATGGTAAATTTAAGTAAATGTTTTATTTTTTATTATCCACATATTCACAATAAAAAAATTCTACTAGCCAATCGTACTTTTTAGCAGCACAGAATGATCTCGCGCCAAAAAGTGAACAAGATCCGATTCAAGAATTCATCGAAAATTTAAATTCAACAGATTGTACATCTGCATTTATCGATATAATCCAACCTAAGAATACAAAATACCCGTATACACGTCAAAAATCTGTAAAAACAGAATCTGTTTATAGTTTTCCAGGGAAAAATTAATTAGCGAACTAAGAGCAAGTATTCTTATGTTACTATCAAGGATCATATCCTCAATATAAGACATTCAATGTTCACAATCAAAAGATTTATATTATCAAATGTAGAACCCGGTAATTTTGACCAAATATTAGAACGGATAGTGACACGATTTAGGGGAACCCCGAGACAAAATTGTTGATTTTTTCTACAGGAATATTATCATAGGATACAATTTTTTTTTACATAGATGTTATTTGAATGTTTAATATACTATAATTTATATTATTATTTCGGGCAAAGTCGAGATGGGGGATGCTAGTAATAAATAGAAAAGTGGTAGCACGATTCGCTTTTAGTGGACCTCACAAAGCCATTACCAAAACCTTTCTTAATAACCGGTGACTTTAATATCCATAATACTCTATAGCGTTCTGACAAATTAAATGCAAATGATTCTAAACAACAATGATATTGCATTGTTAAACGATTTATCATCTATAGAGCCATTGCAAACTGTTACGCGATCGACCTTTAAAATCTAACAGTTCAACTGTTCTGAAAAAGTATATCCGTAAAGTTAGAATTTCCACAAAGGAAGATAATATAGAGAAATAATGAACACAAAATATTACGAAATAGAAGAATTAATAATTATTGCAAAAAAATCTAGACATAAAATGAAATCATAAACCATTATACATATGCGATTCTTCTTTTTAGAGCAAACAAATGCATACCCAAATAAAAGACACATCGATTATAAAGCAACACCATGGTGAAACGAAATTTGTCAGTAAGCAATTAAAGAATCAAAGTGAGCCTTTAATAAATTCAATATAATAATACAAAAAAAATATAGCTCTAGTTCTGCGTGTTGATTATTCCAGTAAACACGATAGTTTAACGTATACAGAATCTACATGAAAAATTTTACCCCAAACGATATAAAAACTTTTTAAATTATCATGGGTAGGATTCGAAAGCTGTTGTTGCGAAAGAAAATTCAAATTCGTTTGAAAATTTAACGAGATACTGATTTAAACTATTACGAGGCGCGATGGTTCAATAATACTTTAAATATACAGTAAATTTTGGTTTTCAATTCAAGCATTTTACAATATACTTTACATTCTACAACATGAAAAATTTCATTCGGGGCATCATAGATGGTCATCGTAACGTTGCGCACAACTGTCTGTCAAAGCGTATAGTTAGTCCTATATTTCTCTATTGGTAGAAAATTTCATTCTTTCTTAACGACTTTTATTGCTTTTTTTCCTGCTTTATTTTTACGTGAAAAATATATTAATAATATATTAACACTTTCAGGAATCGTCGTTAGTATTGAATCTTATTAATCGATTAATCTTTATCAAAATAATAGAGCTTTCGTACTTGTTTAACGAAGTATCTGAAGGGATTGCTCGAAGGAAATAGTTATATTGAAAATAAATAGCTATAATAATTTATGATTACAAAGAACGATTAAGATTACAGAATTGAACAACAAAAAATTAATTACACGCAACGGCGAACAAACTGTATCTGTTAAAAATTGTTGTGCTGTAAAAGAGTAAATTACGACGTTTACAAAATATATAAGGAATGACAATCGAGTCAGAAGGAAAGACAGAGAGTGAGAGAGAACATAATGTACGTTTTATTTACATTTTCTGAACTCTTTACGTGAGCTTAAGAATAGACTCAAAACATTATAACGTAAATGAAACATTCTATCTCTTTGGTCTTGGGCTCATCGGTGACTTGCGGATGTTCAAAATATAGCGACGATTATGCTTACAGGACTAATATACGATGTCCAGGTAAATCTGGACGAATTCTAGGGGTAGTTTCGAATTCAGTCGGTAGTATACGATGTTCAGGTGTACCAGGACTTCAAATTGAAGTTCGACAATGAAACTTTTCGTAAAAGTAGTCGTACAGTTAGATATCTTGCACAATCGTTTAAATACGAAACTCCTTGAGGAAGTTCTCTTGGTACAACTGGACATCATATACTACCGACTGAATTCGAAATTCACAACTCAAAAATTGTACTTATGGCGATCATTCTGGATGAAATTAATAAATATTCTTCTCGGTCTTGCAATCTTTATAGAATAATAGATTATACTAATATAATGACAGTCAGACTGCCCTTGTTTAGAATCACGCTCCGAAGAATCTGAAATAGAAATTACTACAAAAAATATTAAAAATAAATTATATTTTATGTTAAATACTTTAATTGTGCTTATGTAATTTTAACTTGCATTTTACTAATAAAGAATTTTTTCAGCTAATATATTTTTATTTCAGATTAGTCTATGGGGATGATTGCAAACAAGGACAGTCTAATTGTCATTATAATTTTTAATTAGTTATATATTGATATGTATTTTTATTAGTATTGATATAAATATATTGATATTATTATGTATTAGTTTTAATTTATTTAATTGGACTGTAAGACCAATAGAAGTATTCATTAATTTATATGTTATGTTAACAAAAGACAACCTGCCTGCCCCCACCACCTTACATTTCAATTTACGTTAGATATTCGAAGTTTAAGGTCTAAACTATGGTTCGTCTTTAAGGTCTAAACAGAATAGCTCAGAATTCGAAATTCTCCCTAGAATTCATGCCTATGTAACTGGATATCGTATACTACGCCTATACGTGCCTTGAAACGACGCTCTTATACGAACAATTCAAATAGCATGGTATGAAAAGAATATTGAGAGAATTGTAGGTAATTCTGCTTTGAAAAGGAATCCAATTGCTCCGACTCTGGAAATAGAAATTGATAAAATTCTATTTTTAAATAGAATGGTATTTTATTGATGTTTGAAATTACATCTTATGAGTTTTTTTAAAATGGAATATAGTATAATACCACGAATAGAAAATATCGAATTATATTAAATTGCTATAAAGCGTATTTTTTAAATATGAAGAAATCTACGAAATTTTATAATTATAATGTTCTTTAAATATGATTTTAATGGTTTTCTCAATTATTGGCTATTTAAGTACATAGCTCGAGGTGGGCATGAATTTGTTTCTGTTTTAAAATCACTGAGAAATTAATATCATTTGATAATAAAATTTTTTTATATTATAATTATATTGTATCTTTATTAATAATAACCTGTCGTTAATTATGGAAAATTAAATTTGTTGAACATTTATAAAAAAGTTTAATGATATATAATTAAAAAAATATTTAATAATTTAATAATATAATTTAACAATTATAAATAATTGTTACAAATTACTGAAATTCCTCAATCTTTTCAGAAGCACATTTTTCTTCTGGGCATGGTTTTTCTGGATTTTCTGGCGTTCCGGATATTTCTTTTGATGATATAAGGGTTTTGAATATCACTGAAGACAAAAAATATGATTAAAATTACGATTAATATATATATACATAATATATAATTAATATATGATTAAAATATACGATTAAAATTAAATTCAAAATGGTGGATCGAGCTTAGTAGGAATTAAAAAAAACCTCATTTTTCTTGAAATATAAAACAAATTAAAGTTTAAAAGTGGATTTTAATCGTTACTGTATTGTGTTTAAATAATATGATCAAAAATTTTCAAAACTCTACACATTGTCATTTAGAAAAGTTCTAAATTTTAATTACAAACGAACATATTTTTCGTCGTTAATTGTTAATAATTAATTATTTATAAATAAATTAACCTAAGTTCTCTTGAAAATCTTTTATTTATGTGCTCGAGTATCCAAAAAGTCATAATATACTTGAAAAAATCCAGATTATAAACTATAAAATTTAATTACATTCTAAAATGATATGTATAGACAAGCTAAAGCTTTATAAAACATTATTTTAACATCTATATAAATTGTACAACCAATCCTCATTTTTTAACAATTCATTGATAATAAAGTTTATAAATATATATTCTGGTGACAGTAGATGAAATTGATTTTCTACCACAATTTGCATTTTTATACCAAAGCACACCAAGCAAGAAAAAAATTACTCGAGAAACTATATATAGAAATAACAAGCCGCTTAAAAACTATAAAAATATGCAAACAAAGGACCACTGGTGTTTCAGACGGGGTAATTTAAACGCTGTGCGAAAAACTCGCCGACTCGATCGTTACACCTGATATACCTATTATAGCTCCAAGTTAGCACGAGTATATAAATACGTGCAGGTATAAAGTGCGCGCGAGTCCGCCAGAAAATCCCAAGATAATTACCGCGCCGCGCCACGTTACACGCACATATCGGGAGTCGATTATTATTACCGGTATACATACGCAAGTCACGACTACGAATTATCCCCCCTGGCGCCATCTCTCCGTGTCCCGTGTATATATTATACGCGCGAGCCAGGCGCGGATCAAGAAAGGGAGACAAGGGGGTTATATCCTGAGACCTCGACGTCGGGAATGCCTCCCTCTTGGATGATAATTCATTCTCGGTGAGGTCCCTTTTCAAGAAAACCGAAATATTTTACAATCATTATTATAACTTTGGAAGATGCAACATAAACGAAAAAGAGTTAAATTAAGATACTAAAACAAACCTATTCAAAATATTTAGTTTATCGATTTATTTATATAAATATCATCAATTTATTTCTTTGTTATTAACATTTGCCAAAAAAATTCAATGAATATAGACCAATTAATAAAATCCCTAAACATCGAATAAATGTAATCATATCTTATGAAACGAGTTATCTTGATTTATAAACTTATCAAGAACTGAATAGATTTTTTTGTATAATTTACTTTTAAACTTTAGCATCAGAACATGGAAAAACCTCTCTAAAATAGTCTTTGGTTTATTTTTCTTCTATATTATTATATTCGTAAATTCTATTTTTTAAGTAGATTGCTAAGATAGTTCCATCGAAGTAATACATAATTTCAAAAGTGAATTTCTGAACTCTGAGCCAGTTTTACCATCGACTGCTAAATGACAAGTATTTTTCAATTATTATGTTAAAGTAACAATCCTCAATTATCATTACCAGGCCTTGTATTTGAATCGATCATTTTGTAAGCCCAATCTTATATTCTTGAAAGCGCGATTTTAGTCGGTAACGGTCTTGTCGTTTCACAGGTAATATTTACATTAATTTAGTACGTACATTGTATTTACTATATTTTTAAAACATTATATTTTTTATTCATACACATACATGAAATAAGTTAATGTTTATTGGATTTTATACTTATTTGAAATATATTTTCACCTATTAATAAGTGAATTTTTCATAAGGCTAAGTATATTCGATGTTCGAATTTTGTAGCGTTATGTTCATCTTCATGTTCTTCACTTGTGCAGATAAATTCCATCATTTTAAATTTAGAATTAAGTTATGTAAAGGTATTTTCAAATTATCGAAAAGATGTAAACGAAGAAGAACAAAATATTATTGAATAGAACCAAAAAGTACATGCCAATTATTAATCCCCGTGAGAGAAGTTGTTAAGGGACGAAATATATCAACTTGCTCGTTCTACTCAATTTCTACCAATGATTTGGATATGAGATAAATCTCCGTGAAATTCGTATTGAAGTTGAAGAATTTGGACCAAAAAGACGAAATATTGTTAGACTCTATTCTCGATTACCTAAATTTAACCCGGAAAATTCTAACTGCCTATAAATCATGAATTGATGGTTATGACATGGAAATAAAATCTCAATCATCCCCATCGAAATTGCCACAGAAGCCAAGATTTTGCTTATAGTTATTTTCGATTTCAAAAGCGTGGTGCATTATAAATTCTTAATACAGCAAGTATAATTATCAATAAAGAATATTACCTGAAAATCATGTACAATTTTTGCAAAGCAATTGACGAGAAACATCTGGAATTGCGAAAGAACCAATATTAGCTTTGCATGTAAATTTTAATGCAAAAATACGTAATTCGGGATATTTTTTGAATACTATATTATGTAAGTCTAAAAATCTAAATTTTTTACATAAAATATAAATATGAATTCGAAATAGTAGATACTCACTTTTTCGATTTTTAAGATATTAGGTGCATAACTATGTTCTCGATTTTTTTAAGAAAATGTAAATTTATTGTCAAAAAATATTTACATATACATCATTAAAAGTTTTGCCCATTGCTAAATACAATTTATTTTTAATTTTTTGGATTAGCTTCGAATAGCTTGACGGTAGACGTATTTATTTTTTGAGGTTATTCACAAATGAAGTTATTTTTTGATAGTGGAACTGCTGATTAGACAGACCATGCGCTATCGTAAGGAGCAAGTAATAATGGAACGACGCAATATTTAGGAAATATAATGAGTAGATTCTTCGGATAGGTCTTTCCAGTTTTAGCATTTCTAAGTATATTTTATCGGATTTGGTAAGGTGAAACCAAGCGTTATTATGCAGTTGAAGGACTTTTTCGTGCATTTTCGAAAATTCGAAATCCAACAGCTATAACCTAGCCAATTATTGACAAACAGAGAGAAGTTAGTAACGCACTTAATAAAAATCACTTATCGATTCATTTAAGCAATTACATTTCCAAAAAATTCGAAATTCATTTTTCGGCTTAAAAATAATAAAATATATGTAGCAGTCATACTGTAGCTGATCGTTCATTTCATTAGTGATATTGATAATTGAAAAAGATTTATTTAGATCATTGAAACAAAATGCAGAAAGAAGACGTTTGTTGAAAATGTATGAAAGCAAGCATAAACATCTTACAAGACTAATATCAGTCTCAATATTTATTTACTATCTCATATTATAAATTAATTATGGGTGAAGGGTCCATTATGGCTCGTGCTAATAGATTGGCTTTCCGAACCTGGAGGGCGAGCGTATATTAAATTTCCCTTTTTATACAAATAAAAAATTGGTATTTTGAGTTGTAGCTAGATGACCTAGTATTTTAAACGGTTCGTGGTCATCGAAAGCAAAAACTACTTTTCTAAATGCGACTACAAAAACATTGAACATTTCCGGCTGAATATTATCCGAAATATTGGTCCACCATCTTGAGTTTAGAAACTCTAATTGCATATTTGTATTCAGCAACTTCCAAAACTTTTTTAGTTTAAAATTAAAAAAATTATTTTTGACTATTGTATTTTGTATCCAGTTTTGAAAACTAATAAATCAAATTTTTTCATAAATATATAATAATATTATTGTTAAATTTTTCCTTATATATATATATATACTTTTCAAGTGATATAAAAAGGATTACATTCGGAACCAAGACAGTCGCGGGTCTCATGACAGTTTATTCCGTCCCTGACCAGAACCGCGCAACCAAATACAAGACTTCGCGCACTAACTTTATACATATGTAAAATACTAACTACTTAAATATATCTCTCGATTTGTTTGTTGTTCTCGCGAATAGCTATATACGTGCATGCATATTACATATATGCGCAAACATGTGGGAACTTCTGCGAGTTCTATACACACGTTTATATACATACATACACACACACGCGCGTGCGTGCACACACACACACACACACGCACACACACATACGCATCTCCTTCCACTTTCTTTGCGCGCACTGCCTCCCTGTAACGCGCTACTATACAACACATATATGTATATACTCATATGCTCATTGAGAACGAGAGCTCTGGTGAGAATATACTCGCGAACGCAAGCGTGGTTGTGGCGCATGTTCGTCGATCGACGGCATTGCCGTCTTCTCCTCGGCGCGCATTACTCATAGCTCTCTCGGGCGCGGACTTTATTCGAGTCGCGGCATCTCGCGCGCGCGCGTGCCTGTCCGTGTAGATTATATATATTTACAATATTATATATATATATTTATAATATTATATATATATATATATTTACAATATTATATATATATATATATATATATATATATATATATATATATATATATAGTAGCAAAGCTAACCGACGGCACGAATCCCCGCTCATTTATTCCTGTTATTTCTCAAATATTTTTGATTTCGAGCGCACGTGTTCGCGCATTATTCTGAATCCAAAAATAGTGTTTATTCGCTATACTTCTCTCGCCCCCGCGTGGCGCTGCGCTTCGTCGCGGGAACCGCTCTCACTACATTTCATACTTATAACTCGCTTTTAAATTTCCATTTCATTCATTGTGCAGCGAACATATAAACGCGAGGGCCCGCTAGTATTATATATATACATATATATATATATATATATATATATATATATATATATATATATATATCACGATTATCCAAACGCGCAATAAGTGCGCGAAACACGTCCCTCGTATTCCTTGATATATCTGTACACACGAAAATTCAGACCCCGACGCACGAAATTAATCCGAGTGTGATTCGAAGAGGTCGAAAAAGAATTTCTTAAGAAGTAGAAGGCAGCCAGAGAGATTGAGGGGGAGACAGAGAGAGAGAGAGAGAGAGAGAGAGAGAGAGAGGACAGAGGGTGGGAGCAAGGGAGGGAGAGCCCGAGAGAGGGAGAGGGAGCGAGTGAGAAGCAGCCACGAGATAAGAGTAAAACAGAGTTTCGCGCGAGCCGGGAGGGACGGACGCACATATAGACACACACGTGTCCGAAAAGTCGCGCGAGTGCACATTATATTTGGTTGTAATATCGGATAATACACACGCGCGCGCGCGCGCGCAACGCAACGCGGATTAATTATCGACACACACATATATATATATATATATATATATATATATATATATATATATATATACACCAGTACGTGTCGTAAGCGCCCGAGGTGCGGTGGTGCATTTATATATCGGGCGAGTGCGCCGGAAGCGGTTCTCCTGTTCCGTGCGCGTAAAGCGAAGGATCCCTTGGGAGCCGCGACAGGTGCCGCAGCTCCTTCCTCGCCGCCCTCCGCCCCCGCCTGCCCCAGGACGAGGACCGTAGCCACGACAGCAGCGAGAGCCGACGAGGACCAGCGGCGCGGACGGTGGCTGCAGCCGCACTGCGCGACGACGACGTCGCGGAGGTCAGCGGGTGCGTTTAATTTGAATATAAGTCAACGAGCGGCCCGCCGGCGCGCTCGCGCGGCTCGTGGCTCGGCGGCGGCCTTTTTTATCCCCAAGCCGAGCGCGACACTGTCGCGTGCGTATACAAACAGGAGAGGTGAGCGCCGGGCGTCGGTTATACAATCGGTGCCGTGGTATATTCGTCGCGGGGCCGGCAAGAATTGTTATTGTTCATAAAAGAGATCGCGGCGATGAGTCGCCGATTACATTGTCCTGAGCTTTTTTTCCCTATCGTGTCTGCCCCTCCCCTCTTCCTTCGCCGCCTTTTTGAAGCTTCCGCGCGAATACATCGCGCGCGCGCGCGCACACACACACACACACACACACAAGCACTTTTCGGTCAGCGTGCTTTTTTAGTTAATACAGAGAACTCTGTTTGTGCGCGTGAACCGCGGGCTGCTTGATCCGTGCGTATGTGTGCGTGTGTGTGTGTGCACGCGCGCGCGTGTGTGTACTCCGTAATATTTAAACGTATGCACGGTGTATCCGAGGTAAGACTTAAGGACGTGTAGCGAATTACGATTGGTTAGAAAAAGTTACGTAAAAAAGTCAACGTCTATTTTTTGGACAGTTGCGAATAATTTGGGCGCTTGGGCGGCAGTGTCGAACGGCCAGTCGCCACCCAGATATTTCGCTCATCGCTGGAGGGCATGGAAAACGAGAAAAAAAAGAGCAGACTATGTAAATGCTGGCATGGGCACGATTGGGTGCGAGAAGTATTATGGGGGCAAGTGCCATTTACTAAGTGTTCGACGAAACTTAGACCACTCTATCATGTTTGTAAAAAGCCAATTTTTTTTTACTGCTTCCGGTGAAACCAGTGGTACTGTCCTATTCCAGAGATTGGATAATATAAAAGAGAGTGAGAGAGAGAGAGAGAGAGAGAGAGAGAGAGAGAGAGAGAGAGAGAGAGAGAGATAAATATTAAACTAACTTTTCAAAGTGAAAACAGGATTGCTTTTTTTAAAAATAATAAGACAGCTTTGGCAACGGAAATCAACAATCGATCGCATTTTCCGCGATCCTTCGACTCCCAAATCCTACCTACATTCTTGTGTTTATTTCTGCCTCCAGAGCTCGATCCAATTTTCGACACGTAATAGGGCCAAAAATTATTCGGGACAGTTCAAAATGCACGTTGACTTTTACATCGCGCCTGACTTTGCCTTTATGATCGTAAATACGCTATACATTGCTCAGTTAGATTGAGAGACACCGTGTATACGATCGTACCGCGCGATGTGACGCCTGTGTGAAAAATTTAATATTTTCGAATATATATATATATATATATATATATATATATATATATATATATATATATATAATGAGTGGTATAATCTAGAAGGCCTGATGTGCATATTTTAAGAGATCGTTACTACATCGACGAAATTCGCATTTAGAGTATAAGGTATTAATTTATTACACCTATATATGTATATTCATAATCAAATTTTGAAAAACTTCAAAGTTGGTTTTACATTGGACTATGTGTCTCTATGGGTATATGCGCGATTTTTGTGTGTAAGGTATGAAAAATAATTTTTTACGCTTCATTGAAACTGAATAATCTACTATAATGTTATGATGTGTTGTTAATTCAATATTCTTTTTTTAAAACATCAAAATAAATTTCCGAGTTAAAAAAATTAGGTTTACATGTGTACAGATTATTGTAACACTGCGGTAAAAACAATAGATAATAATATATCGTTTTCCAGATAATAAATTTCAATACGAAATTCACGAAATTCACATAATATTTAATATACTCTTCAAAGAATATAATGTTAGGAAAAAATATATATACTAAAATAATATTTCATGAAATTATAATATTGTTGTTATATTTGATTTTTAAATGAAGGCACGACCAAGGTCGTACCTTCATTTATTTTATTATATTCGGTATTTAACCTAAAAGAATAAGACATTTTTTTTAACGAGAAATTGTAAGTGATTATATAATATCGATATTATTGCATCAAGTAGGAGATCAAGAACGATTTAAATGCACATACGTAAGCCTTTATTTATTTAAGACAAGATATTACGGAAAGATATATATATATATATATATATATATATATATATATATATATATATATGTTTTTTTTAAAGAATTCCAATTACACTGATAACGTTTAAATAAGTGAAAATTCTTACCGTAGTATTCAGTAAATTATTATTTGCTTCATTACTGAAACATCAAAGTATCATATGATCACCATTATAAAAGCTGCATTATGTGAAAATTGCGAACCCGTGAGAATATAACAATAATATAAAATTCAAGGCTCTTAACGCTTTCTGTCGCTGGAATGTTTTTCATCGGAGGTTTCATTCTAATATATATAGCCCCGTCGAGTGCATCCCATCTCATTAGTGTTCATAGACGTATATTATAATAAGATTATAAGTTGGTTGGTTCTAAGTAATAGTTTCATAAAGCACATAAGTCATTAAATCTTCAATGCCGAAAATATTCTACTCTGATAAACCAGACAAAAATTTTATCAATTCAACAGTTATGTGTCTTAATTTAAAAATTCTAACAAATACGCATATTTTTAAAGACTATGCGTGTGTGTGTATGAAGAGCGAGAGAGAGAGAGAGAGAGAGAGAGAGAGTTTCAAGCCAAAATGAAATCACGTCGTGCTACACACACGCCAATGCACATCATCTCTAATTTTAAAAAAATATAGGCTTAGAGTGATAAATGCTGAATCTCTTCTCTCTCTCTCTCTCTCTCTCTCTCTCTCTCTCTCTCTCTCTCGACACACACACACATTTTTCCCTTCGCATTTCATTTCGCAAAAAAAAACCATCTTTATTAAAAAAAAAAAAATTATAACGAGGCGACTGGTGTCAACGGTGCCTGCGCGTCATTCCGTCAAACCGCGCGTACACTCATGCACACGGAAGATGTATATGTGTATGTGTGTGCGTGTGTGTATCTACACAGAAAACGGACGGCAGCGATTGTCCATCGCGACGATTAGATTGGAACGCGACGATGCGCATCGGACTAGTCTCGGTATGAAGCCTCTGCGTGTGTCCGTGCGCGCGCATATAATTCACGAGCAATGTTTCAACACGAGCCGTGTGATGTGTTTACAATTAGAGCCGCTATCCTGTGCCTATAGAGGTATTGCGTTGCGAAATTTCGAGAGTCGGTGAGCCGTGGGGACCCGTTATAATTTTACGGAATTATCGGACTCGCGCGCCTCTATCCCTCTCCGAACGCGCAATATCGCAAATGCTTGGATTCTCTGAAATTCGATAATATTATCTAATGGTGGGGAAATAGTTTTCGATAATTTATATAATATTTGTGTTATTGTTAATGAGCGTTTCAGCGGTATTTCTCCAGTTTTTTCTGTCATCGTTATTTTTCACATTTTTTGTTCGGCCGTTCCACGTACGTTCTCGAGCAAACGGTATCGGCGGGATCTTGCTTATTCTTGTTTGTTTAAAAAAAAAAGTTCATTTCGCAATCGATCGAATATATTGATATATGCTAATTTTTTATCTCGAGTATTTGTTTTAAATATTTCCGAGCAAGATTGTTTAAATTTTAAAATGTCGAAGTTGGAATATTTTTCATATATACAACGCAGCAAAAACGAGCTCGAGCTCTCTATTTTTGAAAAATCTCAATTGATTAGCATAAGTTTGTCAATTTCAAAAGTAGCAGAAATCTTATATCACTATAAAAATTTCATAAATATTTGAATAAATTATTAGATTAAACTAAATACAAAAGTAACACGGATGAAAAATAATTAAAAAATATTTACTCTCTTTTTATTTCAAGGCAAAAATAAATTTGAATATTATTTGTTAAATGCAAGAATAATTTATCTATAATAGATGCGTGAATGACTTCTGCAATGAACATAAATAAATTATTTCGTTTAATTATGTTCCCCCTTAAGAATTAAACAAGACCTTTAGACATAATTAATAATAGTTAATTTTCAATAATTATACATGTGTGTGTATATATCTATAGAATAAAAAGAAAGAGAGAGAGAGAGAGAGAGAGAGAGAAGAGAAAAAAAATATCCATTGGGAACATTTTGCGCATCAATTTTCAATGACGTATGAGATATCAGTCTAGTGAATACTGCAAACTTGTAGATTAAATTATCGCAAAGTATTTTTTCCCGATAACTTGGTGGAAAATAATAAAATAAACTGATGTTCGTTGCTGTCATACGCGCACACACACACACTCACACACACACACACACACACACACACACACACACACACACACACACACACACACACACACACACACACACACACACACACACACACAATTACGTTATAGAATTGCGCCAAACTGGTTTAAACTATATATAAATATTCTTCAAAGTACAAGGTACTAATGATTGTATACGTGTTTTAATATATATATATATATATATATATATATATATATATATATCATTGTGTTGTAATAATTTTTATTATAGAAAGCATTGCACCATAGAATTAAAAAATCTATTATATTGAGGCGTTGATAAAAAAAATCTCCCAGCCTCATACATCATAACGCTTTATCGAATCCGAGCTCTCTCTCTCTCTCTCTCTCTCTCTCTCTCTCTCTCTCTCTCTCTCGATCCACAAGCTCTTCGCTATTATTAATATATAGAAAGAGAAAGGATGGACGCGCTCTGATGGCTTTCGATATGAATAATAAGCACGCGATAATTTTGTCTTGTTCTTTTTTTGACTCCTTTTATTGACCACGCGCTTCGTAATTACGCGCCGCTCGTTAATATATATATATATATATATATATATATATATATATACATATATATATATATATATATATATATATATATATATATAATGTATATATACATGTGTACATGTACGACAGATTGATGTAGCGACAAGCGCGCGGACGTATAATAATTCGCGTGGATTTCACTCGACGCAAAACGAATGGTCCCCCCCGCACTGATTAAACAGTCATCGATTAGATAACGATGGCGCAAATCATTCACTGGTTCAGAGATCATAAGAAAGGCTAACGAATCCCGTTTATTCTGGATTTGTAAGAAAAAAATTTTGTTGCAGGAGATTTCAAAAGCAATTTGGTGAAATTCACTCCGAATCGCCAAGTTAATGAAAACTAGATTAAATATTTTGGAATAAGAATATATATATATATATATATATATATATATATATATATATATATATATTCGAGCATTGAATACGAATACGATATCCGAAACAAGCGCAGAATTAATTAGCATGACCAACAACATATACAAAAAATTATGATTTATCGCATTTATTTCAGAACATATGATAAATGTTTGGAAATATTTCAAACAGAAAATAGATTACATCAACGTATATCTTTTTAATTCTATGTATTTTATTTTCAAAAGTGTCAATTGCTGAGATGAAATTAAATTAAAAATTTTTTCATAAAAGCACATGCTTTTCTACATAACCAGACCGAATTAAAGTACACATGTATAGTTTTGCAAGAATAATTTACAATTAAATCTACTATATACCTTTAATAATCGTTCATTCTTTTGAACACAAATGAAAATTATCTAAAATTTAATTTAATTTAATTTTAATTAATTTTAAAGTTTTTAGTTTTATTTGAAGCCATATTTATGATTTAGTTAAGATTCAAAATCTTAGTGGTTGAAACCTTCCAAATGAGGTATAATGGAAAAAAAGTCTGTAGGTTAGAATTCTCGGATTTCATCGTATATAAATATACTCATTTCACGCATCGACCAACCTGCGGCACATACAGTAACTGTTTAGTGATTTTTACTTGCCTATAAAGCGCCAGGGCGCGAAATAAGCCTTCTAAAAATATGATTTTTTTTTGATGAATATCTATTTTGATCTCTTCAATTTATATTCCATCAGATATTATTCACTTTTGCTGCTTCTCGACGCACTTACAATAATCATTTTTTGTGAGCTTGTTAAGCTTCTTCTTCGATGTCTTATTTCTTTTCTCAATCGTAGCGTAATATCACCTTTCATGCTCCTCTTCAATTATAGACATAAAAGAAGACATTGCGGGCCAGATCTCAGGAGTACGGTGGCCATGGTATCATTCGTGATGCTGTTTTGAGATGAGAAATTTACAAACAAGCAACGATCTGTGAATAAGAAATTTATCTTTTGGGTAATCCAATTTTTGTTTTGAAAATTCCGGTTGTTTCTCATGGACTGATTAGTATAATTTGCAGGTAATATTCTTTATTGGTCATTCTATCTCCTGATTCAGGAGCTCATAATGCACTACGTTTTGTGACAAAATATAAGTAAAATCTTAATATTTGTACGAACTTCAGGCGCTCTTTTTGATTTTTGCTCCTGTCACAGCTTACACGAAGATGATTGAGTTTTTCTACGTTATAACCATAAATCCAATACTCATGACCAGTTAATATCTTCTGGCACAGATTTAGATAGTCGGGAACAGGATTTCACAGCTTCTTAGTAATGTTTTTATATATTTTTGGTCCAAATAAATTAGTATAAATTCCCCGGTGATGTGTGTTATGCCAAAATTGTTGCTATTCAACGATTAGCCAATACTATTTTCTTCACTTCTACAATGTATTCATCTCTTCTGGACACGTTCGAATGTGGTGTATGCGTTTTGTGGTTCATAATTATTTGGACCTCTGAGAAAATGTTGTACCACAAATAACCTTAGTTTTTATCTGAGGTAGATTTACCATACGTGTCTACGCATTTTAGATTCAAAAATTGATTTAGATTTCATGAATCATCTTTTGCAATAAATAAAAATGGATAAATAACCCAAACGCGTAGAGGCAAAATAACTGTCGAAAATTAACAAAATATTCAAAATGGTAAAACTTGTCCGTAGAAGAGGAAGGCTTGAGTAGCGATATAACACTATTCATGACATGCCACAATGAAGTTAACCCGATATTTCGAGTGTTAATACTGCGACGTATTACTGCATTGACATATGAGATAAGTGTGTGTACCAATTTGTAACCATTCGTATCATAGTCAAGGAATAATTAATAAATTGATTAATTGATTAAAACGAATCCTATACATGAGCCTATGTCTATGGCTACTTGGGTGGCCAGGTCTCAAGATTAGTTGGAAACATTATGTTATGATAATGGATTAGTTAAAATATTCATTTTAAACTCTAAATTAACAACCATCAATTATAATTCCAATGTTAATCGATCCAATTGAGCCGATAAGAAATTTTCTCTGCGGGTGGCACCTTCAGATTGATCTTCTTTGCGGGGCTTACAGAAACCTCTAAGTTAGCGTCATTTCTGCGAATTCTTACTGGGATAATATTAATTTTACCTTCAGCCTGACAACATCATTTGCAAGGTAATCTTTACGATTTTACATTGAATCCCTGGAATTTCTGATAATGGATATGGACTGAGCATCAAGTTGTATGCAAATGCAAGGTCAGATACAGCTGATCAAGGAACAGCGAAATTTGGAATGTATTTATAAACGTTGCATAAATCTTCAAAACGACATTGACATTCAGACGACTTTTAGCTGAACCTAAAATTTTAACATATATAAATGAATTTTCGCGGATCGCTCCTCCGCCTGTGCAGAAATTGCACTTGAACTCTGGACTGTGCGCGCGTACCCGCCGTGCGGCGCTTTCAACGCCTATAGCCTTATGGCCGTAGTAACGGCAAGCGAGGGTGAGCGTTATTATAATGCAGCCATGGCGCGACGCGAATTTAAATTCCTATGCAAAAGCAGTCGCGGTCGCGCGCGGCAGCGCCTGCCGTATGAAACGCGTCCAAGGAAAAATCTAAACGCGTCGTTTTTGCCGGTTAGCAGAAAATCTGGTACACACACAACACACACACACACACACACACACACACACACACACACACACACACACACACACACACACATACACACAAGCGCGTAAACATACGCAGATATATTCTCCGTCAATGTGGAACTAACCCTCCCACCTTCTTTCAGACTTTCCCTTTCTCCCGATGTAGTTCCTTTTTTTTGGAATAATCAGAACGAGTTGCCGATCGAGGAGTATCGTAAGGTCGGCGACTTTCGGCGCTTGTTCGGGCATAACCACTTGCTTTATTTTATATATACATATATACATATATTATACACGGTATTAATCGGAGGTCCGCGTGCAATATTGCATCCCGACACCAATATTACATTCATACATCTATATGTATATATATATATATATTTATGACTATGTATGTGTATATATGTGTATATAATACAGCTCAAAGCAGAGTAACGATTTGCGACTTTGAGAGCGAGTGAAAGGCACCGCTTATGGTCGTTACTTAATTTTAACGATCCCCCCCTCTTAGCTGAGCCCCTCCGCGCCGCAGCCGCAGGGATCCATCGAGCCGTCGTTCGGGCTCTCTATTAGGATTCCGCGTCAATTCGTTTCTACGAATCCTTTTTGTGCGAGCCAAACGATTGCGATGGATACATTCTTTGCTTGTGGGAGAAGTCCCGCGTACACAAGAGACGGGCGCGAAGCCTATCGAGCACGTCTTTCGGTGGCCAATGATAATAAAGATTTTAATGACGCACGATTTCGGATTGAAACTGTTGTGTGAGACCGTATTACAATTTCGAAGCGCTACATCGACATGCATTACATTTATACATACATACATACATATATATATATATATATATATATATATATATATATATATATATATAATAAAATTTGAGGTAATGTTTAACAATTCTTCTTATTTCCGAGACTTTTCGTTACTAAAAAGTGTATAGTAATTTGTGCCAAACCGTTTTCTCCCGTATAAAGCGAGGATGTATTGTTCGCGCTAATTTCGGGATTTCAAAGTTTCCGCGTCCACTTCTTGGAGATCGTAAAGCTGCGAGTCGACGTTCTCGCTCGATTGCGGCAATTAAGAATTCATTCTATGTGAAATCGGAAATTTTCAGTAAATAATAGCTCTCCGCAGTGGCTGGCGAATTTAAGATGAAATCCAAGCGGGATAGAGACATTTGTATTATTCAAGAGAGTCAGAAATTCCAGTGTTTAATTTAGCGAGATTCCAGAGTTCCCGGTACAAAAGCCATGTGCAATAAAAATAATCGCGTTCGATCGACGAATAAAATCATCAAATCCATATAAGATTTTATCATTCGGTAGATTAAAATGGCAAATTGCATTCAATTACATTTCGCAACTAAAGTCTCGTTTGGCTTTTCCAGCGTGCGTGCGTATTAAAGAAATAATACGACGACATTAATAAAATAATGCGCGTCGAATAAATGTATCCGGCGATATACGATTACAAAATTATTTTCAATAAAAGGTGTAAATAAAGACAATAATCAACAGTAATCGCATTAAATCTGAAAAAACCTTGACTCTATAATACACATCGAGAACTTATCGTCGAGAGCGTCAACTCCGTTCGATATCTTCGGATTCTATTTAGATATATATATATATATATATATATATATATATATATATATATATATATATATATATATATAATGACACATATCCAGGGATTGCGTGTGTATCGCGATCGGACCGACCCGAGATTGGCTCTCTTATTTCATTCATTTTATTTGACAAGCCTTAAATAATATATATGAAGTAGACAAATTTATCTATCTATGTAATTGGATCGGTTAACTGGATAAAACAGAAGAAAAAAATGAACGCCAATTGCAGAGTTTTGCAATTTGTAGAAAACCATTCTTTATATATATATATATATATATATATATATATATATATATATATACCTATCTATGTACGTACTCTACCAGCGCGCGTAAAAATAGATATTTTCTTATGTAGCAGGCACTTCTCAAGATTCAAGACTCGAGTGTGTGAGTTGCACGATCCAGTAATGCGGCGCAATAAATTGGTTGTGGAGGTACTTAATCATGGAAACAGAACAGACACGTTTTTCTGTTTTTTCTTTTTTTTTTTTTTTAAAGGCGTCAATTTACCGTAACACATCAATTGGAAATAAGCGAATAAGCGCGAGAAAAATAATAGCGTATACTACCTATACATATAGATACACACGACTAAATATGATTGATTGAAGATTCATTGCAGTCTTGGCGAGACCGAGGGCGAGACGTAATCAAGTAACTCTATATCAAAATCTTTACTGGCTATGTCGAACGAAGTTGATAAAGGAGTAAATAAAATGGCATTTTCTTTTTTATTCCATCTATTGGTACCTCCATTTAGAGCGTTCATACCTCTATATATATATATATATATATATATATATATATATATATATATATATATATATATAGTCTGAAAGGCGCACTTTTCACTTTTTTACGCTATAATCGCTCGGAAATCGCGTGCGAATCGCCGTGACGCAAGCGTCTATTATCTTTTATATCGCCCCCATCCACCTCGTGCATTATCACCATTTCAATTTTAAGTATTTTATTTAGACACACACACACACACACACACACACACACACACACACACACACACACACACACACACACACACATCTCTCTCTCTCTCTCTCTCTCTCTCTCTCTCTCTCTCTCTCTCTCTCTCTCTCACCTAAGCGATTTCGCCGGATGCGCCGACAAATGAGCTCCATGAGAGATTTCCCGGCGAAGCCGTGAGAAAAAAATAAGTAGATGCTATACATCAGAGGCTACGAAAATTAAAATACTTTACGTGGGGCAGACAAGAGCAGGAGGATGGATTCTTTGGTCACTGCGCACGTGTGCGCGCAATTTTTATATCCATTCTGTACGGCAAGGCCGCGTATATATGTATATATATATGTATATATATATATATATATATATATATATATATATATATATATGCGAGCGACGCGAAATATTTCGCGCGCGCGCGCGTAGCGCCGCTCGGAATCCATGCCAATTCGACCATTTTTACACGTCCACGCGTTTGCGCGCGTACGGCGCGGCGCGAGCTGACTTATACACGCCCGCGTGGCCGCTCGCGTAGAGATTTACGCCTGACGAAACGTCCCGCGCGTCGTGTAGCGAACGGGAGGATGAGGAGGTCGGAGGGGTTGGGGGGGGGGGAATAAACAGACAGCTTTGGCGCGACCGCGCCGGTCGACCGAACCGACAGTCTATAATACGGTTGTCGCGCGGATTGCGGAACGCCCGGTGCGCGCAGCGCTGAGGCAGCCCCTGGAGGGAGTTCTCGTCGCCCCGTACGGCACCGCGGCAATGAAATTCAAAAGCGCCGACCGCCAGTGCTTGTCGTCGCCGCGGGCATTTATATAGGTATATAATAAGCTAAGTCGCGGCCGGTCCGTAGCGGCCGGCGGTCCGTCGGCGGATACGCGAACGAAAGAAGAGCCAAAAACATCGATACTTGCCGCATCTTATTCGTAATTCAGGTTTCTTTTCTTTATCAAATTGAAGCTCCGGAGCTGTTCGATCGATAGCTTTGAATGGGAAATTCCTTGGATTGTTGAAAAATGTCAAACTCCGTCTATCAATGTACAGTGAGACAATCTGATCCAATCTGGTGATCTTATAAGCAGTGATAGGACGGATACAAAGCTACTTGATCACTAAAGCGGTTATAATAATTTATAGATCAGATGTTCAGGTATTCTTGTGTATATTTGAGGTTTATCTTCCTGTCACTTTTGATATCTAACTCAAGTGGAATCACACTTTTTGCCATTGGTATTTACAGTTTAGAAACAAGCAAATCATAACTAATCATTTGCGATTGTATCAGTATTATCCGTAGATTATTGATTGGATCAGTAGTCAAATGTACTGTTTCGAGCATAGTATTTTGTTTACCTTCAACAGTGTAGTAGTTCATTACAATGACCGTTACCTCATCATAATAGATGTAAAATTTCCTGGGGTTTCGCTTGCACAACACCCAATTTTCGATGTAAATAGCCATTTGGATCAGTCTTTCGGCTAATAGTTAGTATACGTCGAATCTGTTTAACACAAATCTTCGAATGAACTTCAAAATTGTCGTCCAATATTTATAATAAAAAATTGTATTGACATTGGATTGACATTTCTGTATTTTCAACTGTCTCACTCGCTTATGAAAAACTCTGTGAGAATCCAGTTCTTCTTTAATTTAAATTAATTCTAGGCCTTTTAAATAGACGTGTTTGACGATTGTATACTTTTCCGATTTTTCAATATTCACGTCACTCAATATTCGCAAAATTTTCTAACCTTAATCTCGTATTTGAACAGGTTAATTACTAATATGACAGCAAAAAGCAACGACATGTTCTTATTATACCGTCATATATCATAGGGAAATCCAATATTTTTCAAGCAATGAAGATTTGTTCCTGGATCTGTTCTATGCTTAGAACTATGTAAAATGACTCAAAACGAGAGCTGATAATTTCTTCAGCATCTTTTTCTTAAATAAAAAAGTAACAAAAAAAAAACAACTGTCATTGAATACAGAGACAAGAAATAAAAATTATAGTTTTATAGAGGTTATTCATATATGACGGTATAATAATATTCTTCACACAGTTTGCTATCATATAATCAGCGAGTTTATATCTCATCAGTTAACTCAAAGTAGATTATTACGAAACTTTATAACGTCATTATTAAAAATATAAGAAATCATCTGTCACAGTTTGAGATTTTTTTCTCTTTTTAAGAGACGAAATTTTGAGAACGAGACCTTTGATTATCAGAAGTTTAGCATTCTCCTGTTAGAGGACAACCGGAAATGAGATTTATGTTATTCATTAGGAATTTTAAAAATCATATTTATAAATGAACTGCGCGTATTGATTATTTTGCTGAATCAACGTGCATTTTGAAGAAATATGTAACTACCGATTCAGCCATTCAAGTTCAAAACTACATATTACTATTGCCATATTATTTTATTATAGATTACGATTTAATTATTCCTAAGATGTTGAATAATGTTCAGTAATTATTCAGTAATATTCATGTATATTACTGAAAGTTAGAACCTTAAAATGCATTGGTAAAAGTATATTAAAATATAAATTATAATGGGCATTGTATTAAGCATCAAAATTACTCCACAATTATTGTCTCTTTACGTTAAGCTCCATATGCTACATAAACTATAATTGTCATGTATAATAAAAATTAAAATTATATTCATGGAGGAAACAACGATTTCAGAAACTATATGTAACTTCCGTATAAAACCATAAGTATTAAAACCAGAAAATTCTCAAGGAACGAATATTTTGATCGGTTTTTCTCGTTTCCGCACGATTGGGTTATGTTTTACAAATTAAAATTTGAAAAAAATACAATTTTTCATATTTATTTTTAATATTCTTTATTCTCCAATCTTGCGCGTCTTGAAAACTGCATACAACTATTATTGTAGTAAGTTAGGCATATAAGTATGCAAAATTCATAACAAAAATACTGATATATACTTTAGTATATGCGCGTCGTGTGCTTCACTATGCCGAATTTCCTACGATCATGCTCAAATGCATTTTTAATGCCGCACCAGATCGGAAAATATTTAATATTATATAAAAGAAATAAATTCCGAATTGCATTTTTCATCAAATAAAATTACCTTTCCGTTATAGTCCATTCGGTAAAAGCCACCCCACCCAATTTCCGGGCGTATGCCGGGAGAGCAGCTCTCCGTCTGGATTTAAATATAGATCAATTGCGACGGCTGTACCACCCGCTATAAAGCCGCCAATGCGACGTTGTCTCTTTCCTGGTTTTACTATATTACACGCCAACGAAAAAAAAAAAAAAAAAAAAGAAAAGAAAAGAAAAAAGAACCCCGCGCGACTTTCGCGCGTCGTAACGTTAAAAGACGTTAACGCGTTGGCGCTGTTCGTAGGGACGTGAGTTCCATTGGCTAAATACGTAGTCGAGTCGCCCCGGAGCGGCGAATGAAGTCCGATCCCCGCAATATAAACGACGTTAAAGTTAAAGCGCGTCGTAGAAACGCGCGGGGGCGTCTATTAGCCGAAGCTATACATTGTCGCACGCGCGGCCACGTGCGAGGCGAGGCGAGGCGAGGCGAGGCGAGGCGCCGCAGCAGTGGCCGTTCCGTCGCCGCGTCGGCTATAATGGCGCGCTACGTGTGGCCAGTGAAAATTATAAATAAGCGTTACGGCGCCGATGTAAATATAATGTAGACGCGCGTCGGGAGGCGCGATCGCGTGCATGCGGCCGCTCCGCGATCGGGATTCGAGACGATTCGCGGGTAATACGTCGCGTTAGTGCGCGAGAAATATGGATATGGTATCTGGCACAGGTTGTGCCGAAGGCGATTGTTCGGGCTCGCGTGCATTTTGGAAAATTGCAGCCTGCTTTCGCGCCGCCTGGCAATGGTCGGCGGCCAGTGAGCAAAGGACAATACGGTCCTGGGTCGAGGGGCATGCGAATCGAGAAGGCCTTGCGGTCGCGACGCGAACAAGTTCGGTTGTTTGTTTGAAGATAAATTTACGAGCTCGTCCGTAGATGCGTGATTAATACACGGATGGCAACGATCGTACCATACGTATAAGCATAGACCGAGCATTCAGACGAGCGACTTGAAAATCTGTGCGGGAGAGATCTTTCTGTTAAACCATGACGGAATAGGAATGGGGAAATCTCTCCTCTGCTGGTGTTTTCGGTTTGGAGACATAGTATCATATAGTGATATAAATCGTATGGGAGGGATAGAGTACTCTCTTTCCTTCGTGAGAGAGTAGTAATTCCGTCGTAATTTTTTTGTCTATAAGTTTTATGCTTTTAATGCTTTAGAAATTTCGATCCGAGATATCGATATCCATATTTATGAACTGTTGAGTTACGCCGCGATCAGCCCTCGCCTCCCATTATTCTCGGATCACACTAAAAAGTCTCCACCCATCTTCTCAATTTCCATGGCCCTCGACCGAGATCCGAATGGGGGTTTCGTCATAATTGACTGATGAATCTTGGCGGGTAGCGCAAAAACTATTTGCAACTTTCCAAAATGCATGGGAACCGTTGTATTTGATTTCCCCTGCTTATTACCGATTCGCTGATGTAAACAAGCATGTTTGAACCACCTTCTATATAATACGACCATATAGCTGTAGGATAGGATTTATTTTTGAGCCGCGCCTATCGTGAAGTGGTTTCGAAAAGTTGAACCGGACGGGAAGAGTGCTGGAAATAGCCCGTAAATGCGTATCGAACGTCGGGTGTAAGTCGTCGCAAGTACGAGCGAGACACGGATGCATAATTATTTTTCGACCTCGCGGAGTCCCTATACATATATATCTACTATACTGAACACGCGTAGACTTTATCGGCAAACTAATGGGAGCGCCAATTGCGTTGAATATATTATTATCGAATCGGCAAAACAAAATATAATAAATACAAGTATAAAACGCGCGCGGGACTTCGGCCCGTCGCGTCGCCGCGACGCGGATGGCCGCGCGCGCACGTTATTTACCTCTCTGCACTTTTTTCCGCGACTGCTTCGTATATACTTATTATCAGAAGCCGGGTAAACGAGTTTTTTCTCCCTCTCCTCGTCCGCGAGCCCGTATATATCAGATGAAAGAGAAAAACGCTTCGTCCTCGGACAGCGCCAGTAACTCCACCCATTATATATAGCAGCGCGCGGATACCGGCTATCGAAAGCGACTTCTCTCTCTCTCTCTCTCTCCCTCTCTCTCTCTCTCTCTCATTCTGCCTCTCCCTCTCTCTCTCTCTCTCTCACACGTTCAACTCTCAAGGAAAACCATGCGTGCATGGCGTGTGCATATCTATGTGCCTCCCTCTGTCGACTATCCAAGATATAATATAAACGCTCTAAAAATCGTCGTCGTTACCCCCGGGGTTACTACAACCATGTGTATGAAACGCTTATAAATTACTGGAGGCGCTCCCTTTGGTGATCGGTGTCCGACCATAAAACTTAATTCGTTACTCTAAAATAAATATATTGAATTATTTGATTCAGCTATTGCACCATTAATCTTTCGAAATTATATTAAAAATAATTTTGAGTAAAATTATTATTACCAAAATTTAATGATGCATTGTTAGTATTAATTAATATATGCGGTTTAATAAGTCCCAGGTCTAGAAATGAATTTATGCAAAATTGAAAATTTCCTCAAAATATAATTTTCATTGGAGTAGCTCGTCTAATTTTTTTATAACTTTTTTGTAGACGAATTTATGTTTACATTCAAAATCAACGTCAGTTGCAATAATTGCTCTCACGATTCAGTGCTCATTATGGACTAGATCCGAAGTTGCGGATCGTCAATGACTTTGATCAATTCATTAAGTTTGATCACTGCTTTCATGGACGCATGGCACATATGATACATTACTCTGACAAAAACAATTTTTTTTAATTTTCAGAACGTTATTTCTTTATTTCTCTACTTAGTCGATGTAGTGAAGATAATTGATGTCCATTATCGATGGTTTTGCCTTGCTTAAGGTAATAAATTAATGAAATTCCATGGACATTCGAAAATGAGAAGGACGTGATCTTATCACTTGATGTTTTAGTTTTTGATAGTTTTAAAGTGCGCACACGTAACGAATTATTGGAGGATTTATCAATTTGTACTCCATTATGGTGACATATCTACGTAATCGGATCACTCGTTGCTATATATACCCTGATGATTAGTTCGCGATACCTGTCAGATCTTATCTAATATTGCACTGGTGGTACGATCTGAAATCACCTTAACCGATAATTGCTACACTCCGTACTGTCGCTTCCGCGGCTCTCGTGGTCCATACGATGTTATTTCTTTTAGGATGACTTTCATAAGGTGCTTCTACTCATCTAACAGTCTTTTTAATTCTGGCATATGGCGATGGATCTATGCTCATATCGAGATAATAAATCCTATTTATATTACCTGAGTAAATTAAACCAGTGGTAGAATCGTCAACCCATTTTTTTGAATGAGTGCAAACGAACGTCCCAGCGAACGCGATACTCAATTTGAACACTATTTCGAGGTAGACAAGTGTGCATCCTAAATAGTTCGTACACTTCCCTCTGATATCTTTAATTTCTGATAACGCAATATCAATTTACTATCGTTGAAAACAATTTTACAGACTTTTTGTAATAATTGACCAACTTGAACGAAGTCGACGTTTATATTTCTACTTACTGTGCCTTTGTGATTGCGTTTAGAATCTGGATACGTTTTATTGGTCATCATCAGCATTGGAGCATATTTCAAAAGGTATTACTGTGCTTGATTAGTATTATTTTTCTATCAAGAAATGATTTATCCATATATGAAATTCAAATTTTTTTACTTGTATTGAACAAACAAACGTTTTTTAATTAAAGTTCACTATATGACTTAGGAACCGAAAGTAAGGATTGTCACGAAAAATTTTTATAATAAAATTAATTTTATTTAAATGATTTTAAATCAATCTCTCTTAAATTATCTGCAAAATTGAATGATATTTGGTTTAATTTTAATTATTTTTGATCACGCTTGTATGCTAAGCCTCTAATGTTCAGTTTGATTTTTCTCTGCCATATTTAAAGAAATTTTTTACTTCAAAAATTTAAGTTGATAATCATTATTAGTTGCCAGAATATTATAACGTATAGACAATATAGAGAAAATTTTCCAACAAATTAACCGCAAATAAATTAATAGCAAAAAATTTAATTATAAAAGAAAACTGTATTTTCAGCAACTTTTACAAATCATTTGTTTGATATTCACAGCCTGTAAGACTTTGAAGTGTCCAAATATGAATTTAATGTACGAAATTGGACATGAAATTTGTAAGCCTAAGATGAAAAACCGGTATAAATTTTGACATGTCCCGTAAAATATAACACACAGCGTGCATCACGTGTTATCTCTTACATTTTTAGGCTGCTTTTTCACTTGGGTGTTATTCAAAGTGTCTTTTCATTACGTACACTAATAATCACGCTTATATATGGAGTATTAGATATGATAGTTATCTTTGTAAAAATCTTCGGAATAATCGAAAATCTTTGTGGGAAGTTTCAAAACAATTTCCCAGCTTAACGAACGAGTCACTTATATATATATCGACATTTTTCTGCGCACTAATCGAAGCACTAATAAAACTCATCGAATCGCCTCTAAAAAAAACATAATTATCTAGCATGTTATGTGCACTTATCCTATGAATAATTGCAGTAAACATTTCACGATGAATAATTAATTATACAAATTAAAAAAGTGAGAATCAACAAATAGCAATATTAAAATAAAGCTTAAAATTTAGAATATACGCAAATTCTATAAGTTACATTACAGAGAAATCGCGTGTTCAGTACAAAAAAGATACAATTTTCGTTCAGAGAATTAGGTTTTCAACCAAAACTTACGTACGTTATCGCACGACCTTACAACAATTTTTAAGAAAATATATATTAAAATACGCATTTCTCTCGAATAAGATTATTTCAGTATAATCGGGTGGGATTCACAATTGAAATTATCTCACACACACACACACACACACACACACACACACACACACACACACACACACACACACACACACACATATATATATATATATATATATATATATATATTCTAATTATTCATTGCTAGAAAACTAATAAAGGCATATAACAGATGAAAATAATAACATATAGCGCTTGATAGATTTGTTGAGCTAATTGGGAACGATCGCCTTTGCTTTTTCAATCGCTATATGTAGAAGATAGGCGTTCTGTAATGTATATAATGCTATATAGAAAACACATTAATATGCTATATTATTCAACAACGTCTTGTCAATACGTTGATTAAAGCCTTCAATAACGGGACGTTTGTTTTGAGAAATAGAGTTCAACCAACTTACGTCGAATCGTTTATCGAGTCACATACGCGCGCTAATCGACGTCTAAAATCTATACACTCGATACCCATATATTAGCATCTCCCAACCTGCGTCATGAAAATCATACTTCTTTAAAAAAAAAGATTACTCACTTCCTCCCCCCCGCAATGAATATATATATATATATATATATATATGTATATATGTATATATATATATATGTATATATGTATATATATATATATATATATATATATATATATATATTTATTTATTTTTCAGTAGCGCGCTTAACTCGAGCGATAAAGACCAGTCGTTATTGCATTATTTTTCTCGTCACACTCTCGCGGAACTTGGCGATAAAAATTATAAATGCCTATGTACTACGGTTCAAGATTCGTCTCTCTTCTCTTACAAATCGATATATTACATATACTTGCCTCTCTCGCATCTTGACTGCGTTGGAGCGCATCGCTAACACACCCGCGATCGCATTTTTTGCGCATCGGTCGCGAACGCAAAGGATCGCCGATATATATATATATATATATATATATATATATATATATATATATATATATATGCGCGCGCTTCGTCGTGATAATTTATGCAATTTATATACAGTCCAGCCGACGTTTGACGATGTATACAACTTCGTATGCGTGTATCCGTTATTAGTGATGCGCAGACGCTGGTGCTTTATTATACGTATATATAAATTATTCGCTGCTTTCTCTCTTCCACGCTATCGTGTGTATATATATATATATATATGTGTGTGTGTGTATGTGTGTGTGTGTGTGTGCGTGCGTGTGTGTATGTATGTATACATGTATATATATCTATTATAAAAGTTTGATTGCGCGCGCAAACGCGCACGCGGGTGGCCGGGTAGGTGGAGGGGGGCGGATTTTGTCCGCGCCTTTTTCAACGATTCTCGCGGTACCTTATATATGTATTTATCTTTGGAAAGTTATTCTATACGCTGCGCGACCGCGCGGCGTTTCATTCCCCGTAGTGAGTATTAATGGAGTGTTGTGTTTTATAAGAACAGTTCATGGGTCGTAATTTTTCATTATTCCGGTCATATTCTGTATTGCGATTATTCATTTGAACAAGAGTTTAAGATTTTATGCATTCAGTTGTGTGTAAAGTTCAAATTGCTTTAGCCGGTGTTAGTTTTTTTTTTGGCTTAAGTATTTTTCTTCTTTAAAGTGTTTGTACAATGACGAGACATAAATTTCACGTATTTTAAAACGTTGAATTTATTCGACAAGCAATTTTCTTTTGGCCAAACTTCGATAATACAATTAAGTGCTTTCTCCGATTATTATAAACCGTTGCAAATCGACGTAAAGCGTACAATCGACTGCAAGCAGCAGAGATAATCGCTGATAGTGTAAATGCCTGGTTGTCACATAAAACATATATTAGCATTGTATTCCCGTCTAATGTGAATTTATTGGACGAACGTGAAGAATCGAAGCAAGCATAGTATTGCTAAGGATGCTCTGGTGCGTAATAATATATCTTTAATTTTATTTAAATTGTCGCTAATTAAATTCAAATATATAAATTATCAGATAACAGCTCGGCCATATAATAATGCAGTCGTAAAGTACTGTAATAAACTGATTAATACTGCGACTTTCGAGCTTACGTAATAGAATTATACGATAAAAAAGATAAAGAAATTTGTCGAATCCTTATTACGGAAAAAATAATGATCATTGTATACACGATAGATACTATTGTCATTGTTGATAATCAAGAATGCGTGCACGAGTATACTATAGTTTAAAGCTAATAAGTAGTACACTAACAATGTTTTTCATTGTAAATTGTCTCATTTTAAACGAATTTGAAATTACTTCTAACTCAATTTGCATTTATTTATAGTTAAACCACATATTTTTGCATACGATTTAAGTTTTTAGAATTAATATTCACAAAGTAAAGACGATATGTTAGGTTTATATAGTTGTTTTTATTTCTATTATATCAGCGTAAGGCAAATAACAAAATTAACGAACTACAGTTGTCATAATTTTGTTTTAGAAAAAATTTCGTCGAAAATGTTTAACGAAATCGATTGATGGAATTAGAGTAAAGACTCGATACAGTTGGTCCCAGTAACTGTAAGCGCACGTGGTCCCTGAAAGTCTAATATACTTATCTTATTATCGTTGTGTCATTGATACAGCAACTGCAATTTCGGCCTCTATTCGTTCCCATGAATTTTGTCGAACTTGACTGTCTATAATTGTCATTTTCAAAAAATGTTAGAAGCAATTGATTTTATCTGTTAAAATCAAATAATTCTGCATTTCCGTTATAAATAACTAATGTTTATGAGAAAAAATTTCAAAAACTATAGGAAATCGATTTCATAAATATATCTATCATAATCTATAATATTTCTTTTCAAGATAACAATGCTCAGTACATCAAGGAAATAATTGATTTTTTATGAAATTATCTTAGCGAACAATCTTATAATATCTATGATTCAGATTTAATTACACGGGTGGAAAAAAATTTCTGGTTCAGGCACGTCAGTACAAAAATATATAGATGTGTATATCTATATATTTTTGTAAATTGTGGAGATTGTGAAGTAGGTAAATTATGTAGACAAGTGAGTGATAAATTGATACATATGTCAAAATAAAATAGTTTCCTTAGCTAGAAATATATGCTTCCAAGAACATCTGTAATTCTTCTAAAATGATTAATCATTAGGATACGAAAAATAGTAGAAACATAAAAAGACCGTCACTGATACGAAACGATAACACTAGATTTTTATATGAAAAATAAATATAAGGTATAGTTTGTAACTGTTTTCATCATCATAATCAGTAGTGATTGTTCATGAGATGCTAGAAGCGACATAGTAGACGGACATTGCCCAAGTTCCATATGACTCGATGGAAGAGCGATCCGCTAAGAAAAATAGTTAAGGCATCGCAAAACAAAACAGTAAGACGGAAAAAAGAAACTAAAATCGATGCCAGCCAGGACGAATTTATACCATTAATGGAAGTAAAAAATACAGATCTAATTAGTCTGTTCAATGAAAGCCCAAATTTTTAGACCGACCGAAGAGACTTTTATAGCTTTGTTAAAACATAGCCTGGAAAGCGATATTTCTATATAATGGAAATAAATACACTAATATTTCCATTTCTCACTGATCGATAAAAGAAATGATAAAAATATGAACTACGTTTTATAGGAAATTATATATGTTAATTATAGGCGGAAGTATGATGATTTTAAGGTTAATATCAAAATGGAATAATATATTATATGGAAAAGGTATCCAAGCAGATGTGATATGAATACGAATGTCAGCTGAAAAGTTCTCGATTTGGCCTTGAGGTGGTGCTCGAATTAGAAAAATTTTACCTTTTTAAATCTCAATACATATGTTATGAATTTATCTGACAAGTTTCAACTTACTATCCTAAGTAGTTTGTTTCTATGAATTTTTGCAGTATACTTCTTGTTTTTGGTTAAATAAATAATCTTGAATATTCGGTGCTCATGAATTTCTACGTATAGACTGATTAAATCTTAATGGATTCATTAGAAATTCATTGGAAACAAGTACTCTGCTTTTTCCGTATTCACCGTCAAAAAATAGGCATTTAAATTTAAACATCATCGCATATCCGTCGAATACGGTTCATGCAAAGGACTGCCAAAAAGTGGAACCGTATAGTGAATAATTCAAAAAGTGCATTGTATCATGATGAGCAATAGGCAAGTAATGTAAGTGGGATGGTTGAGACTCCTGAGATATTGGAAAAAAGGTGTGTGAATTGCTTTGCAGAACGATTTGGTGCGACTAAAACTCTGTGCAGGATAGGCGCCACATCTGTATCTTATACCTTAATATCGGTAAAGTGCAAATATAATAACGATTTGGGTAGAAATTTTTGGACCAATTCCATAGGAATTCGACTGTTATTATACGTAAATTTATTATTCTGTACGAAAACTGGTGGTTCAACACCTATAAAAGTGAAATCGACCGCATGTACTGGATCATAATTATCGTTTAATTACTTTGAAAAAGATAGAATTAATATTACACTAATAGTCTTGGCCAGCTGGAGCCCAACACGTGTAAGAGGAAGTCTGAACTAAGGAAGAAGAAAACAATTTTTTATTTACGAAAATACCGTTTCTAGATAAAAGGGTCCATTGGCCATAAAAATCTTATGAACAATTAATGTTTTGTGGCATCAATCTAGTGTTGCGTTTGTTAAAAAAAAGACTTACAAATATCGAGGCATGAGCAGGTGCATTTTCTTAGTCTAGTCAGTATGACAATGTTTGCCATAATGTTGGTCTTTTTTTTCATTGCTTTATGTACGCGACGTACAATTCCTGCATAACATTCATTATTCACAGATTAATCATTAGATAAGACTACAATGTATACTACATCGATATGTAACTTGTGGAAAATTAGCATCGTTGTTAATCATTAGAGCTTGATGAGGTCAGCGTATTAAAGCTGACGAAACGTTGCTCGTAATTCAATATTTAAGTAAAATAGTCATAATTTTTTCTCACCAGTGGTCCTTCAAGATCAATTATAAATAATATTTTAACAATTTCTGACAGGCATATTACATCGTTTAAATTCATAAATAGATAGTGAAACCTTCATGTCTCGGCGAAGTTTTTGTGTTTTTCGCTCTTAATTACGTGGAACGTTACCAGGTGGATGATTGAGCATTATTTTGGATTTTATATCTGTAAATTCATGATTCGTTATTTTTTTATCCACTTTATTTAGTCAATTCCCAGCGATATAAAGACGACATTGCTTTTGCTTGAAATTTAACAATATCATAATAAATTTTGCTGCCCCTTGTTTCATATATAAAACATCGGCAAAAATTGCTTGATATGAGCCGTCTGATTTATCGAAATCTTTATCAAGGTCCTTAAGAATAATAACATAATTGATTATAATTATTTGTTGTGATTCCATGATTGTATCGTTGATTATCGATGTTCCAGGGTCCCGAGGGCGCTAGGTATACACAATTTCTTATCGTTCTTTTTTAAAACTGTTATACTTTAACAAACTTTAATCGATACTTGATTTTTTACAATCACTAACATTTCAAGAACATTACTGTTTCTTTATGATATTTTTCTGACAATACTTGATACCAATTCTCTGATCCATTATTCCAAAAATGAAAAATTGCTAAATACGTTAAATATGTTTAATATTTCTCACAAATGATGTTAGAGTAAACATGCAATACGAATGTCAATGCAAATACAGTGCCCAGATAAGAGCTGTAGCGTCAAAAAAAATTTTTTTACCAAACTGACGAATAAAGCCCAGAAAATGTTAAGTCTCTTCATTTTTTTATCAGCACCTGTATAGGTTTAATAATAATATAAAATGCATAAGTAATTCTATATAAATTACAAGTGAACATATATAACTAATTTATTTTAACTGTAGGGAAAATTATATATTCTTTTTTAAAATGACCTTAGATCATGATTTATAAGAGATATTGGTCTTCAATTATTTTGAAATTTTTGTATAAAGAACACATGACTCTTAGAGCATAATTGATAACATAATCCTAATGATAAAATTGAATCTCCAAATATATAAAATAGTTGTTGTTGAATTTTTTATGTCTCGGTGTAATATTTTTTAATCTCAAATGCAACTAATCTCCAAATAAATAAGCATTATGCCATTGTAAATTGAGTTCATTTAAAATTATAATAGAATATATTTATTCTTATGTTTCAGATATTCCCTCAATAAAAATCCATCGATTTCGTCGCAAATTTAATTAATTCTGACACCCTGCATTACCAGACGGTGTAATGAAGAATTTGCAAATCAGCGAAAATGGTACGTGATTTTCTAAAGGCATAAACAAAGCTATATATCTTTAAAAAAAAAGAAGAAAAAATGCTTGCTGCGCAAGGACAGTGCGTGCGCCACACGCTGATCGCCCTGTTTATCCTTATACAAGACGAGGAGATAAAGATCAACGAGTATTATATCGATTAAGAAAAGTCGAACTATTGCGCTCTCGGTTGATTCCATGCGGCGATGTAGAGCACCCAAGCGTTTTTTTTCGTCTTTTACTTTCTCCCCGAAACCGATTATGGCGCATAAAAAAAGGAAAAATTCGGGACGAATATTTATAACCAGGCACGAGGCCTTAACCTAGAATCGCTCGAATATATATATATATATATATATATATATATATATATATATATATATATATATACATGAACCGAGACTTCGCGCGTTGCTCGATCGCACGCTCGATCTTCGTAAAAGGAGAGCCGCGACGAGTCCGCAAAAGGGTCACCGAGGCAACCCCGAGTCCGCTGCTCTCTCGTGCATGTAATAGAACAAAAAAGAGAGAGAAAGAAAAAAAATATATCGCCCGTGGGTGGGCTACTGCGTGTTGCGCTCTCTCCTTCTGCCTATTCTATATATATATATATATATATATATATATATATATATATATATATATCGAAGGTCGCCCCGGCTCATCTCAAGGTCCCTCCCCCTACGGTAGCGCCCTCCTCGCGCGCAGAGAGTGGGAGCGTATCTTTTTTCGATCGGTCTCGCGGAACGGAGTCGCCCCTGTACATCGGCATTTTTCATTGATTTAAATATCCTCACCTATATATACATATATACATATACATATATACATATATATATATATATATATATATATATATATATAGATATATACAAACAAAACTTCAACGGAATCGCCAATCAACGCCTGCGTTATAAAGGCATAATAATACCTGCGCTCTCCTGGCGCAACTTTTTTTATCCGCAATCGCTCAGTCTATAACATTATAATGTAGACTCGGTGAGCGCGCTGGATCGCGCTTATAATAGCTCACGCGTCTTTATGTGTTTTACGACCGACGTGCGCGCTAGCGCGCGCGCGCGCCCGCTCGCCGGGACGAAATTAATCGTTTAGCATCAGCGGTCTCCCCGTACTCCATGGTGCAGGATTTTTCTATTATGATGATTATTATTATTTTTTACCCGTGATTTTCTTTTTAGTTCTCTCAAACGGGAGATTGCGGCAATATTTATTTCTTATGCCGGAGCGTTCGAGTTGCGGTTTTCTTATTATTATTATTATTATTTTATTTTTTTTTGTAAATTCGAATATTGCAGCGAGCCGGTTGAATATTTAGCCGAGCCATTCGATTTAGATAAGGAAATTACTTTAGCTAAAGTAAATGCGCGCGTATAATGCATCAGGCGTGACTCGGAATTATGGAATGCGCAGAAATTGCGAAGTGAAAGAATTACCTAATATTATATTGATGTAAATGCTCTGTGGTATATAATATACGCCTATGGATACTTAAACACGTCGTTATAAAGCCTTCGATACTATACTTGAAATGTTATATTTATTTTATTTTTATTTTTCCTTTTATTTCCTTAAATGATTTTCTTAAAATTTGCAAAAGGTGTACGTAGCTTGCGATAAAAAAAATTATATCCACGCATATAAGGAAAATGATGGATAAAGTTTCGCATGTCATTGCACTACTTCTTAATGATCGAATAACAATCAGAATCCTTGATTTAGATTTATTTATATTTACTTATAAGAACTATAAAAGCCTACATTGAAATTTTGACGGAAAAGGCCTAAAACACAATTAACCTTGTTTGTAAACTTCCTGCGATGATTTTTTCAATCGTTCCATTATATTTTTACATTTCAATGTCAAGCGCTATACATAAATAGCGTTGAATATTTATCTTCTGATATATGCAAAGAGATGAAGAGGCGCATTGCAATGAAATAGATGGTTAGTAAAATCTTTTCATTGAGTCGATTTTTTTTTCACATAGGCATTATTCAACCGCGTATCAAAATTGGAACGAGACATTTAGTATGGTTGTTATTATTCAAAATATTAATGTATTACCTTGTGCTATTAATGGTTCCTATTTATTTCGATAAACATTTCAATGAATAATTTCTTTTAAATTATTGATCTATATAGTGTTTCGAGCAAATAAAAACTTATTTTGAATGTTTTTCAATTTCAAAATTATATCCAAATATTATTCAATCGAATGAATATACATTAATTTGCCGATTTATATATTTTTCTTTCTCAAGTGAGCGGCCGTTTAAATATTTATTAACATCCATATCTAGTATATTTAAAGGCCGTTATTCTTCGTACACGAAAAATTTATCCACCCGCAAGCTTCAATTTCTATATAACTGTATTTTAATTTTTCGTTCCACGCATGCTGCTATATTATATAGATATATACATGTGCGAAAGCATATGTATATGTATATAGTAACGCGTTGAGAAGCTAAACTCGTTTCCACCGGTTATAACTTTACCGGTGCCTAATGTCGCTAATGACAAATGCTATAGAGGTCGTTGAATTCCCAGGCAGTGTATATCCGACCGGTTCGGCGGTTTAATCGGGTCAATTGAAAAATTATCAATTATTGCAATTATACGAATCTTTCTACTCCTATGGGAAAGTCGGAGCGCTAAGAAAACGCGGAGCGCATCAATTTTACGAGGCGCACGTCTATATATATATATATATATATATATATATATATATATATATATATATATATACATACATACATACATACATATTCTAATTGCCTTTGAGTTTTAACTAGGCATCATCAGGCCTTAGGCTATTATATGCGCGGCTCGTGCCTTTCGCATGATTTGCAATCATTCGTAAGAAATGATTCGAGAAATTTGCATTTAAGCTGAAAGTTAAAGAAAAGTTTTGTCATTTTCCCGTTTTGCTCGTGAATGATTGTTTTAAACCAGAAATTGGCGCAAACTTTCAATTTGAACTAGAATCCAATCAAACCAAACATCGAGTATACAGCCCGCATGTATGTGTTATATTATAATTAACAAAGTTCACCAGTTATGTAACAATTTTAATATTGCATCGCTAATTTCGAAATACATTAATAATAATCTCAAAGTAAAAAATAGAAAAATTTCAATAGATAAGTCACGAAATATACATTTATGCTAATATAACGTATAAATATATACTTCGCTTTAATTACCAGATAGAAATTCATAAATTTTTAGTATTTTGAGCTTAAGTTTAATATATTTATTGGGTCGTCTATGAGACGACATTCATTGAAGAATTTCTTTACGCTTTAAAATAAGTTCAAATATAGCAACGCTATGACCAGCCGTTTCGGTAAGGGCCTATTTAACTGCTGATTATTATCACATACTCCTTCTATTTTGCATAATTTTTAGAAAAATGTCAGAATTAGTTAATTATCAAGTAAAAACAATTTGAAAAGTCGTTCAATTAAAAATATTTTACTATTGTTTCTTCGTTGCGGCCTTATTGTCTCACTGAAATTTGTGAAAATAGTAAAATAGGAGTAAATAATTTCGATAAATTAGCTGAATTATTTGTTAAATATTCATATATTATTTATTCATAATTTATCAAATTATTATCTTAGCATTTACCAATCTATAAATTATCAATAACATAACATTAACATTAATCATACTTTATACATCAATTCGATTTTAAAAGTGTCATCAATTTCTAATTAACAGTTATCAAAAGTAAAAAAAAAACCGCATTTTCTGATTTGTGACCATAAGCTAATAAAACTCTGATGTATATGCCATTATTAAATTTACTTAATTATTGATGAAATCGATAATTGGAAATTTTAAAACAATATTTTTTCTCATAATTTAAGAAAAATTTTAACGATAATTCAAATGACAATATTAAATACTCAACCCGTTCAAGATAATTTCGCATGACTAAAAAATGACAGTGATTAATATTAACGATTGCCGGAGGCACAATAGTCTTCTTCTTGAATGAATAAATTCACGTTCACTAATATTTAACATATGATAACTAGATGCGTGCACGTGCCTTTTTAGTATAATATTGGTTGAGGGTTATCGATATATTAGATAATTTGTTTCAGTATCATCTGCACAAATTTTATATAGATTGTGTATATAATATAATATAAGATGATATATATATATATATATATATATATATATATATATATATATATACCTACCGGTAGACTCGGTAATGCAGACGCGATAGCATGTTATAACTTGAAACAAATCTAGAATTCCTTGGAAAAAGTATAATAAAAGTAATAAATACCATGAGATATTTTTAGAACCGTGAGTATACTTTTTTGTTTGCCTATAACTATGTGCTCAGTATTTAATGAATAAAGTCTTTAGTAAAAAATTCTTAATATATATATATATGAAATAAAACCATATGGGTAGAAATGAATTAATTATTTATGCAAACCTAAAAACCGGTATACTCGGTAAACGAACTATACTGGTTCCATGATAAAACAAGACGCACTTATAAGTATGTTCAATAATTAAACTACATTCCGACATATCATAGCGCGCGGTGGTTAATATACAGCCAGTGAATCTGGCGTCGGCGCGTTACGCAAACAACCATATATATATATGTACGTGCAAATATATTACAAGTAAATATGATATCGATGTTGCGAGAGCAATAAAAACAAAAAAAAGGTCGTACAACGGCTCGCGAAGAAGAGCCCGATGTATGCCGTGTATATGTGTCTAAGCACACGTCTGTATATCTCCGCCTCGTAGAAAATAAGGGCGCGCATGCATATATACATACGTACGTACGTACTCACCGACACACACATACACACACGTTCGCGCATACATATATATATATATATATATATATATATATATATATATATATATACATACATATATATGTAATCATCGTCCGTCGTCGATTTCCAGAGTTAAACGGCAAGCACATCATCGTCAGCAACGGCAAGGATGCCGAGGCGCCGAGCGTCAACCATCAGCATGGCGAGGAGGGCAGCGGCGACGCGGTCCAGCGGACGATGGGCCACCTCGGCCGCTGGCAGGTCCTCGTCTGCCTCTCAATATCGCTGGTCAAGTTCCCCGTCGCCTGGCATCAGCTCGCCATCGTCTTCATGGCGCCCAAGCAGGCGTACAATTGCACGCTGCCGGGGCGCGTCAACGGGAGCGACCAGTGCCACGCGCCCGGGCCCAACGGCACGCTGGACGAGTGCACAGAGTGGGACTACGACAAGAGCATCTTCCCCGAGACCGTGATATCCCAGGTATGCGTAGGTTCGCGCGGGCGCGACGCACTTTCCACCCCTTCCCCCGCTAGTCCACCTCCCTCGCCCGACGTATTACGGGGGGGGGGTGGCGGCGGGCGAAATCGGCGCTTGATGGCTTTTTATTTACATAATGCCCGCGGCTGAAAAGCGAGAAAAGCGCGCGTGTTCCTGTACGATAACCGCATCTCGCATATACATATCAAAAACTAGAGCGCGCGTTTCGGACGAACCTGTAGTCGGGACCGGCGGATTCGAGATTTTGCATACATAATATAGACAACTAACACGCTCACATATCGATGAACGCGTAAGGTTTGAAATTTTATGTAAAACGTTAAAAAAAAGGCGAGATGATAAGGTACCCGCGTGGGTATTCAAAGAATTTTCATTTGGACTATATCGTTATGTGTTTATCACACGGAACCTAGAAATTCGAGTGGTATAACATTGGTCTGCTATTTGTCGTGGGATTCAAGGCTATTGCGCTTGCTTTTGGTTAATCGTGCTAGTCTTCGTTGGGGGGCGTTGGATATAACGTTTGACGCGCAATTCGGAATGTTCCGGATTTATTGACACTTTGATTTGCATTGGGCGCAAGTGTGCAGTCGAAATTTTTGAGAAGCGACAGAAAACGAAAATGTTAAACATTGGCAGACAGTTGTGTTTGCGAATAATTTTACGTATGGTATAATAATGAGCGATGGAAATGTTTTAACTTGCAAATGAATCTTTGAAAGAAGTTGTTCACATATTACACGTTTGTTCTTTTCTATTTCGAATATCTCTGTTATCCCATTTTGCAATGTAATTTCAGTCGTATCTTATTTTTTTAGTTAAAGCTCAAAAATTCTGCCGTTACATGCACGGACAATATAGGAATACTGATTGAAGTATTTCCAGCGTCATAGTTTTTGCATGAGTGTGTCTTATACGTGTATATTCTGAAGTATATGAAAAACACGCTGTTGTTTGAAGAAAAATTTTGCTTACACAAACTGCATATGAAACAATTAATCTCTCGACAGGTGTTTCATGGCGCAGAAGTTTTTTCCCGAATAAATAACATTTTTTTTAACTTTCCCTTGCTTATTATATGTTGATTTTGTTTTAGTGGAATCTCGTGTGTTCTCGTAAACACTATGCAGACCTTCAGCAATCCATTCTAATGTTTGGTATTTTATTTGGTAGCATCTCCTTTGGCTTTTTGTCCGATAGGCAAGTTTTACTTATAATTTTCTTTTATTTTGAATTGGTCACCTATAATTTTTTTTCAACCAGTGCTTGCCCTACACACTGTTATTGTTAATAATAATATTAGTTTGTTTTTAGTTTGTTTAGTCTCTTGCTTTAATAATATATAGTAGTTTTACTTGAGTGTACACATAGTAATTTAATACTTCTTGCGTTACAATCATTGAATATTTATTAGATACATATAAAATATTTTAAGAAACACGACATAAAATTTTACAATAAATGCATCATATCGATTGGTGCATTTCCAATTAATACTTAGGTAATATAAATTAACTTTTATAGATATGGCCGAAAACTTCCTTTAATGGTTTCCATTGTGCTTCAATTGTTTTCCGGCATTGGCTGTGCCGTAGTTCCTTGGTTTCCTGCACTTCTACTTTTGAAATTCATAACTGCCTTGGCAACTGGCGGGACAATGGTGACTAGTTATGTAATATGTAAGTTTTCATCTTCGCATTTACTTTACCGCAACTTATTTTAGTTTTGCAAAGCCATCTATAACTAGTTCGCGATATTTTTTCTGTGATTCTTTAAAGAGGAAACGATGATGAAATGTTAACAATTAACTCATTATGTTTTACTGTTAAACGACAGCAATAACTACGTCAAATATTTTACATTCTATAGACTAATGTTAAGGATAAAGTTGTATTATTTATTTCCTGAAAACTGCATTACTATAAGATGCAATGAAATATTATCCGATATAAAATATTTCTAAAACAAACAATGTGAATAGACAATCAGAATGTTTTGAAAAGAAAAGAAATAAACAAGATGTTTTTATTATTTTTAGTATAGAATCTTATGCTAATTAACTATTAGTTATACTAATGGCAATTAACTTTTCCAAGAAAAAAGTTAATGTTCTTTTTATTTTACAGATAAATATTATTAGATGTATTCTCTATATATGACTAAAATCATGAATTTCTAACATCATTTTAATATAAATATTTAAATATGTCAGAAAAATTGTTTTCTGAAATATAGTGAAAAAATATTACTATTTTTAATGAATCATAAAAACAAAATATAAATACTGATATTTACTCTAAGAAGGAAATATTTAAAATAAGGAAGAGACAAACAATTTTCTAGAGAAATTCAATGGTTTTATTAAAAGAACTTATTCGCATTTATGGGTAGTGTACCGGAGTAATAATTCTTTTTTTTATATCTAGTTTAAATTCGATTGATTAGATTTAATAATAAATGGACTTAAATATATAAAAGTTTATTTTGACCATATGCCTCGATATTAATAGATGTATTTATTTATAGGTATGGAAATAGTTGGAAAAAGTTGGCGAGCCGCTATCACGATTCTGTATCAAATCCCATACAGCTTGGGTCACATGTCGCTGGCCGGCCTTGCTTATTGGTTCCGACACTGGCAGCATCTTCAAATCGCTATAACTATGCCGTCCATCATATTGTTGGGCTACTGGTGGGTCGTTCCCGAGTCACCGAGATGGCTGCTAGCCATGGGCAGACAAAGAGCCGCCTGCAAAGTTCTTCAAACCGCTGCCAAAGTTAATAAATTAGATGGCAAAGATATACCGGAAGTAGTTAGGAAACACTGTTTGCATCAGGTATTAATTAGCATAGAAATTTATATAATATAAATATGTTTGAAAGAATAATTATATACCTCAAAATTTCATTTAAAATTGCATATATGTAGCGAATTCCGTGTTATAAAAATTAATTTTTTTATTGAAACCTGTTTAACTAAATTTTATAGCGCATTCTTCGTCAATTCTTTATTAATTTTTTTATTATTTTTAATTAATTACGTTTTTTTTAGAATTCTACTCGAACAGAGGCTGATGACAAAGCATCGTTTCTCGATCTTTTCCGTACGCCCAACATGAGAATCAAGTCGTTAGCCATCTTTTTTAATTGGATTGTCTGCGGAATGGGCTTGTTCGGCATGACCCAGTACATCGGCCACGTCGGTGGCGACATATTTTTGAACTTTCGCGCTATCCGGAATCATTCAAATTCCCGGCAACTTCCTAGCCTGGTGGACCATGAATGCTTTGGGCAGACGAGTTACCTTGATCACGAGTAACATCCTAGCCGGTGTTGCGGGTCTCTTGTTAATTTTTGTTAATAACGGTGAGCGTAGCGAAATTATTTTTAATTCTGATGTTGGCACATTTTGCGCCGGTCTCTATATAATGGCAAGCCCCTATGTATCTTTTTTGCTTCACAGAAGTCGAATGGCTTAGACTGATTTTCGCTTGTTTCGGAATTGTTGGCATGTCTGTGTCTTTCACGACGGTTTACCTGTACTCGGGCGAACTATTCCCCACGGTAATAAGAAATATCGGAGTTGGCACAAGTAGCATGTGCGCGCGAATTGGATCAATGGTGGCTCCGTTCGTAGTATCATTGGTAAATATTATTAATTCTTACATTTTCCATCAATACTAAAAAAAATAACGCCGCAATAATAAACTCTAGTATGTATATTAGATATTATTGTTTACACATTGCCACGTATGTATGTTTAAATATTGTTAATTTTTTTTATAACAATTATTGTAGGGCACGGTCAAACATTGGCTGCCACCTATTATTTTCGGAGTACTGCCGCTTATTGGTGCTGCTCTCTGCTTCTTTTTGCCAGAGACTGCTGGTTTCGAGCTTCCAGAAACACTTCAAGACGGAGAAAACTTTGGAAAGTAAGTTATAATGACCTTAGAGTCAAAAAATATTATTCTTGCTAAAGAGGCCGGGTTTCAGATATAGTTGTGAATTTCGTCCAAATTGTGATGGTAACTTTTTCACTATCTCCAAAATGAGGCTTATAAAGTTTACGGATTTAATGCTCACTCATTCTCAAATATATTATATATATATATATATATATATATATATATATATATATATATATATATTGTATTATAATCCGAATATTACTTAAAGTAAGAAATGAAATTATATATACTGTGTATAGTTAGATAAAGTTTTTTTAACGAAAATCCATTCTTTTGACACCGGATTCAAAAAACAGAAGAGGATTCCGAGCAAAAGAGCTCTTATATGAAATTAGGTTGTCAAATGAGTCGATTCTTAATGATTATTCATTACGATTTAGCTGGATTTATTTGCATTGGTCAATACATATGCTTGTTCATGCTAACGTATGTAAATTTAACTCCGGAAGAACTTCAATGGACAGTATAATTAAGTAACTGCACATTTCTGGATATAACTTCATTGGAAAGAACTTTTTGCTTCAAATTTTATTTTTTCTTCGAACTCGGTAAATGAGAAGTGATTTTCGTTAAAAAAAAGGTCTCTTATGCACAGTACATTTGAATGTATATTAGAGGGAAGAGATATTTTGTATGAGTAAGAAAATTACCATATCTTTGGTATACGAGCACATTCGATCGTGGAATGAGCAGAGCTTACTTTGGAGATACTGGACGACAAACTGGACCATATCCACTATCCATTTATCATATCCGATTCTTCTAAGAATTAAATATAGTGAATTATGTATTATATTTCAATTACAGATCGCCGAAGAACATAAAGAAAAGAAAAGAGCAAATTGAAGCAGAAATAGCTTTATAAAGTGATAGTTGGATATCAGTGCAAAAGTGAGCCTATTTGTCTTGAAATACAAAATGAACGGTATTGTATACTTGCCGCTACGGAGAAATAGTGCCTTATATACAAATTCTGCGATTGTTTTTTTTTTTTACATTTATTTATTACGTGAAACGATGAAATAAGTATTAGATCAAATATTATCAACTGTGGCAATAGTTATAAGTTTTACGTATAACAATTGCTACTATATAGACCAACACGTCATAGACGTGCCTGATTTAGAATTTTCATCTTCCACTATTAAAGATTTTTTATAATATATATGTACATATATATACATATATATATATATATATATATATATATATATATATATATATATATATATATATATGTATACATTGTAATATACAAAACTTTTGAGATTATCTTTGACTAATTTGTTAACGTATTTTATATGAAGATGAAAATTCAAACGCAAAAAGTAGGAAAATATTGTTTTTAATGAGTTAAAGCAATTCAGAGTGCATTGTATGTCTGCAACTATCATTTATGTTATAATCTTATTTCAATGAATGCCTCATTTTTAGACATAATATTGTTAATGATTTATACTGCGAAGCTAATATTATTCGTGTAAATACAATAGTTGTTTTTTTTAATTCGATAATACTTACGTACATTGATTTATTAACACAATTTTTATCTGAATGGATATAAAAATTATGATTCTCATATGCTTTTACTTGGAACTGATAAAATAGAGATATCTGTAATTATCATATGTGGGACAGTAAATGATATTAACGTCGTCGATATGGTACCAACAGAGCATTGGCTGGCAGCAGTTATTGGTCAATAGCTAGATGTCGCTAGTCATCAGTTATTTTCCTCACTGCTTTACTAGGTGAAATGTAATAAGAAATTATTTGTAGATCTATCAAAATAATCAACATTTGCTATCTTTACATTATCTTTATAATGCCATAATGCAAGTACGTAATGAAATCTATATTTTTAGCGTTTCTAATTTACAAAAATTTTTATCTTAAGAATCTAATTCAAGAGAAAAAAATTAAAGATTAAATTATTACCAAAGGCATATGTCTAGAAATAATTTTTACATGTGCAGTTTTATAGCTATTTATATACAAAGATATAAAAATATTTTTTAAAGACGTTATCAATAGATAAAGAAGCCAATTGGTAATAACATTTTCTAAAGGGATAGTAATATGTGAAAACAGATTAAAAATATTTTTAAAAGCAACTATGTTATAGAAGTCTAAATTTATAAATATTTTAATTTATAATAAATTGTAGTTGTATCTGACGCGAAAAACTGTACAAAATTTTAATAAAATTATACCTATTTTTTCACATACAATTGTATTAATTATTATATTTCAAATTTTTGTCGATTATAAATTAAGTAAATAAGTAATAATATTTGTACATACTAAATTATTCAAATTTTTAATTAAGTATGTCATTTACTTACAACTATTTTACATTTATATAAAGATTCACTTGGAGATAATTCATTAAATATGAATGTTTGGAAGCTTATTTATTTTCAATTTGTAATTGAATAATTTTACAAAAGTTCTCATTTTCATGTACTCTTCAACGAATTTTCCAAACATTGACAATACAGTTGTACATAAATGTATTGAGTAATGAAAAATGTAAATATATATATATATATATATATATATATATATATATATATATATATTCGTATTTCGGATGTAATATTAATATATTAAATTACAATAATCGAATACATAATAGATTTAGCGTCGGAAAAAAATTGAAAATGAATCTATTGAGCTATTGTTCAAGCTTTATCCAATTTATGTGTTGTTCAATAAATAATAATTAATTTTTTTATTATTATTTAAAATAAATAATTTAGCATATGATTTAACACACGCTATTATTTCATGAAAATATCGAGGAATTTGCAACGCCAAAATTAAATTTATGGATTTTGCCTATCGTACTTATTTGATCGTTTTTATTCAGTCTGGATTTGGCTTTTGTACACGAGCATTACAAATTTACATGAGCCAAGACTTTCCCATTGAAGGATAAGAACACAATCGTAAGACCTCCGGCAAGTTCGACATTTTCGAAGGCACATTCAAATTGAACGATCCAGTGTATAGAAAGCATTCGACTTGACAGAAATATTACATATTAATGAGCCAAGGAGCCGCGTTTTCTTACGGCTCCATCGACATCCCCTTTGCTTACTTATCACGATTCTCCTGGCGCTGCGCTTTATTGAATTTCTAATAACGATTTCTTTTTAATACAATATCAACTGTATGAATAACGTCATGTTCTAACGATACATTGACAATAGTCTCGCAAAAAATTTTAGGATTATTCCTAAAATCACGGTAAATATACATATACATAGGACTATTTATGTCCGATTCGGAATTAATGCGATACTGAATCCTGAATACATGATTAGAGAAGTTTAAAATAAACAAATACTTTGGAATTATATCTACTTAAAGTAGTTTATGAACAATTCCAAGTATCTTCAATTTATATTTAATAAACTATTTTGCTAATGCAATAATGCTAATAAATACACTGGCAGTAATTTAATAAATATTTTTTTATTATAAATTAGAAAATAATTATATTGCGATTATCCTCGCGATTAGCTTATAAAAATGACTAAAAATCAGAGCGAAAAATACTCATTAACAAGAATGATTCTTTGAAAGATCAGCAATCGTTTGAATCAGAATTTCTTTAATACTATAACTTTTATTCTTAAGCTTAATTTTTTTTAATAAATACATATAACGGTAGGTGGCGCATTTTTATCAATACTCTGTCTTTTAAGCTTCGTAAATTCCTTTTTCGTATTATCGACTTTTTAATGATTAATAAAATATCTTCGTCTTACATCACCAATCGGACTTGCCAATAAATTATAAAGATCCATTCGCTTATTTTGGTATTATAAGAAGATTTTGAATACTGCTATACTTGCTACACAAACATGGCTGGTGTTCGTAGATCTTCAGCACTCGCTTGATGTAGTATGATTACAGATTGCTTGTAATGGTTTATTAGAGGTAAGTGTGCTTCCTAGTAAAGTTTTAATAAATAATGAACATTATAATCATGTATAAATCAATAAAGGAAGTTTCACTATGTTCAGAATATTAATCGTCTAGAGACGTACATTATTATAATTATTATTATCCGAGATTTCATTTTCCTTATCAATGTATGGGCTGTATTGTATAGATTTATACTTATATGACGCTTACTTTTTTTTACTTAAGATTATAACAATCAACAATTCGTCATATTTCTCAACTGCAAGTATAAAAATCTACATATACTAAATATATATTTTTTGTTGGTGTTCTAGTAAACATTTGTGTAAATCACTTGTTACTTGACATAATCACATAAAGTAATAAGTTCATTGAAGACATTTCTTAGTATAAACATAGTGGTATAAACAGTAATGATATATTATAATTGGATTTATTTGGATAAGAATATTGCCTTTAAATTGAATTTCTTCAGTACATTGATAACTTATATACTGATATATTGATCTTACTTGGAAAAGTGCAGTGATATTAGTAATTTACGTACAGATATATTCAATATAAGCGTAAAAGTACAGTATTATTATAAATTTATAGCAAGAAATTTTTTTTACAGTAATCGTATTAACTTTTATTTATATTTGTAAATTGTAGGTTTTTATACTTTCTAAATATACTCTAAACTTAAGAAGAATTTTTTTATACAATGTGCAGTGTTTTATACACTTGATTATAATAGTTTTTTATATCTATTTATGCTGAGTGTAATGTTTATTTATTGATTTTTATCGAACGTTGCTGGCAATATTTTACGTGCGTATTTTTCATAATTAATTTGTGTGATCTGGTAGTATTAAACGTTACTGCAACAATATATATATAGTTTGTTATAATAGCCCCTCTACTTGTTTTTTTAACGCATATTATTATATTTTTATACTTGTATTTAAACTAATTTTGGTGCATTGATAATTTATATATTAATATCTATTACAATTATTATAGACTTTATAAAAATTAACTTAAGGTAAAAAACCATGCGCAAAAATATATGTAAAAATATGAAATTTCAGCGATGATCTATAAAAATTCAAAACCTTTTTTTTAACTTCAAATTAATTTAAAAGTATCTTAGCGGGTTTTAACGACTTTTCTTGGATATTCAATATATATTTCATTTATTTTTATACCATGAGTTTTAATATATTAGAATATAGTAGAAATGGGAAAAATTAGATCAGTTTCTTGTACTTGATGCGAAATTAAAAATTTGGACCCAAGAGTAAAGTTGACTTCAACTAAAGTTGATATATCTCAATCAGGTCCTATTAATGATGCTAATTCGATCACAGTTGAGATTCAAGATAGAATATTGAGAGTTTGCAATATAATTATATATAATGACCTTTTCGGACTATTTAATATTTATTTATCTTCCTTGATTGTCCAGCGCATTGGTAAGCCAGCATTTGCATCTATAGCTATTAGGCCAGTAGCGAGAACATCTACAGAAACTAAGGACTGAATTCTCTTAATAAAAGTGATCCTAGGCATTCTAAGACGATAAAATATCTGAATGGTGTACTTCAACTAGTAGATTCCTCAGCTACTTTTCACTTTATATTTTTTGCAGCTTATATTTTACAGATTGTAACCTTACCAAACGTTTCTACTTGTATTACTAAAATGTAAGATGATTGATGAAGTAATGTTGACTATTTGTCGTTTCTCTTCACAATAACATATTCTCTTCACATTCCAATTTTCACTGAAACTTGACTTCGTCCTGCTATTCTTAATCTATAGCTGCGACATTATAATAACCATATGAACGGTGTCCTCATTCCTTAAATAGTCGTGATGGCGGAATTATGATTGCAGTTCATAATAATTGCAAATCTATACATTATCATTTTCTTCTGCTGATTAGGAGTTTTTGTTTGTATAACTATCTTTTCCTAATTGAAATATTTTATTCACAGAAGCTTATATGCCGCCTTTTTCTTAATATTCTTCATTTGGCGGGTTTTATACTCTTTTATGATGTCTTTGTCCTTGGTGATTTTAATATTCCGTATGTACGGTGATTAAGTACTTCAATTTTTACCGCCTGATAGGCATAATAGCGTATGAAAACTTATGTTTGCTGGTAAAAATTTGAATCCACTATAATCAGCTCAAATTATAATCTGTAAGGGATGTACACTTGATTTAATTTTTCATATTGCTTATCTATTATGTATCGAGAATATACATGAAAACATTTCTTTTTTACTCTTAGCATCAGAATGTCAGATTTTTCATTAATTTAAAAGGTTTTTCTACAAAATCTCTTACACATCGTCTTGGAAAAAGTTGAAAAATTATGATTATAGCAAATTGATTACCATACTTACTGATAGTGACTGAAATAAAATATTAGCTATTGAAGATGTTGATGACTATGTAAAAAAATTTTACTTAATACTTCAAGATGTTTTTGATAATGATAATTCGATAAAATTCAGTTTCTCTAATTACATTAACGAAAGAAATTTTAATATTATTATCAAACCTTTTAGCTTAATCCTTTAGGAAATACGTAACGCAATAAATAATTTAAATAATAATACAAATACTGGGTCAGATTTAATGTCGGAATATTTTATCAAGCAGTGCTCGAACTCATTGGGTAACCCATTGTATTACTTTCTGCAAATCTATGACACCTGGTTATTTCCCTGAAAAATGAAAACAGTTTTTTTCTACTAATATTTAGGTTTATTATTTCATGTGTGTCTAGATTATTAGGCTTGTATTCGCGTGGACTTATTAATGGCAGTTTTACTGGAATGAATTTATTGAGTTTCAAACACTTTGTTTCAAATAGCTTTTAATCAACAAATTGATAAAGTATATATTGATTTCTATGAAGCTTTTGACTCGATTAACAATGCTACTATAAGCGTTGTAGAAAATCTAATACAGTTTCTAACTATGTATAATAATTGGTTTGAAATTGAAGTACTAAATATATACTGAGCAAGATGTTTCACAAATTATTATCAAAACTTTCTCATTTTAATAAAATTAATTTGACTAAAAAATAACATTAATAATTTACTGATATAACTGCAATTAGTAAACTATGATTTTTTTAACAATAAGTTTTAATTTTGGAGGTAATACAAATAAATTATAAAATGAATAATTATTATATTCAGTTATTACTTAGAATGAGGAGTGAGACTACTGTGACCGTCGGGTAAACAATAAGTTATAGATAGACTATATGCATCGGACAGAAAAACTTCTTTTAATTTATTTTTGATCCAATACTAAATTAAATAGTATTTGGAAATTTTTTTTAGTTTGTATACCATAATGACATATTTGACCTTTTTCTATACTTACAATTATTTCCTATATTTGGCTATACTATTGTATTTCATTCCTTTTCGCTAATACATTAATATGCAAGATTATAAATTGATTAATTTTCGTTTAATTTTGCACTACATTATAAAATAACTCATAAAATTTACATAAGGAAATAGAATTAATGATAGAAAGTTCTCTCAACAAATATAAATTTCTATCAATTAATATAATTAAATAGTTCAATATAATACATTAAAAACAAGCTAAAATTTTCGATGCCTATTTATAATTAATTTTCAAATAATTTTTATCCAATGAACTTGCATTATTGTGTTTTAATTTTATTCTTCATTATTTACAAACTTCTTCTGAAAACAATATCAAATAATATATATATATATATATATATATTTAAATTTTTTTATAATAAATTTTTCAAGATCTATTTAATGAAATACAGTACAATAATTAGCAGGTATTTTTTTCTTCTTCATGTTTTATTAATAGTAAAGGATCTCAATAATTTATATACTCTACATGCCACACGTAAAGTTTTTGGGCTGTATAGTTCCGTACAATTTCGATCTATATAATATGACAATTTATAGAAAAGGAGCATCAAATGCACATGTACATATCACGAATTACAGTATAGATCGATTATTAGACAATAATCGATTTATTTATTACATATTATAGAGACTAGATGGTGCTTTTATAAAGGCATATGTATTAACGAGCTTAATCTCGGCCCCTCAAAAATTGGTTGCCGTGAAAGAAACAGGGGCCATGGAGTAGCGATCACTCAGTAAATAAAGTCTGGCGTTTTAATGCTACTAAAAAATTGACCTGTTTACCTCCTGAGCCAACGGTCGCTATTATACCTTATTAATTATATTTAATATCAAGACTATAAAAAAAATGAATCGTCCGCATTGCATAGAAAAAATATAATAGTACATTGTTTTCAGATGAATGTTCGTAAACAATACGGAATAAAATTAAAATAAATAAATTAAATAAATTAAAAAGAATGTCAGTTCATTTCGATAAGGATTATTTGAAAAATAATTATACAAATGTAGTGAAAATTAGTTTGTCTTTAACTTATGATATAAAATTATTGAAATTATTAATTAAATTATTAAATAAAATAAATTTTAATGTCTTCATATAAATTAGACGTTAATTTAATGTTATTTATTAAATTTTATGAGGTTTTCTACAATACTCGTATAGTAAAATATTATATAAATACCAATGAATCTATAATATTAAATATTGCTGTATTAGTGAAAAGGTAAGATATAGTATACCAAAGTTTGATAAACCATGCATTGGAAACGTCTAAGAAGGTCAAGTATTCGGTTACTGTACGTAAAAAGTAAGCAAATTGAAATGTTTTTTACGAATATAGTATTTAATTAAAAATAAATGTAAAGAATCACCATTTCAACAAAAAATATAAAACATTAATTTTTTTTATCAGAGTGATGTATAAAATCCAAGTGGAACTGATTGGTTGTCCGTTCACTATGAACTGACTGCAGATTCTCCTTGTTTTGTTGGTCTGATGTTGGTAATGTATAATCACAACATATTAGAATAGTATAATGATAGGGAAATATTCAAGGTTATAACAGCTACAATAAATTGGTCTACCTTCAAAAAATGCTCTATTTTTTTATTTAAAGTAACAAAGAATACGTATGAAAACAATTTTACTTATGAGCCTCTTTTGAACATTTAAAAAAAAAGTTCTTCCAAACAAGTGGGTGCAAGAAAGTAGACAACTTAAAAAGTGAAAAATTAAATTTTAATCTGTACATTTTAGATTAATTAAGAAATGCAATTAATGCTTAAATGAAATCTACAAATCTAAAACATCAATAGTTTTAGATTTTCTTTAAACAAAATCAAAAGTTTTTTACTTTTGAATTTTGTTTTATATATTTCTTAATTGCTTTTTGTCTTTTAGCACTTACATCCTCATATTATAAATAAAATTTTAACGTAACATACACTTAACTCCATTCTATTCGTTCCACATTCGCCCAGAATTTTTCCCGCGGAACGGGAAACCTACATCTGAACTGGGTGAGATTGATGCCGGTTACGAATTCGGAACTACTGTCACGTTTCGTAGACTCGGATAATGAATTGGTAAATTTCACACCTCCCGCTCGCATTGTCGGAGTGTGGAAAAAACGTCCGAGCGATAAACAAATTCGAAACATCAGTGCGGTCACGCATCGAAGTACCGCACGCTGCGTACGTTGCCACACCTTTGACGAGCGCTCGAGGCGCGAGACTTCCCCTCTTCGCCGAGGCGTCCGAGGAGAATCTACGTATAAGTGGTAGATTTGTTGAAAATTAGAAATATGAAGTTAATATCGTCCAGTAGTGAGGGCCGATCAATGTCATTTGACCTTCGCAGAATCTGATCGAGCTGGGGCTGACTTGTCTCCATTTTAGAGAAAGTACATTACCTCGGTGTATTGATTACGATTGTAAACGGTGGGAGGCGTTGATGGATGCAGTTTGTACTATTGCGCTACCTATGTTAAATAGCTAGATACTAGATAGACATGTACGTATCGAAGTGCACTTTGTAATTATATACAGATTTTTTCTTTTGCTGACGGTGTAATTATTATTATATAATTGGCCAGCCTTCCCGATCTCGAGTTCATACAAAATATTAATAAGGTCGACTACTTCATTTAAAAAATTCAATAATATTTCATAAACATGTTTATCTTTATGAAATTCTTTATCAGTTGGTGATGTTTATGAAAATTTGCCAGTAGACACAATTTGGGGGAGATTGACGAATAAATCAAATGCTGTCTCTTTGTTAGTATGATAAGGTATATATATATATATATATATATATATATATATATATATATATGTTTTAAGCATATCTAGAGTGTCAATATCAATAATAGAGATTATTATTATTTCTTATTTCGACACTATTCGTATTAAAAGTTTTATGAATATTAAATACACGTAACCGTGTATTAGTTTAAATTATTCTAAGTAATACAGCCACGATAAAGCCGGAAAACTGGCATAGGCAGACACGTGTCGAAACTGCAAACCTACCTTATTTTAGTAATCGTCTTAGACATTCACGACTTTAATAATTTCTTCTATGGACTTGTTTGAGTAGTAAGTAAATAACGTACGAGAATAGTCTCTAATAAAATATTTACAAAATAACTAAATTAGCTTGCTTTGTTGATGTCAAAATAATTCGAAAAGTAACAGCTAAAAGCGGAGCAAGACTTCATAAATAATACATGAAATATATAACATAGATTTAATTGTTTTTATGTCTCCGCTTCGTTACATCACTAAGAATAACTAGAGTATGTTTTGAATAATAATAAATAACTTACTATTTCCTTGTTAAATTATAGAGACAAGGATAAATCGACATATGAATAAAATTTATGGGAGTTTCTAGGAAAGTAGAAAAGCCAGACTGATATTGATAAAACTATTTTGATAAAGTTAAATATACTATATATTTAGCATCGAGTATTGCAAGTCTTCAGAGAATTAGGGTTTTTAGCTTAAGCTAGAATAGAATTCTTTTTGAGACAATTAGAATTGAATCCGATGAAAAAGACGCTTTTACGACACTACATTTTTATTATAAATTGACAACTATTATATAATTATTACTACCAGAATAAATAAATAATACTTCATGAAAGCATAGGGAAATTATTAAATCGAATTTATACTATGAGAGCTGAATATGTGATAAACCCAGAAATGCCATCTGCTCTTTTTGAGAATCTATGGTCTGATAATCCTGTTAGCTAAATAATTGAATCCTATTATAAGATGAAAAAGACGCTTTAGATATGCCATGAACTATGCGTTGTTTTGATATTACAGTGTATCAGAAAACTTTCCTTAATTTATATATTGGAAAATGTTATATTTTTACACTTTTATAAATTGATTCTTGAAACTATTTTTACTAACGAACTTTTTGGAACCAATCGCAATAAATGCCAAAATTAATCTTCTTACATTACATAAAAATAGGAAACTTATAATTATAAAATAAAGTATAATTTTTATCGGATTTTTACAGAATGCATACTTTGAAAAAAGCCATTGAAATCTCAGTCTCTGAATGTATACAGGATGTTCTAAAAGACTCGGGATACACGACTAACTTGCAAGGTACATTGTTTTTTTAAAGGGGTGAAACTGCAAACTTTAATAATTTTATATTATTCAATGCAAGATTGAGTCTGCGGCCAACATTATCGGGCATTCAAATTGAAATCGAAGTGTTGTAGTACAGATGGAATTTGCGAGCACGCAGAATTCTCCTAGCATGCGATTTTAGCATTCGAGATTCCTATTGCTATTTGTTATCAATGTTTAAGGTGTATCATCGACAAGGACAGAACATGTAATCTTAATGTCTCTTTATAAAAATTCAACAGAATAACTACGACAAAGAAATTATAATTAGACGTATATATTTAATGAAAGAAATATTAGAAATAGTAATAATCACAACTATTTCTAGTTGTAATCTGATTTCTAGCCTAGAATTCGTGAGTAAAATATTTTCACTAATCTATATAATATATAATATATCTATATATATATATATATATCTATATAATATATTATATAGAATATATATATATATTATACAAGATTCAGTAATATAACTGAGAATATATATAATCGGTGTTATTAGCATCTTTCTGTTACATACTGCAGAAAGTACGACACTCTTAATCAAACATGTTTTTCCATACTTTGTTTTTGTCTCTTTTTATAATTTCAAGAAGTCTTTGGCGTACTTCTGGTAAGTGATGTGCAGATTATAAAAAAAATTTTAAAAATTGCTCATTATGCTCACTGCTAAAAATGTAATTATTCTAATAATATTTTATTGAGATAATTATCAGTAAATGCGTATACTGATGTTCATACTGTTATTAACGTATTTTTTTACTTCGCTTCATCCCCGCAAAACTAATATATTTTCAGAATGCTCTTCGCAACGCCACATTAAAATGATAAATACAAAGCAAATTAAATCGGCCATTCAAAGCCAATTTAATATTCCATCGAGTAAACGATGGATTAACTTCGATATACACGTAATAATTTTAATCAATTATTTAACATAAAGAATGTTTGGACATACGCGTCGCCTACTCTAACAGGCTTAGTGCTATCACGGAAAATAATTATATTCAATTCTAGAACGTAATTCGAGTTTCTTCATTTATTAAATAAAATAATAAATTCAGTGAAAATTGTTTTACCGTACTTATCGAGGTACTTGTCGCATAGGTGGAAGAAGAAGAAAATGTAGCCATGTGGTGTATGCTATTTTTTATATATGATCGAAAGTACATTTATTAATAATTAAAAATCCTAGAACCTCGTAATAGCAGATATTTGGTGACGCGGTTCTATTACTTATTTTCTGCTTATTGCTGTTCGTTGCAGTAAACTCTATAAATCTTCTCTTACTTCGGTTCTCTCTCTCTCTCTCTCTCTCTTTCTTATAAATATAAATAATGTAAAAGATGATTATATTTGGAATTATCAATTTTACTTTCTATCATTATTTATTTATTTCATGAATAATAATAACTATTGACAATACGGTCATTAAAATTAAGAGAGGTACGGAGAAATAAGCAAAATGGCCACGCCCAGAAAACACTAAAATAACCACGTGATAATCACGATAGACAGAAATATTAAAAAAAATATATTCGATAGAAGTTTCCAATAGCTATTTCTCTAAAACAGTAAAAACTTTTCATTTTTCCACTGAAATTGATGCAAAAAGTAGGTACTTTCGCAACCGTACGATACCAGATCTTACCTATATTATAGGCGAAGAAGGAAAAAGAAGCTTTCGAAACATTGATGAGGTAGCACAATTAACGAGAAACAGGGAAAAAAAAGAAACAATTAAGGCCGTATAGATTTAAATAAAATAATTCTTAGTAAAATATGTATACATAGATTGAACATAACTTTTGCTAACATAGAATATAGTTTATTTTTATTATTTTTATTATTTTTAATTTTTAATCTAATTTAATTTAATTTTTAGTAGTAATTTCTATTTCAGATTCTACGGGGGCGAATATAAACAAGGACAGTTTGACTGTCATTATATTATTTAATATATTATAGTGTAAAGACTATAAGACCGATAAAAATATTTATTAATATAATTTTAATTATATTTTATCGTAGTTTTCTATAAGTAAATATATTTTAATTCTCAAAAGACCATATACTTCATACGCCTAAGATAAATCCATTATACATGTGTATATGCGAGTGGGACAGAAGACCGCAATTGTTTATTTATCCTTTTTCTTATCGGGTGGAGATTATTATTTTAAAAATGAGTTTCAAATATGAAACCTTACTAACAACGGGAAATAATTTCGCACGTTTAGACCAGGTAATAATCCATGATAGAAGCTAGCGAATTCCTCGCTATCTTATTAGTCCATTTTCATGTCAAATATCCTTGCTTACAAAAATCCAGAATAGTCTTTATAATAGCTAATTTATTTAATTCTCATTACTATTTATACAGCTTAAAAAACTCATTGTGTTGACGATGAACAATAAGATAATACATATTGAAATTTCCTAAGAATAATTTGGTACGCTGAAATGAAGTTATAAGATGTTTTTTTCATGTTAATAATAATATATAGAATGAATAAAAATTTAACTTTTATTTAAATTTACTTAAATATTGTAAGTAAATATCTTAAGATAATTTGAGATACTCTATAGTGGTCGTCTAATTAGGCGAGATTTGTTATTTTCTATTGCTACATGTTTTATTGATGTCCATCGTTGATTGCTGAAATACAGCTTTTTCATTTCTGTGGAGATGCGGGCAAATAAGCACTATGTGGATAAATGAAATTTATGTACCTCAACTTAATGCTAATAGCGATTTCATTAATCTCTTGCAGTAGGGAAGGTAAGTGTATTACATTTTTATCAAAAAATTCTTTGAGTTAAACGCAGTTTTTTTTATCTAATTAACGTTTTTTAAATGTATCAATTTCTCATATCAACTTCTCTGTTGACTCTCTAATCAACTTCTCTATTGATTTTTAATAGTAAAAATAATATGTTTATTTTTAGCTCGGTGAAAGTTACAGATTTAGATGTGGTTTACTTCTTTCTGAACTTCATTCTAAACTTCAATTATTAACAGTACTAAGTAGCCATATTGAGATTTTTGGTTTCGACAAAAAACAGTTTTCATAGAATTTATATGTCTATACTGATGTACATCTTTGTTCTCCATAGATACTATTTCGAATTGAATTTTTTAAATTTATGTATGCAATTTCCATTTTTTTACTTAAATGGATTTTAAGTAATTTACTTAATTTATTAGGTAAATTATTATTGCTTAGTAAAACTGGCAGAACTGTAAATAACGATTTTTCAATATTTAAGTTTAGAAATACTAGATCCACATATCATTCAAAAATCACATTGTACCTCGATGTCTTAAGTTCTAACTAGTTCCCTCAGTTGAGCCAATCAGCAATCGTTTTCTGTAACTTATGTTTTTAACTTATATTCCATTTCACTAACTTCAATAGTTCCTACTATTTGTCGGTTTTTAAATAATTAACTGCAATGCACTATATAATTCGATAGACAATGATTCGTGTTGAGGCAGATCAGATTCAAATGTCGTTGTAAAGGTGAGTCTAAAAATTATTGAGAGAAAAAAACATTAATATTAATTAGTAATTAATAAATAAATTCTAGGCACGGAGTTAGCATAGGAGTCATGAACTGGGCGCATAAAATTTACTTAGAAAATATTAGATGAATAATCTAGATTGTATTTCTAGTTAAAATTGTTTATATAGTACTGTATAAATATGCAACCTTAACTTCATAAATAAATGACATCTGTCATATTTTGTCAAGTATTACTTTTTTTATAAACAACCTGAATGAAACAAATCTGTCCAGATTTAAACTATCATGACCTCCGATCGTATATGGTATGCCTCAAGAAAGACAGTAACTTTGCATTATGATAGGCAGGCTTGCATAAAACACTTCATTTAAGTATCTATTCCGATCTATTCACAATGCTGAAGATGGAATTTTCATTGAAAAAAGCAACTTACTAATTATATTCTAAATAATACTAAATGAAAGCAAAAGAAACAATTGAATTTAATTGATTTATAGTCAAATACTCCATATTTAAATAAATAATTTCATAACACGGGTAAAAAATGAATATATATTATACTGTAACAGTTTCCATGACAAATATTCAAAATTGAAAATAATATCATAATATCATACGAAATTTTAAAAGTAAATATGTTCATAATGAATTCAGTAAGCTCTTTTACCATTTTTATACACATGCTATGAAAATTGTAATTATTATATTTCATCTTACAAATGACAAGATGCACATACTTCCTCGTCTAATAGCCATTGGCGATGAATCGATGAACTATATGATATTAAAATTTAAACTTTATACCACTCAATAATGTAATTTTGATTTTTATTTATTGTTTATTGATCGGACATGTTCTATATTTAGAATGATTTGATAAAGACATTTAATAAATATAAAATTTTTTATACGTCTTCAATAGGTATACGAGGTTTATAAACTATGCCATTTCTATAAAAAAGTTGCTAAGCATTTTATTATATATTGAATATATTTATTTATTATTTTTTTGCATACATAAATTAACCGACTATCATTTTTTTCAATGCTCTTTAAATAGTACTAATATATTCGAATAGTGATAAAATAGTATATAGTTATATTATATATAGTATATATATATATAGTATATATATAGTTATATTATATATATTATATTATATAGAATATTATAACGCTAATTTCTGTAACTATGCAAGTCCATTTTATTTTCCTTAGCTTGAACATGTATTAATAAAACAGTTTTTTTTTATATATAAACTGCAATTCAGTACATTTTCAATTTCTTGTGGTTGAGTAAAAATTATGAAGTTGAAAAACCAATACAGTGTCCATCTTCTTTATGTTTTATTTAATTATTATTTTATTTACATTCTTACTTATTTTTTGTAGTAATACTTTTACTTCTACGTGGAAAATCTAATATAGATGAAAAAAATTCGTCAGTTGGTTTTATTGGATATTTTCTTTAATTCTAGAATTAATTTATTATACTGTTATTGCATTTCAAATAACCAATCGTATGCCAAGTATGTGAGTCTAGTCGCTTTGTAATAGCGTAATTAGCGTTGCACAATTACGAAAATTACGCAATCCGACGAGCTCACCATTCTTTTATACTTATTTACTCTCAAAAACGCGTCAAGAGCAAAGAATTTCTGCGAATTGAAAAATTTGTTTTTCATCAAAATAAAATCTCATCAAGTAGAATTCAATAGAATTTCACATAGACCACGCATCTCTATGAAGTGCTTTAAATATCAGGACTTTAACCTCGGGATGAAGCAATGTCAAGTAAAACCGGGTTATGTGAATTGCGTAAACCATACGTATTGCGACGAAGCAAAAAATGCAATCGGTAAATGCGCTAAAAGAAAAAATTCCAAAAATGGAAAAAAATTCGTTAAAGCATGAAAAAATCGGTTGTGTATATATAATGTATGGAGCACATTTTAGGAGATGTGACATTTTGCTGTTAGTGGTCCGTATGGGAGCACGGTATTCTAATTTGATCAAAAGGATTTGGAAGACTAGGGTTTTAAGACGGAAATGCTCGGATTTGTGTTTGGAGGTTGTGGGGATAAGCGAAGAAAAGGTGAATCCAGGCTACTTTTATATGGACTCTTTTCAAGGGTTTGAGGTGATTATAAAAAGAAGATCTTAAGGGCAACGAAGACTCTCGGAATTTTTTTTCTTTATTGCTGGCACGGATCTAAGAAAATCAAGGCTGTTAATGGTCGATAGTGACTCCAAGATACTTGAATGTGGAATCTCAGCAAAATCGTATGGAGCTTAGAATTAGTTTGGACAAGAGCATTGTGACTTATATATCTATTTGAATTGCAAACGATATAGACTAGTTGATCAAGAGTTTTCACTGTCTGTATTAGGGCAGGAGAGAGGGGAGCATACTATAGGTCTTAGAAAACAGGATCTATATCTACATGTTGAAATTAAGGAGAACAAGTACATCCGTGTAAACAGTCGTAAGCATAGCATAGCATCTCAAGGAGAAATTATTAGATAATATAGATTTAGAAGACGAGGCTAAATTTGGAAGCCTTGTGACGTACTTGTCATAGTAGCATTGGAATAAGCGTTGTCTCAATTAAGTAAATTTAATTATGAATACCTTTATGTCACAGTTACAATAGCAATCTGTCTCCGATTGTTGAGATTGTCAAAAATATATTTCATTATATAATACATTCATAATCTAGGAATTGATGTTACAAACAGTGAGATTTTGTACACCTATACATCTACGCCGCGATATTACGAGGGCAACAGAGGAAAATCTTTTATGTTATTTTCTTGTGGAAATAGACGGGACTGATTGATCTATAATCAGAGGATGAGGAGAAAGGTTCTTTGCCATAGCGATTGTAGATTATATTTGCTTTTTTCAGAGCGATCGTAAATTTTAGAAGCGCGTCATTGCATGAATAATAGTTCTCAAATAAATAAAAATTTATTAAACGGAATTTTAAAAGAAATAAAAGACATTGTGTCCCAGATCAATCTTGGACTTGGATGCACGGTTGCAGCTTTGTTTTTCGAAGTCTGAAACAAATTAAAATCCCAAATAGTACAGGGCGAAACGTGCCATTTTTAAAAGCTTGGAATATTTTAATATGGTAAATGTAAAGATTGAAACTATATTTAATCTGTCGGAAAGTTCGCCTTTTCGACAGGAGTTCGGATGGGTGATGCGGATGCTTCGTTAAATACGTCTTCAATAAATTTAGTAAAAATCTCTTTGCACAGCTTTCCCGTTGTCCTTTTTCTAATTTCTAGTGATAGAGCCCTGTGGGGCTAGGAATTACAGTTAATATCGACGGGCCATATAAACTGATCTGGAAGCAGGAATAAAGAGATTAAATCTAATACACTACGTCAACAATTAATTAATCAATAATTAATTAATTTTTCAACAAAAAAATTACATTTTTTATAATAAACATACATTATTCTGTTGATGGAATAAATCGTAACGTTTTCGGCATTGTTCTTATTTATTAATTATGTTAATCGAATCGTATATTCGAAAATTAAATATTTCATAATCGTGATTTCTGCATAACGATAAAGAAATAATATAAGATCTTATAAAAATGATCATAAAGCAATCTACATAAACGGGTCGAAAAAGGTCATGGATCAGCATCATTTTTCTTTTATCCTTTTACTCTTTCCTCGTTTTTATTCAATCTCTTTGTTCATAAATTCATTCATTACAAATTAATATGTTTGTTTTCTAACTACGTGAAGGAGACAATAATTATCATTATATATAGTTTTGCATAGTCTAGAGATTCGTATAATTATATAAAAGTAACGAATATTGATATAATATGTAAGAAAATTTAAATTACGTTATAAAAAATATTTCTATAATGAATTATAGAAAAATAAAAAACGATTTTTAACGTTTATAAATATCTCTAAAACTTTACATGTACTTTGTTTATAAAAAACTATTATAGATCACCGTCGCCGATTTATCCCGTAAGTTCGAAATATCAATACAGGCACATTAAATAATATCTAAAAGAATTCTGTTTTTGTGTTAAACCAGCCAGAAGGTTACGATCGTGGGTGCCATTTTAAACTTTTTTTTTAAGCGATGTCAGAAACTCGTTATACAGCCTACTCCAATGCTTGTTGTGCCGTAAAAATTTTTTTTAAAGCTGTATTGATTGTTATTGAATCTTTATATAAAAAACGTTATACAACGTTATACAATGTATATAGTTTCTTCGCAAAAAATTCATTTATAAAAGCATTAAAAAAAAAGCTTAAACTTCAATTCTAATTTATAAATCTGATCGCCACAGGTACTTGGTCGAAAACAAATTTCATTACGTTGAATGATTGCGAAGGACAAAGCTTTCTGAAAAGCAGTCGAACAGCTGAGAGGTTCAAAAACGTGTGCAGTCTCTTCGAAAATTGAGTGTGGCAGCGACAAAAAAGAACTGTCAAAACAACGCGTTGTTTTTCTACTTATCCCTCGCATCAGAGGGACATGTATTATTATTATTAGGAGAGAATTCATCGAAGACCCGCGACCAACGACATAAAATATGCCGCATGCTGCATTTATGAGCACGCACTTGGCGTCTGGCACATTATGTGCATTATTGGATCAGAACCCCCGAATATGCACAATTGACAGTCCACGCGCGAGAAGCGTCGTCCATACCGGGCCGAGTATTAATTATCCACCGCGCGCACTTGGCGGTCTTCGGAGGGGCGCCAAAGGTCG